>JBBPKA010000001.1:0-517309 GCA_038088995.1 Guyanaporus albipodus
GTGAGCGCACGTCGGGCAACTTGGCAAGGGCGGGGACCATACCTTGACGACGCGGGCGCCGGCGCCGGCCGCGACGATGCCAGCGGCCGTGCTGACGTTGAACGTGTTGTGTCCGTCGCCGCCTGTCCCAACGATGTCGACGATAAAGTCCTCGTCGGCGTCCTCGACGACCACCGTAAGCGCGCGGGCGCGGAGGACCTGGGCGGCGGCGGCGAGGTTCCGTGCGCTCAGTTCTATGCGGTGGATGTGCATTGCGGCGAGGAAGGCGCCGATCTGGGTGGGCGGGACGACGTCGGGCGTGAACAGGTGCTCGAGGGCGAGCTTGAGGTCATCCGGGGTGAAGTCTGCAGGCGACTTGACGAGCTTTTCGAGTAATCCCTTGAAGTATGCCATCGCGGACAAGTTTCAAGTAGTACTACATAGCAATGATCATACACTGCGGCAATTATTCAACGAATAGATCAAGACGTCCTCCGCCACGTCCACGATTCCTTTTTCTCCAACAATCCCGGTTCTCCAACAGACTGATTGTCGGTACCCTGCGACCGGGCGTGATCGCGAGAGACGTTGTACGAACACGCAAAGTATCCTTTGGTGGCCACGACACTGGCGATGCGGTAGTCCGTCTTGGTGATAGAGATTTGATTACGAAGTGTACTTGTCTACGTGCGGACTGTGTGAGCATCTTTATCAAGTCAAAAACCAAACCTCTATCTCTCTTTATCTTTACTTCCGTAGTTCCAAAATTTCACAGTGGATGCCACTTCTCCATTTTGATACCGATCTATGTTATCAGAGGACCTCACCGCTGCCATGACATCCTCTGACACAAAGATTTTGGCCCAGTCACCCCAACCATCGCTCTTCTCTCAGGACGGCGCTGGCGAGGCATCCCATCTAGGCTCGGAGGTACGAAGAGAAGCACCCCTCACCACGGTGGGGCTAAGTACGATCTCATAATCGAATGTTGCAGAAGTTCGAAAACGCATATACAGAAGTTGCCCAGGAAGACCCACGTCCGACGGAGGAAATGGAAAAGGTAGCGGGAAACATAACATAACCCAGCTTACAAGCTCTTTCTTATCAGTTGCCCATGTCGTCCCCAAACACGGCAGAGTACACGACCAGCCCTAAAATGTACGCCGCGGCGTCAGAGTTCGCACACAGAGTTCGACGCGATGTGAGATCCCTGCCTACTTCTTCTAGATATGTCAAGTACGAACGCATAGATCTATCGTACATCACCGGTTCCGAACAGACCATCGAGCAGCTCCAAGACAAGCTCTCAAAGATACAACGCGCGGCCGATGAACGCGACAAAACCAATAAATCACTACTCGAAGTTCTTCAGACACAAGACACCGAGTCAAGTGCGTGCATCCTCCCCTTGTCTTGCGGCCTCTGATCACACGATGGGATAGAAAATATCAAAAAGGCTATCGAAGAACTCCGATTCCAGTTCGCAGAAATCCAACATGCGACTAATGAACAAAGCAGGACCAACAAGTCATTGCGTAGAACCCTTTCAGCCAGATCAAGTGTGTTCATCGTTCTCTTGGCTTACGCTCTTCAATTAATCCACGCATGTCCTCAGGAGGAATAGCAGATCTCGAGCTCTTCGGCGATCAACCTCGTGACGAACTCGTCACTGCCGACGAGGATATGGATATCCTCACCCTTCAACTTGCCGAGTCCAACCGCAAAGCCGAACACCTTGCTCAGATCATCCACGCACACGAGAAAAAGCATCTTTGTGAAGCACTGTATGCTCTGGGTCGCGTGCGTGACGCGGTAGACGCTCTTCGCGAGATGGAGAATACCCTGGGCGAAGATATGAGAGCCAACGAGTTGCTGTCCGAATGGTTTGCTGGTGAGTTTCTGTGTCACGCATTTCAAACATAGTATTTGATCCCCGCCATCAGAATTCACGCTCCGATGCGCCACGACATTAGAGAAAGTTGGAGACGAGGCGTTGGATGCCCAGAAACTCGAAGAAGCGGTTGCAGCCTTCTCCTCTGTGTTGTTGGCGTACCCTTCAAGTCCGGACTCTGTACTAACCAAGTGGGCCAGAGCGATCTTGGCTCGTGGTTCAGTGCAGGAGGTGCTAAGTGCCTCTGCCGAGGTATGTCTCGCCACGATGGTTCAAATGTGGATAGTGACGCTCGTGTTCAGTTCAAGGTTTCTAAATTCCTCATTTGCCGAATCATTTGCGACATTCTCGAAGGTGATGGTCGCTCCGCGGAGGCGGTCGAGTATTTCCTGCAAATGCAGGGCCAGCTATCAGAGGAGGGAACGGGCACCGACGACGAGCAAACACGGTGGCAACTCGGTATGATATTTGCGTGGAGAGAGGGCTGTGACTAATTCATGTATCACCCCAGAACTTCGAGCGCGTTGTGCCTGGAAGCTGGAGCAGCTGGGTGACGTTGCATGGGATTCTAAGAAGCATGACGTCGCGATCAAGCATTACTCACGAGCGCTGTCGTTGAACCCATCGAATGCCAACGATATCCTTCTGAAGCGCAGTGACAAGGTATCGATAATATTTCATGTTACGCCAACTGAATCTCATGGTTGGATATGACAGGTAATCGAGCTCGACCCATCATCCTATCAAGGTTATGAAGGAAAGCATGCAGCGTTGCATGGTATGGGACGCTACGGGGAAGCATTCCACGCATTCACGACGATGCTCGCAAAACTCGAACAATCTTCCGATTCACAGACGAACGGTAAATGATCATCCCAACGTGATGTACACTTGCAAATGATGGTTGGTTTGAACAGAGCTTTTCCGTCAATATGTCGATGTGACCCCCGAGATCCGAAAGTTGGTCAAGAAGGTGACCGATGACATGCCACGTATGTTGATCGACACCGAGACCGGTCGTATCTACGACAAGACAAAGCAAAGAGAGGAATTCGAGAAACAGCCGATCTTTGACGAACTGCGCTCCTCAATGACAACCCAAGCTCAGCTGGACCACTGGCGGATTGAAAAGGAAGTGAAGGAGTTCTACCGTTACGTGATGCTGTCCCACAAGTGGCAGCGCGATGAACCAACTCTCCAAATGATTCAAGACAATTCAGTCTATGAGCTGCCCACAACACAAAATAACAACAAGATCAAGCGGTTTTGTGAGCTTGTGAAGTTGTCTGTATACAGATGGGCATGGTCAGACACTTGCTGTGTCGACCAACTAGACAAGAGGGTCCTTGATGAGGCCTTGACAGCAATGTTCAGGTGGTACGCTGGATCATCTCTCACCATTGTTCACCTACTCGGTGTCCTGTCCGACTCGAAGGGGGTTGGCCTACTGTGGAAGAGTATATGGAACAAGCGTGGGTGGACTTACCAGGAGTATGTCGCATCAAAGGTCGTCCAGTTCTATACAGAGGACTGGAAGCCCTATCTTGGGCTCGACATCCCCAACCACAAGGAATCATCCGACATTTTGTCTGAAATGGAGAAAGCAACAAAATTTGCCACAAAGGACTTGGCCACGCTACGGCCTGGATTCGAGAAAGCCCGCGAGAAGCTGTTCCTGGCTTCAAACCGTCAAACAGAGCGTACGGAAGATATCGCGTACTGTCTCTTTGGCATCTTTGACGTCACACTCCCAGTTATGTATGGGGAGGGCAACAAGGCAGTTGGCCGCCTCCTAGAACATATCATGACGAATTCGGATAATGTGGCTCTTCTCGCTTGGACTGGAACCTCGGGTGATCAGCGCAGCTATCTTCCTATGGATCTGACCGTCTACAATGAAATTATTCCACCCCACATCCCCCTCCCCATCGATGCGTCCAAGATGGAATCCATGGTTGCAGCGTTGCGTCCATCCCCACCCGACGTCTCTCATGCCCTCACACTGTATGACCGCCTCCATAATCTCCAGACGTTGTCAATGGTCGCCGGTCGACTAAGGGTCCCCGGAATCGTTTTCCACCTCGATGACCTCGTCCGCGGACCAGACTCCAAATCCCGCGACGTCATTTATCATGGAAGGACGGTGATGCTTGGAGACGTCAAAATCAAGACCAAGCACGCGTTATCGGGGATCAAACGTTTGCTCCTCATTCATCCCTGGATCAGGCCACTCGTCGACCTGGATTTTGAGCACGGCGAGCCGCTCGGTGATCCTACCACCCGCGCACTTCGGCTCATCGTGCGGCTTCAACAGCCATTTGGGGCACTGTTGTTGGCCCTATCCAGCACGCGCGATGTATATAGACGGGTTGCGATGGACAGCTTGATCATGGTTCAGGTTCAGCGAGAGACTTCATTGATTTCCTTGACAAATGGAATCGGTACAGTCGACGTACAGTAGATTCTTGGATATGTGATGCGGGACATCAGTGCCGTACCACGATGCTCTGTACCTAGTTTAGTTTACTATTCACGGTCCCTTTACTTCCCGGATCCTCTGGGCCCCGCTCTGTTCATACACGGCAATTGTTCAACGAATAGATCAAGATGTCCTCCGCCCCGACTTCCATCAGCTCGTCCATGACCCTCGCCGATTCCTTTTTCTCCACCATCGCGCTCACGTCCACCCAATCCCGGTCCTCCAACGGACTGATCGTCGGTGCCCTGCGACCGGGCGTGATCGCAATCGCGCGGGGGAGCGCCTCGCGAGAGATGTTGTACGAACACGCGACGTATTTTTCGGCGGCCACGACACCGGCGATGCGACTGGCGATGCGGTTGATCAACAACGAATGGTCGGCGCGCGAGGGCGTGTTGGACTTGATGAGGACCGCCTCTGTCTCGAGCAACGTTGCGATGGCGTGCAATCCCGCCGCGCGCATTGTGTCGCCCGATTCTGTGTACCGTTTTTCATCGTACTTATCACGGGGAGGAGGGAGTCTACGGCGTACCCACGAGGTCCACTGAAAAAGAGTTCGTATCAGCCCGGGAACGAAACATCCGTGACGGGTGTACGCACCGATCCCGTCCGCCAGGCCCAACGCGCACGCGGCCTCGACGCTGCCGCCGATATAGTGCACCTTTGTGCGCTGATCGCCGACCAACGACAGGCGGTCGTCCAAGCGCTCGAAATACTCGCCTGCGAGGACCTCGAAGCTAGTCACGATGCGCTTGCCGGCGAGATCCTCGACGGTCTTGATTGGCCCGCGCTCGGGCACCTGCACCTGCAGCGCGCATTTTCCAAACGCGAGACGCTGTACTTCCGTGACCTTGTGTTGCATCTTCGCTTCGAGAACGACGTCGTGACCGGTGATACCGAGATCGACGTTACCGTTCCCGACAAAGGCGGGGATGTCTGCGGCGGGGAGAAAGACACTATGTGGGTCGTGCGATGAGCAAGGGTGATGGGGACGGTACGGGTGGGGTACTTGCAGTGCGACGGGATGGTTCATCACCAGGCACACATCGAGACGATTTGATCTGCGAAACTGAACATCTGCACCTGATGATGATCTGAATCAGTTCCACCCCAGGTCGACGGTGAAGGGTGTCGTACCGGCGAGCAACTGCAAGCATCGCTCGTATAGTCTGCCTGAGCGCGGCAATGATCAGCATGACCGTGCGGGTGGCGCTGATTAGATCTCACCCTTTTTCGGGATGGCAAAGAGGAGGCGACCGTTGAGCGCTTCGACGTCTGACAACTCCAATGAGACTGCGCACGACACGGAATGAAAAATCACGGACTCATCTATACGGTTTGTTGGAAAGAGGAGGGGTTGAAGTGGGCAAACTTGCCAAAATGAAGTGACTCGTTTCATCCGGGCCGCAACGGGCCGCCAGGACCCTCATCAATTTGTCGTCGTCGTCGTCGTCGTCGTAGACACACACGTCGGAGAAGGACTAGAAAAATCAGACAAACCTATGACGGGTCAGACATGTCTCTCGAAAGTGTGTCCGTACTAGCGAGTAGGCTCGCGTTCAAACTCCGACAAGTCATGACTGACGCGGCCTTGTAGTACTGGACTATCATGGACGCTCATCCGACAGAGAGACGGTTCAACCCGTACGCTGACAGCGGCGGTACGATTCTCGCCGTCGCAGGCAAAGACTTTACCGTCATCGCGGGCGACACAAGGCAAAGCGAAGGATTCAGCATCCAGACGAGATATGCACCCAAAGTATTTCCTTTGTACGCGTTACGGCTGGCCGTGATCGCTCTCTGCTCACGCTTCAAACAGGACAGATCGTGCCGTCCTTGCTGTGACTGGCTTCGCAGCGGACGCAAGCATGTTTGTCAAGAGAGTGAAACAACGTCTAGAGGTACGTGCAACCACCACGCTATCGCACACCCTGACTGAGCCTTGCGCAGTGGTATCGCCATGCCCACTCGAAAGACATGCCACTTCGTTCCATCGCACGTTTGATTCAGACGATGCTGTATGGCCGACGATTCTTTCCCTATTCACTTTTCACCATCCTGGGTGGCATCGAGGCAGACGGTTTGTCGCGTACGTCACCCCCACACCTTCACCTCTCATCCACGCGGACAGAAACCGGGGCGATCTACTCCTTTGACCCCGTCGGCTCGTACGAGCGCGAGACATACCGTGCAGCCGGCGTCGCAGAAGCACTCGTACAGCCATTCTTGGACAATCAGGCATGTCACGCGATCCCCTCCTCCCCCCACGCTGCTCGTCCTAATCCACGGCACCGCAGATCTTTTTCACGAACCAGCTGCCTGCACAGGGCACGTCGCATCCGAAGCATTTGCCACTTGCGACCGTCCTGTCGATCGTCATCGATTCGTTTACGGGTGCAACGGAGCGCCACATTGAGGCGAGGCGTTCCTGATGATCTCCTCCTGCTGCCCCGGCGCTGATGCCTGTGTCTTTCTTCAGGTCGGCGACGGACTCGAGATGTACATCGTGCTTGCAAGAGACCGCGGCGTGGAGGGCTTGGAGGGTGTCCGTGGCGTACAGGAGCTGACTACGATGGAAGAGGGCGAGCGTGTGTTTGTCGTACGGAGAGACTTGAAGAAGGACTAGACTTGTATTCCTAGTAGTAGTAACTAGTCGAAAATGCCGGAGACATGTCTCAGAAGAGTAAACATACGCAAACAGAGTCCTCCCTTGTCCTCACTCCTTGTCAGCGTCGCTGCCCGCACAACACCTTCCCCCCTTCCTTCCTTTTGGTCCCCTTCTCCTCCTCCTCCTGGCCGACGCCGTACTCGACATTCTTCGTCGATATGATTCTACTCTCTCTCCTTTCTCTCTTCCTCGCAACGCCTGCATTCGGTCAGGATATCGTTTACGACCAGGGGCACAACGTGACGACCATCGTCGGTACCTGGTCTTCAGGAAGCCAAAACGTTGTTACCGGCTCGGTCAGTATTCCATTTATTACCCTTGACCCGCTACGTCGCTCACATAGGCATGTAGGGCTTTGCACAACCCGCCAATGAATCGTTCGTTTACCCACCGACGACGGGCATCTCCTTTTCCTTGTGAGTCCAACGGTGATGTCGACCTGTTGTACGCTAAGATGGGGTGCCTGCAGCACTCCGGATGGTTACTATGAGATTGCACGATATCGGATGGTTGGGAATGGTGACCAACCTACTCCCTCGCTTGGACCGGTCTGCTGACCATCTCTCTCCACCAGGCACGCAGCCCAACTGTATCACCGGTGTCATGAACTGGTGTCACGGCACCTATGACCTCGTCTCCAACGGATCCATCGTCCTCACGCCATTTGGCGACGGTTACCAACAAATACAGGATCCGTGTGCGCCCACCTCGAATTTCATCGAAAACTACAACGACACGGAGCTCTACGTGATGTGGAACATTTACCAAGACGCGGTGCGGGGGTACACGCTACAATTATATCAGTTCGACGGGTCTCCGCTGCCGCCGATGTGGCAGCTCTCGTCGTCGCCAAACATGCTCCCCACGCAACCCTTGCGGAACGTGTCGTCGACAAAGAGCAACACTGCAGCCTTGGTCCGCCGGTCGAACGCTGGCGAGCGCAGTTGGGGCGTGTCAAGTCTAACGGCGGTGCTCTCGCTCGTTGCGGGACTTGGGATAGCATCGTTACTACTCTGATGACAGGGAGCCAAGCTCCAGATGGCGATGGGACGGGACTTTCTTCATCTTATTTTTCACGATGACTGGCTGTGGTTTGCCTCGCTTGCGTATACGACCTCCCACACATACTCCACACACACATACCAGCACGCTAATAGAGTTTTCCCTTCCATATCACGCATGAGACGCACATATTCTTGCCGTCGTTATTTTTCTTCTTTACCTTGCCGATATCCATTTTTGCTCTTGTTCTTTTTTTCCCGTTTCCTCGTGTTTCCAGATCCTAGTTGACGATGGACGTCAATGGACAGAGAGAGACACACCACGGATACTGACCTGTCCTCGGACGATGGGGGGGGAGGGGATGACCGGTCTCTCTCCAAAGCGTCGAGAGTGGCAATACACGCTCTTTTTTTTCTCTTGTTCGCTTGCAAGGACTCCTTTGTGTGTGTATTTTCGTCATCCTACCATACACACTGCGTGCGATAGCCACTTGGAGTAATTCTTTTTTTTTTTGTGGATAATGCGGGCGCAGCATCGTCATGGAGTGGGAATAGTCAGCGCTGATGATAAGTTGATGTCGATACGGTTATGATTGCGCACGGTGATAGTCAAAAGTAACACCGCACTGTGGAATCAACGGATCGTGCAAGTACACTACGTATCGACGTCCTCGGCCGCGTTGTTGAACATGGCTCAAACTTCGCTGTCGCGACCCCACCGACCATGTGCCACTGTCTGCCATTGTCATTTTGTCGTCTTGGTCACCGTAATATAGTACCCGAGGCCGACAAAGGCCGATCCGATGGGCTCGTACACGATACACAAGCATCGTGATGACCCTCATCCCTGTGTGGGGCCCGCAAATGCAACACTCGTAGGCCTGTATGGCACTACAGAGGAGAGGGGGGCCGGTATGCATCGAATAAAAAAGCCATTCTCGCAGAACATGGCGCAAAAGTGGCCTTGGAAAGAGGTAGGCTATAGAGGGTATTACCTGCTTCGCCTCCCCCCCAAGCGCGACGTCTCCTTTTCGGCCCCCTTACCGCGGTGCAGAATCTCAGACTATATCTGGCATAGAAGCTTTGCCATCTCGTACATCGATCCTGCAAACATGCGTCGAGCGCATTGGCGCCGACAGCCTCTAGAACGCAGAACAAGGGGATGCCGCACCTTGCGGGTCGTCGGCAACACATGTATACCGAGCGCATGGGGTCATTTCGGTCCACCCTCCGGATACCTCTCCTTGACGGGGTCCATCGGCAAACCGAGCATGTGGAACTCGCTTCACGCTCCGACTCGAACTTGATGGTGGGCGTATCTTGGTTGTCTCGGTTTGCCGGATATGCACTGCCAAGTTATCTTTTTTGGGCTTACATATGCACGCGTCCGATCAGCCAAGAGATCACGGCTCAATACAAGACTTTTTCATGCGCAGCAAGATTTTGCTGGGAATGTTCGAGACCCCCATTACTTCGTGCCCGCGTCTAAAAGAGTTTTTTTTTTTTAGTTTGATATCGAGGCTTGCCGTCCTGCGAGAAAGACAAACTACTGTCGGCGAGAATGGCCCCAGCGGCCCCCTTGTACAACGTAGGTCGAGACTATCTGGATTTTTTCTCGTACCAGCCCATCTCGCTAGTGGGCTCGGTTCGCTTTGGTTGCATGGAGGACCGACAAGATAGATTCTGAACCCTGAAACGGCTTTCAATCAAACTGCCGCAATGACTTTGCATGGTGAGATCTTACTGTAAGACCAGCTCAGATACCGTCTGTACAAAGGTTGTCGATTGCGGCGCTTGGACTGCGGCCACCACCTTCAAATTCCAGGCCACCCGTGGGATGATTCTAGTTCATCTTCGGGCGTAGTACGTCCAAAAACGATCAACGCAACAATGTGGTGCTGACGACGACGAACAAGTTCGATGGCGCGATCAACTCATACTGTGCCCGCTGACATCACGGCGCTAATCAACGTCACAAAGCGCTCAACTTCAAGTGAACGTCCTGTGCAGTATGCGTACAACAAGCCCGCTCTATATTCAGATAGCCCGTGCTTTTTTCCTCTTAGGGCTCGTGGTCAATAATCATCACACCGGCACCATCATGATCGTCTCCTCAGCCAACGAATATGCGCCCAGGTGCTTCTATTTCATGTTCTCATGAACACAGGAAAAAGTCGCCGTGAGCAAGTGAATATTTGGCCCGACGATGGAAATAGAGGGACTGCCTCGTGGATGCCTCTCCACTTCGAACGTCTGGTCTCTTGGGTCTAGGCTATGCTGTCTCGACATTTACAATATGAGGTGTGCGTCACCATATATGTCCAACCCATGCTGGAAATTCACAAAAGCTTTCAGGATGAACCACGACCAGGGTGGATCATGCTTCTCATCAATGAAAGATGTATCGTCTCTGTGTTTCATTTCGCATGTTGCCTCGAGACGAAATAGTAGATGGAAGATAAATACATAGGTATTGCCCCTCACTACCTTCCTCGTCCTTAGTTTCATGTCTGCTTTCCTGCTGTCTGCTTTGCGCCTCCTCTTTTTCAACAATTATATATCTGGTATGGCTATTGACATCCTCTCGAATGTTATTCTGATGGAGCAATCTAGTCGGCATCATCACGGCTGTTGTTTACGACTACTGTAAGTGATCCATTTAACCCTGTCTCTGCTACTGTTGTAATGATCACAACCACAGTCCTTGTCTTTTCCAGTGAGGTGCCACCTCATTTCCTCCCCACTTTCACTTTGATCACTGACAGACTGAAGATAGTATATATTTGGGTGGGTGAATGTCAATTATCACCCATTTACAATGGTTTCATGAATTTTATAGTGTAGGCCCTGGACACTGGTCTCTACAGCATTTGTCCTTGTGTGTATAAATATTTCAGGTGGTTTAGCTCACATGTTTCAGGCTGACTAGTTTAATAGATCCATTATGTTGGTCTTGCTTGGACTATGTAGGTGTACAAATCAAGCTACTTGTGGTGCATTTAAATATGGTTGACTTGGAATTCACTCTCAAGCTCAGGCTTACTTGGTATGTTCAAGGATTTAAAGCCAGTTCATCTCACTCACTTGGTACACTCACAGGTGGCACCACATTTCTTACATGTTGGTTTTTTACTTTTGAATATTGTCAATCACTAATACTATTCACTGATAGATGTATGTATGCAGAATATTAAAAGCCATGGATTTCTAATGTCCAATAGATGTAAGCATGCTAACTTGCATTCATGGTGTCAAAGGTGTATGTTATTCCAAAGGTGCATTTCTCATTTTACTACAGTTTTGGTCATTTTTAGTCTTCCTTTTTGCTGCTGATTGTGGGTGATCTCACCCCTGCACTTCTCACTATGTTGATTTATGTTGCAGTGGTAATGATTCTTCGTGTCTATGCAATGTGGAGTCAATCCAAGTCAATTTTGTGGTTTCTCTTGATCATCTATGTTGTCCAAGTCATCTGTGGTATATATGTTGTGGCAGTCTCTCACAACCTCAATACCCATCTCTCAGGTATGTACATGTCCATTTTGGATTCATGACCATTGCTTCCATTCATTTTCTCAGTGACAATCAGCCAAGTTCTTGGTGTTTCATTTTGTGACTATTCAACTATAAATTTTTCACAAACATACTATCTCTATGATCAACTCCCACGACTTGTTCTTGGCACCACACTATTGGTTCTCTCTGTCTTCCAAACCCTCAAACAATCACTTGAGATGTATCATGCAACAAAGCAATGGCAGCCCAACCAGTACATGCAATTGCTAGTGAGAGATGGGATAACTTATTTTGTTCTGTGTGTCCCCTTACTTCTATCCACCTCACTTCCCATCTTGGGGTATAAAGTACAACAACTAACTCTCACATGCTAAACACTCAGGAATGCATTCATTATCATTGTTGGCTTAATCCAGGAACAGGGCCCTATGCTCAACAGCGATTCTGTTCTCATCCTGACCCTGCCTTCTTACATTATGATGACTTCCATGATGCCTCGGTTCATCATCAGTGTACGAGAGTTGTACGAACATGACCTTCGTCGTCAATGGCGGGGGGTTGATACCGGTTTCGGTGTCTTATCTCGCCCTGAGACTGGCCAAAACACGATCATGTCCTCGATTGCATTTGCAGATGCAACTCCAAACGAAGAAGGTCAGAATCAGGCAGTGGAGGGTAGCATAGATGACGCGGAGGAGATTCAGCTTGAACTGCGAGAGGAGGGTACACTGGGAGCTTGAGCGGAGACTTGGAGTTTGGTTCAGGAAACAGGCAAAAATAGCTGTGATCTGGGATATTTATTTCGTTTGTGGTCGCGTGTCTCGAATCGTTTTTGGCTGACGTGTATTTATGTTATTTGTGGATGCGCCTCGTCTCCTTTGTTCAGCGTGTCGAATGTACGGGCTGGTTTGTTGGGAGCTCTTTAGAAATAACTATACTACGAGCCCCATCTTGAGCAGCCGACTCTGTCTGTTCTCTCGAGGGATATTATACCGATTCGTCGTGTCATCCATGAGGGCAACCCTCAATGCGCTAAGGCGATAGACCTGCGTGAATTAAGCTAATTCACTAGCCTCCTTTAGCACCAAGGCGGAGCAGGGTTGTGGAGCAAACAAGGTTATAAGAGTACATCCTTCATGGTATGCGAAAGATGCTGGGCTCAGACACCCATGCATATGCTGGTCAAGGACACGACGCTCGTGCGCGCGTCGAGTCCTTCGCCCGAGTGGGACTGGGGAAAATCTCAGTACGTTTGACGCGTCAAACCCACTGAACGCGCAATCGATGTATCCTCTCGAGGCACCGTGGGTCCTCATGGGCCATAGTAGGGTTGAAACGAAGAGACGCACGGTCACCTTGTTTGCGTTGGCGCATTCGTGTTCCGGAGGGGGATGAGTAGCGCATGCGAGGGCGTTGGCAGATGAGGGCGTTGCACCTTGATCTTAAGTCTTCATCTCGACGCGGATCAGCCGTGTGAGTAATAAAAATGGACCGTGGGTCCGCTTCCTGCCACGGCGACATGGCATGTCAAGACTGACAATATAAGTCCAAACACGGGCTGGAGGTGAAACCAAGCATGAGGACCTTGCATGCGCACCGCGATCGCTCCGCCAACAGTCGTCGGCTTGAGGTCCGTAGGGTTAGGTTGGGCTGTGTCCACAACGAAATCCAGTCGACGAAAGGTAGGGGGCCTGCATGTCGTCAAAAATAATGACCTTAGTGACTGCAATTAGCAATGAGCACACAAGCAACGCAGAAAACTGATTGAGACACAAATTGCATGACCTCGCTCATAACAGTGGCATACATACTCCCCGGAAATACCGTATTAGCTGAATGTGCCGCACTGAGCACCTCCGATAGCCTAATCATAAATTATCCCCCAAGTCGGCTCCACACCTCGTCTCCGAGTCAACGCAACGACTGAGAAGTACGTTGATTGACACTGAGGATAAAAAAACGTCCGGGGGGTACAGGATTTTGAAGAGCCACGATGGACGGTTACCGCTGCAAAGACTGATGGTCTGGATTCCGAGAAGAAGACGCGAACTCGTCAATTGGTTACTAGCAGCCAGTGCGGGTTTTCTGAATGCGCAAGCCAGGGTCAAATTGGTATCTGGCCTCCTGGCTAGGCACCTTCATGATAGATATTGAACACTGTCTTCCAAGTTCGCACGGCCTCCCCAACCTTGACGCCATCTTTCATAGCAAGGACCTACTGCAATCGAAATTACCTCGTTATTGGCCGTACGTTCGGAACACGCGCACTACACAGAAGAAGACCAGAGAATTGTTCACTCGTGAAAGGCATGTGTGGCAGAGAGGAGGCTGGCAGAGAGCGGAGACCGCACAGTGCCTGATCGAGTCAGGGAGTCGTGTCCGTGTCCGTGTACGCCTCCTGAGCTCGTTGATCAAAGGCATTCCCGCAGGTCGTCGGAGCAAAGCGGCCCAAGATGGATTTACGCGGTCTCCCCTTTCGGCGACCGCCTCGACATTTCACGATGAGTGGTCCAAATCTATGTCTAGCACAGGACTTTTTTTGTCGATTCGCAACATGTCGAGTGCATCGTGCCGACCGCCTTCAGCGTTCCAATCTCCAGGCTTTTCTGCGGTACCGCCTCGATGTTCTGGGGTCGCGCAGTCCAAACTCTACGCGCACGGGTCATCCTACTAGCCGTGTATTGCACAGGAGCGACCGTTCTCGCCGGCCGACCTTGATGTGTTTCTCTCTTATCTCTGAATCTGAGCCCTCTACGAATTTCTGATTTCTGTGGGCCGTCCGTGCGGATCGCCGAATGAACCTCGACGAAAGGGCGCCACACCTTGGACTCAGAACCTTGTAGGTCGTCAGCACCATGTATACCGAGCGCATGGAGACATTTCGATCCACCATCCATACGCCTCTCCTTGATTTGGCCCATCGGCAAACCGGACATGGGCGCTCGTCCTGAAACTCCCTTTACGCTCCGGCATGGATCACCTTGAACTTTATGGGTGTATCTGATCGTCTCGGTTGGCGGAATCCACAGAGTTTTGGTCTGGAGAGCCCACTTGCTGTGGTGTCTTTTCCGAACCTATATTCGTGGTCCTAGTACATGGGGCCCAGTAGAAGATCCATCAGCCAAGACCTCATGGTTTGATACAAGACTTTAATTCTTAGCAAGACCTTGCAGTGAATGTTCAAGACATGTGCCCGCGCCCCGAGAGAGTTCCTTAGGTTACCGTCAAGTTTTGCCATTCTATGGAAAGATAATTACTGCTGGCAGGAATGGTTACGGGGGCCCCCTTGTATAACGTAGGTCGAGAGTCTGGATTCTCTCCTACGTATGACCAGATCAAAAGGCTGCATGAATGCGTTGATGATGATCAGTATCGCTTGTGTAGACGAATCAGACAGTCGGCACCGTTCTGAATTCGCATCGGCCCTCGATAAAGCTGCCGCCATCACGTTGCATGGTGAGATCTCTCATCTGCAAGTGCAACCAAGGGTCGAATTTCACCTGGCCGTCTACAGAGCGCATTGCCTTTCCCAACCTACGGACGCGCTCGACTTTGATGACGCTCACTCCCACAATAGTCCTGCGCCCTCGCTCGTGGCAGCACGGCCAGTCCAAGAGGAAATCGACGGCATCGTGGTATGGGAAGACTCCTAGGGTTTGACGACGAATCCGTCGTTGCCATATGCAGATGTGATCCTATGAGAGGTATTCGTAGATGGAGGAGGCTAAATTGATCTACAGGAGCGCAATACACTAGAGGGTGAATGACCTCGCTGATGGCGGACTGCCTGATGACAACGCAAAGCGATATTCATGAGGGTGACTGCATACCGAAAGGCACTTCGGGCGTGTGTGCGTGTCGTTTGAACACGGAAGGGCAGTCGATAGATGATGGCTCCCTGTCTTTGGGCCCCGTAAGCGAAGATGTCCAGGTGGGTCGTGCACCATAAGATGGACCATTGGCTCATTCACAAGGCACATTCCGCCTCTCTAAGGCCGGTACGCAGCGATCGCGCTCGATGTCGATCTTGCCTAGGGATGGGGGCGGAAAGAAACCGACGTTCGCGAACGGAGCGAGACCGAGTACCCCGAGACTGGACTTTTTTTTTCTCTGAAACGTTCGACCCCCTCTGTGCAGGCACGTTGGCAAAGAAATGCTCGATAGTGTTCCCGTAGGAGTGACTAGCTCAGCGTCGGTCGATCCGTTTCCGAGGTAGAACTCCCTAGCATGTTCCAGCAAAGGAGCCAAATAAGAAAAAGTTGAGTGTCCACATCGGCCGCAATTCTCGCAGTGAGTGGCCTTGTAAACAATGTTATAATACAGCAGCCACAGGCAATACAAAGGGAGGCAGCCGACGAAGATATATATACGACTAAGCACCAATGTGGACATAGCGTATCTATTGATGGAACGGTATCCACAGATCGAGTGTCCTGTTCAGCGCAAACGCCGCCCGAGTATGATCAAGACGACCACATTCCACGATCTTGTTTTCTTAGCATCGTCCACCGCTCTCATCGTCCCGACAATAGAACGAAACCCGACGAACTACATCACCGAAGCGAGGTGGATCTCCTCGTCCTGACTCCTCTCGTCTCCGACGGTCGTGTGGCACCCAGAGAGATACGCAAATTCGGCTTCCCTCGCCTTGCATTCGATCATTGAAACCTCCGTTGTGGAGAGGGAACACGGACTCGACCGGCTGTTCCTGTTTGGCGAGGCCATGGCAGGCAAGATGCACGCATTCGTTCTTGCTGAACTCGTCAGCGACTCTCCGAATGCATGCTCGTTCCCCGTCTACGTGCGTGAACGATGCGACGCATTCACGGATGACGTCTAGTCCTGTCGACACAGAACAGGGCTCGTTTTCTCTGTCCGCATTAGTTTGTCCAATGGCGACGAAACGTGTTTGTTCAGGTGCAGCCTTCGATGAACTGGACCTGGGTTCACCCTTCCGATACGGACCTGCGGCATGGAGGGGCAACAGAAAGAATTCGCCATTTGGGCACCACCAGATTCGAGTCTGAGATGGATGGACTACCTGAAGGCGATCGACGATGGGTGAGACAACTGCATCCCACAGTTTTCGTAGGAATTCTGAGAGCGGTTTTTCCTCCTCGCCTCTCTGTGCGCGCACAGTAAGCATGTGGAGCTCATTTGATAGCTTCGAACGTCCTTCTGTGTGATCTGCAGCGGAATATGACTGGGATTTCTGTCGACAAAGACGATAATGGCGTCACGTGTGTAGGGAGGAGCGTGGGATGTTGAAACTGATCTGCGGTGCAAACTCACTCCATGGCAGCGGACAGATCGTCAGAAGACACGACGTGAGGGGGATGTTCTCTCTGTTGTCTGATTGCACCAACACACTGTACCGAGTAGGTAAATAGCTGGCAAAGTTCCTTAAAGATACAGACCAATGAGGGTGGCCTTGTGGACAAAGTGCGAGTGAGTCTTTGCCCGGGACGATGACTTCCCTGATATCTGGTACTTCCCCAAGCTTCGAGTACCAAATGGATTCCAAAAGATGAGCTACAAGGTTCTGTAGAAACATCGACCAATGAGGGTGCTATTGCGAGCTAAGACCAACTGCTTCTCTATTGAGCACAATGGCCTCCTCGAGGTCTAACACCTCCCCGAGGTGCTCGTATCGAGTGAAGAGATCAACTGTAAGGTTGCTCAGACCTGTGGACCATTCAGGATGACCTTGCGGGAAAAGGTCAATTGCTTCTCGACGACGTTTAATGGCCTCCTCGGGGTCCGATATCTCCCCAAACTTCGAGTACCGAGCGATGAGACGGCATGCGAAGTCACTTAGAAGCGTCGACTGATGAGGGTGACCTTGCGGGCAAAGACTGAGTATCCTCTCGGTCAAACGCAATGGCCTCCTCGAGACCTGATAACTTCCCGAGTTCTGAGTACCGGGTGAAGGGATGAAGCGCAAGGCATGCCAGCGAAACATGTCGTAGTGGGTGGCCAGAGGGGTAAAGTCTCAGTGTTTCACGGCCAAGCGGGATCGCTTTTTCGATGAAACTGACCCCTTCCCTCGCTCGAACTCAGCAGCGAGAGACTTCGCGAGTAATGCAACTCCTCAGCAGTTAGGTTTGTCGTCTCTTCACCCTTTACCTCGGGATGTGACTGGGAACTGGGAACTGGGCTGGACATCAAAGCTTTCTGCTCAATATGACACGTTTGATTGTATGCAGCCTCCCGTACCTTGGCCAAGATGATTATGGTTTGGGGCAAGGAACGCGAGAAGAGGAGAGAGGGGGAAGGGCAGTGAACGTCCTGCGGTGGGGTCGGCCCTCCCATAGGCTGACTGGCAGAACCAGTCGGAAATTAGAACCGGTACCGTGCTGGGTGGCCAGAATGTGCAGCGGGCCGGAGCAGCGAACACCAACCTGATACACGGGGGAACATGACAGGAGAGGACCAAAGGGGCCACCTGGAAAAAGGACGGTGAAGCTGTATTGTTGAGCAGACAAACACAAGGATCCCCAAAAGGAGTGACAAACCTGCGAGAGAAAAAACGCAGCAAGGGGCGGCAAAGCAAAGTGAGATATCGAAGGGTACGCGACGCTACATAAAAGCCTAATGACGGCAGCATCCGAGCGTCGGCTACAGTCACTTGAACTTCCAATAACACGTCGATGTTTCAAAATTTCGATTGCGATTGGACTCGACGACGCCGCTTCGACTCCACATACGTTACTGTAAATGATGGGCGTCAGGTCAACCGGTCGGCCCTTGATCAATTTCGTGGTTGCTTCACAGCTCGCTCTAGGAGAACTTGAAAACATGCAGACCAGTAGAATGGATACTTGGCGCAAGGCAAGCCTTTGGACCTACAGTAGTGGGTTCTCGGAAACGTTGAGAGTCGAGCCAGGGTACGGTCGTGCAAGGCGTGCGTCGTCGGGTACGTTTGGGGGCTATGACTGATGGCCCACCTATGTGCCGTCGTCGGTTCCCCGCGTGACATTTTGACGCCTTACGCGGCTCCAGCTTCACTCACTTCCATTGCTTGGCCATCTCTTTTACCTGTCCGGATTGCTGCCCCCCTTTCCAAGCCAGTTCCTCGGAGGCAACGTTTTCCTTCCATCGAGCCACAATGCCGTTCAGTTGTCTATGATATGGGGAAACCATTGGCTCGCATGCGGAGTCAAACTGGCATTTCCCAAATTCCCGTGGCGCGTCTTGTCTCCTGGCTGACAGTTTGACACCTATAGCATCGCATTTCATTCCCCCACTTCGTCTACGTCGCTTGGGTCGGACTATATCCGACGCACTATTTAAAAACCCACATCCCTTTCATGAAAATGGAACAAACAAAACGAACAACAGCGCGCGATGAACAACCCGAACGCGATGGGCAACTCGGCCGCAGGCGGAAGCATGTCGATGTCGACGGACATGACGCCGTGGCTGCACTTTGGAAACGGGGACCACGTTCTGTTCAGCGCCTGGCAGCCTTCGTCGCCCGGTGCGTTCGCCGGCGCTTGCATAGGGCTGGTCGTGTTCTCCACGTTGGAACGTTGTCTCTCCGCCTATCGACGCACTCAAGAGGTGCGCTGGAAGGCCAGGTACGTCCCCCTTCTTTCTTTCTTTTTTTGACCGACCGAGGAACTGACCGACTGACAGGGCCACCGCGCACGCTCACGTCATCTATACCGCCGCTGCCAACAAAGAGGATGGCCCTCGAACGTCCGAAGAGACCTTGGCCGCTGTCCCGACACGGGCCGTCCCTCCGTTCTTTTTCTCGCGTGACGCTCACCGAGGACTGATTCAAGCCCTCCAGTCGGCGTTTGCGTACGCGCTCATGCTGGTCGTGATGTAAGTCGCTGATTTCGGTCTGAGCGTGGTTGGGATGGTTCTCAAAAAAAAGCGGCCGGCCGCGTGACAGGACTTACAACGGTGCATTCATCATCGCTATCCTTCTCGGCCTCGGCACGGGAGAGGTTTTGTTTGGACGCATAGGTCGCTAGCTGAAGGCTTGATGTCTCGGCTCACACCACAACTCTCCTTTTCTCACCAAGTCGCTCATTGTCTGTGTTCGCTGTCGTGTATCTTAACTTAAGTGCAAGCATGATACCAATCCCATTCCACTCTTTCCCGAATCCGACGAGGGGGGGAAATCCTCTTTCCAATTCCTGGGGGTTCATACATCCGTGCCCCTGGCAATTATACAAACTGTATACAGCCATCTATCCGGGGCTACGGAGGTTTTTTCATCCAGACGTACACATCACTTTCGAAGATCAGACGAATTGTGGCTAGGCAAGACCCGGACATATGGGGTAGCGCGTTAGTGATGCGTCCGACGTACTTCGCCTAGACTGTCTATGTATGGTCACCGTCGTGCTGCGCATCGCATCGCCTGGCGGGTCTTGTCGTGATTGCCGCATATGACGCAGCTCGCTGGTCAACATTGACTGCTGCGCGTCCATCCGGAGAAAAAAAGCAGTGGCACACAACGTAGTATGAGCGCCGGCGCACTCGACGTCGGAGTCCTCAAAGACGGTCGCCTCTGCCACAGCTATAAAAAAAAACCTCGCGATCAAGGAGGTGCGAAAGCGTCCTCGATCTCACCCGCCCCGTTGCCTAAACACGCACGCACGTCATCCCAACATCCTTCCGAGAGCGGCGAACAACGAACGCGGACGCGGCGACCGGAAACGTGCCTCAAGTGCGTTCGTAAGCGGGCCCGCAGTCAGGGGGGGAATCACATGAAAGAAACAATGACGTTTGAGGATACAGGACGTCTGGCCGGCGGTTTTTCGAGGCGGGGTTCGGGAGTCTACCCCCCTTCTCTTCTGGAGTCGCAAGGGGGGCGATAGGCTGTACGGGCCCAAAGTTTGAAAGATTGACAGCGCATGCCCCGAGGTATCGAACAGCACGTCCAATTATTTGTCATGTTCGATTTGTTTTACCGGAGCGGGCTTGGGTCATTCAACAGGACGCGATACGAGGCCGATGCCACAAGCGTATACGTGTTACGTCCCTCGTTGGATCGAGAACGCGACGCCACTGTTGTTCTTCGAGCAGATAAGCACGACCCCGATGTCCGAATCGTACTACACCGCCCACGATCGTGCGTAGTGTGGCAGTCCAGGTCCGCGAGATAAGCGTGCGTGTGGAGCAAATGCTCATCGATCATTTGATGCTGTGTTCGGTTGGCCGTAGGGAAGGACGTGTACAAACAAGGTCCGTAGTGGGAATCTAGATGTCGGAACGCGACCGCATGTCCCGTCGGGCGTGTGTGCCCAGCATAGATGAAGATGTCGTGGACATGAACTGGCTTGCGGAAGGGGACCATGCACGTATGCTAGGCAGGGCAGCGCTGGATGAGCCGGTCGGACGGGTCTTGGAGCGACCCGTGATACGATCGTATCTGCCACACGAACGGAGGAAGGGATGGGCACTGCACGTACCATCACTGCCTTGCCAAACGGGGGCGCGCCATCGGGTGAAATCAGTCAGCAGGGGTTCACTGTCAGAGACGACACGATCCGTCGTCTTGGCCTGCAGATCGTTCGTGGAGGGGTCCCTTTCGGTCTCACCACGGTGGCAGAAACGTGAAACGTGAACCGTTTCAAAGCACGCACGTTCGAATTGGAGAGCTCCCGAAAGTTGGTCTAGCCCGGTCGCGTTCGGTAATGCAGTGGACCGGACGAGGCCCCAAGACCGACCGTCGAGGAGCAGAGACGAAGGTTCTGAGAGTCGTTGGTGGATCTTTAGCTTACCCCTTGAATGCTTACCGTTCGAATCCTTTCTCGCTGCAAACGACGACATTTGCTTGATTGTTGATTGAGGGCATTGGAGCGAGTTGAAGGCCGAGTGGCATGATCGGTGTACGCAGGACCGTTTTGGACTAGGCGCGTGGGAGGTGAAGCTGCTTGCCGCGGACACACTTTGTCCTTTTTCAAGTAACAAAAAGGTGGCCCAGATGGGCTAATCGTCCGTCTGATTCTTCTCCCGACCGACTAACCCATCTCAAGCGAGCTCGATGGATAACTCGACCGGGAGTGGCATGTCAGACATGACACCGTGGTTGCATTTCGGCAACGCAGATTATCTCCTCTTTCATGCCTGGCAGCCCTCATCCCGTGCGGCAGTGGCAGGGACATGCATAGGGCTGGTCGTGTTCTCCATCTTGGAGCGCCTCCTTGCCGCATACCGACGTACCCAAGAGCTTCGCTGGAAGGCCAACAAGTTCGCGCGCGTTGCTGACTGCCATCGATGGCCCCTGATATCTCTCTGACTGTAGTCCCTCTTAGATCCGTCGTGATCTCGCGTGATGCCCACTCTCACGCAAACGAGAGAGGTAGTTCTGGGGACGGTTCTGTCCCTACACGCCTCCCGCTCGCTCCACCGTTTTCACCGTCTCGTGATGTCTCGCGCGGCGTCTTCTTGGCCGTCCAGGCGACGTTTTCGTACGCCCTGATGATGATGATCATGTAAGCGTGCATTGGTTTTCAAGGGTGCGTTCGTAAGCTTACGAACACGGGTGCGCGTGTCACAGGACCTACAATGGCGCGTACATTATCTCTGTCATCCTGGGGCTGGGTATCGGCGAAGTGATGTTTGGACGCATCAGCCGCTTTTAGGTTTCACGTGTCATCGCGGGTGGTAGTCGTTGCTCCAGGACGTGATGTATAGCACGACGTGTGATGTGTGCATGCCGAACATTTGCGTCCGTGTCCCCGCCTGACAAGCTGAATTCACCGGTCGGGGCCCGGGCGTGCATCGCATGATCGTTCGACCGTGACCCTGTATCGGGACGGTCCACGCCGGAAACTCGTCTGAATCCAGTCTCGCGAGAGGCCTTCCGTCTCAAGCACGCGTTTCAAGCCCCCCAACCCGAGTGCTCGGTCCGAGAGCATCCCATCGCACGTGCGTCCCCTTCACCCCGTCCTGGGAAAGTGGACAGCAACATTTGTGGGTTGCTACCTTGACGACGATCGTTTGTGCGCGGTGACTCAATCCTCCGCCGACACCTCCCAACTTGGTTTTTCCCCTTGATCGATTTTCTCCCCCTTTTTTGTTCGAAACGATACGTGTTGCGAGTCAAGTGTCTCAGCATGGAACCTCCGGTAAAGGCACACGGATCCGGGCGCCGTGACATTCGACCTACGCGCTACGGGAAGGTCGGACTTCCGGTGCTCCGTCGGTCTGGGCGATCCAGAGCACAGCGGAAGCGAAGCCGCGAGCGTCAACCAGGGTCGCCGTCGACCGGGCATGTAGACGATGACAAGACCCGCTCTGGCTGGCACGCTTTCGTGCGTCATCGTGTTGTTCCGACAACCTTCGAGGACGTGTTGATCGTGTCGCCCAAAGTGCCCCCGAGCGTGCCCCCAAAGCGTTGCATTGAAGCGTCGCATGAGGACGTTTTCAGCCATGGGTGGGAATCAGGACCGCAGCACTTGCCATGCATAACAACGCGGACAATATCGTCATTGAGATGCTGAACAGCCATGTACGATTTGGGACGAGATGAGCCAAGGCCGAGATGATTGTGCGGCCGAGACGATGACCTGAGACGCACCGCGACCTGTTAGCGCGCGTGATCTCAACCATATCATGACCATGATTTCGTGTTTCGACCGTCCACCCCCAACTGAAGTGAGGTAAACAAACGGACAAACAGACGAAAACGCTCGCGGTTGAAGGGGGGACGTGAAGAGCCGGGCGAGCCACCTCGTCTCGGGAAAAATAGGCATCTCAGGGTCGCCAACGGGAGCGGTGAAAGAGGGTTAAATGCGGCTATAATTACATGGCGTTCCCGAACATTGAACACGTGTCTGAGGCTTCGGGAAGAGAGAGAACGCGTGCGCGACGAGCTTGGTTCTGATCATGGATTTGGGTGAAACGATGCGATATGCTCGCTGATTGAGACGACGGCGAATCCCTCCGTGGCGGGTCGTCGGGAGGGGGCGAGACTCTTGATGGGAATAAAGTGTGGGATGCGCTAGGATGCCACCACGCTCAATGACTGTGAGAGCTCGCGCTCACGGTGGACCGGCAGGATCCCGTAGGGGGTGTGCTGGTACATTGCGAGTCACGGCGCAATAGAACATGGACGACAAGGGTGGGAGTTTGGCGCATTTGGGACGATCGTTCCATAAGATCGTGAATGGTTATGCAAGGCCGAGTGAGTGGTTCGTGACAGGTTCAATAGGGCCTAGATATCGAACGTCTTTCCAGCGCGATCCAGCGCCGGGGTTGGCTAGTGGAGATAACATACGTGGTCAGATCCCAAAGTGAGCGATTCATTTGATATTCTCGTAGATGGTGATGCAGGGCACGAAGAGGAAGCAGGCTGCGCGTCAGGGACCACAAGGTTCAATGTGAGCAGGGACTTCTGCAGTGAGGGGAGACAATCCGGTATATGCAGCTCAGTATAGCGAAATGGGCACGAGCACGCCACCACTCGACATTCTCGCCGGTACCCGGACGAAGAGATGGGATCGTGGATGGCAGGGTGGGTGAGGTCCAAGTCTAGATGTGGAACGAGAGTCGTAGTGGGCAGTGCGATGAGATGGGTCGACGGGAAGACGGGTGTCCGCAGGAAGTGTTTCATGTCAGGGCTGGCGAAATCAACGTTTGATCAGTCAGGTGATAGTTGAGAGTCTCTTGGCGAACGATGCTCTTGATCCATAGGACCATGTCTACACCAAGAAGAGGGCCAGAAACTATTGAGAAAGAGATAATAAGTGAAAGGGCAAGGCATAGAATAAGCCAGTGTACCAATATCCAGTGCTTGGTGTTGACTCACTCCCGGCCGTGCAAGACCCGATCACGAGCGGATGCGAACACGCCAGCGACAATCCGCGGACCATACTTGCCTATTACGGAATAAAATCTTGATATGGAAATATGTTCACACGACTAAATGAGTAGGCTTCCTTTCCCCGCACATCTTCGCTTTCCTCGTTTTCAATCCACTCCTTTGTTTTATATTTAAGTCCTCCTCCTTCAACACCCTCAGCCATGTTACTCTCCTCCTCATCCTCTTCACACTCATCCTCGACCACTCCACCGTTGGCTATGGACACCTTCACGAATCCTTGGGGCTCGTTCTTCGACCCCCCTCGTCACGACGACCATCGCTACGACTCTCCAGACCCTCCTCTTTCTCATCCGGATCTTGATCAACAAGTATCTCAAAGACTCCTCCGTCAAGAGGCCACCTCGTCCGATGCTCAGATTTTCTCACCAGCACAGGATGTCAGCATATCCCCCGCAGCCCTCTTCCTCGCCGCGTTCACACCACCCGTCCAATCCCAACCCACCCACCTGCCAGATGATGAGGGCGAGTCCGTCGCGGGCTACATCCTCGGTCCCATCATCGGCCATGGCGGCTTTTCCACCATCAGGCGCGCTTTTTCCCCCTCAGGTGGCGTCGTCGCGATCAAGATCGTGAGACGATCAGATGTCGAGCGACAAACGGACCCTTCTTCCGCCAGAAAACGTCTGGATCATGAAACAAACATTTGGTCCTCCCTCAGCCACGAACATATCCTCCCCCTCTTCTCTACCCAACATTCCTCTTACGCTGACTTTTATGTCACCCTCTTCTGTCCCGCTGGCTCCCTCTTCGACATCCTCAAACGAGACGGCTCTCCCGCCCTCCCTCATGACGACGCCGGCATGATGTTTCGTCAGGTCGTCCGTGGTGTACGCTACCTCCACGAAGTCGCTGGTTATGTCCACAGAGACATCAAGCTCGAAAACGTCCTCGTAGACGAAATGGGTGTTTGTCGAATAGCAGACTTTGGCCTCACCCGCAAAATTGGCGAGTTCGACGATGTCGACCCCCCCGTCGATGATCACGACAACCCGGCAGTCCGTCGTCACCGCTCCACCATGCACCACACCGTACGGCAACCAAGAGCCTCGTTGCATCCGCATGCCTCCATCTTCCGTCATAATCCTCGCCGTCATCGTACATCCACTCCCGTCGGAGACAACCCTCACGCAGTTCATCCATCTCATGCGTTTCAACCTGGCTCCCTACCATACGCTGCCCCAGAACTCCTCTCCCCGCAAACACCCAGCATGCATCATGGCGCGAACCCCGCACAAGACATGTGGGCATTGGGTTGTCTCCTCTATGCGCTCCTCACAGGTCGATTGCCCTTCTCCGACCCGTTCGAGCCCAGGTTGACGATGAAGATTCTCCATGGTGAGTAATGACCCACATGCACCCCCTTTCATTGATATAGTCTTTCCAGGTGCGTACGAAATGCCATGCAACATCGGCCGTGGAGCGACCCGTGTGTTGAAGGGTTGCCTCGAGCGCGATGTCCGTCACCGTTCGACCATCGCGATGGTAGATGAGATTGCCTGGGACATCGGTTTGGGAGAAGCTGACGAACCGTCTTCTGTGTTACATCCGGACAAATTTGAGTTTCCAGATTGCCGTAGTCAACCTCCCGCGTCAACAGGTCGTCGTTTGCGATCAGATTCGACGTCCTTTGATAGGCCCTCTTCTCGTCCTCGCAGGTCTCTTTCTCGCACCTCCATCACGAGTTCCAGTTCGCTTTCGACCAGAAGTACGAGTCGAAGTGTATCTCGACCGCCAGTAACCCGTCTGCCACTGACGGCAGCTTGCGACGATGTCGAGCATACGTCCACACCTCTGGACATAAGTGCCGCAGCACCCATGTCGCCCACGTTCCCCATCGAGCGTGGTCGACGCCCGAAAAAGACGGATGCACGATGGGACAACCGTTGTGCTCCTTCAATAGGGGCTTCTACAGCACGGTCTGATCTTGGCTTCGAGCCTCCGCGTGGACGGCCCTTGTATGCTGGCACAGATGTATTGGATAACACTGCCCGCTGGGCCTCGACGCTGGGATTGAATACCATTGCAGAGGTCACGACGCGTTTGCACGGTACGTCATCGCCTGCCGCAGAGAAACTGCGCAGGATACAACACACACTTCGCTCTGGCAACAAAACAAAGAGGAGCCAAAGAGCTGAGAGCACGCCACCAGTGTCGTCCGGTTGGCTTCCCCGCCGAGCCAGAGCGATTGTCAAGGAAGATTCGTCATTGAGATTAGGAGAGTCTGCTTGCACCGGAGGCCTCTTCCTCCGCGAGCCTAGTGCCACTCCAATCCCGATTGCAGGCAAGAACGGTACGCGGAGCCGCAGTGTTGGTTATGAACCCAACAGGATTGCACGTCAGCTTTTTTGATCTCCCCTCAACACCTCTACTTGTCCGTTGGATCAGTTTCATGTCCTCCTGACGAGCCTCAAGGCCTCACCTGTGAGTCTCACCAGCGATGGATGTGCGTGTGCCGGCACGTTTGTCTCTTGCCAACAATCGCATATGTTCATGATCTTCTCCCTTACCCCTTCGTACCTCCAGTCTCCATTTGCAATATATGTGCGCAGCATTATGATTCCAGCCAACTTTTGTTATCTCTTTCCCTTCATATTTACTGTTTAGTTACTTAGTAGCCCCACTCATTCATATTCTTCCGAGTTCACGTCACGGTCTCTCGCTCCTCCTTTTCTTCTTTTTACTCTAACACGCTCTCTCTCTCTTATTTTATCGTTCCTGGGTCTCACACCTCTGGATATGTTTCTGCTGGATTAGCATACGGTGATTTTTTTTTCTTGAGCAATGGCGATCTATTCATACGAGGTTACTCTCTTCCCCCTTCTCTTCCTTTCAAGCACTTTGGACAATCTGTACCAACATTGGCAAGGAATGGAAATCGATACCTTTTCCGTCACGGTGGATGCTTGTTCTATGGTCATGATCAGGTCCGCCATGCCTCGCGGGATTCCGTGGCTGTGCACAATATTAGATGTATATAGCCAAGTGCCACAGTAGCTCCTAAGCCACGAACTTCCTCATCATGAGCGTCCCCAGAGAGTCCAAACGAGCGCGTCTCTCAGACTCAGAGGTAGTTGCACTCAAAAATGCATTGACCAAACGCGACAATTTCTGTTGTGGAACGTGTGTCATCCCAGATTATCAGCGTTTTCTGTATTATGCCTTCGGCGACCTTGTTCGGTGAGTACATCGAGCCCCTATGCCGACCCGAAAGATGAGGGACGTTCAACTGACCACTGAGTAGCCGCATTGATTTATCCCGCGCTGGAGTTGACGATTTCGAAGGACTATACCGTGCCTGTAAGCCGGCAGAGTGTCGTCAGGACGGGGAGCACGTTCTCGACGAGTCGCACGGAAAGCCAGGGCGGATGGACCGTGTCTCTTTCTCGACACTCTTAGATCCGCATGGCCTCAGAATACATGAGCAGGTGTCAAAGGCGTTGTTCACAGAGCTCTTCGCGACGATGGACATGGAGTTGTCCGAGTTGAACGTATACGGTGAGCGCTACTCGCGCCTTGATCGCGTCGAGTCTAAACGTACGAGGTCATAGGCAAGGGCGACTTTTGCAAGCCTCGCATCGTATCCGATGTGCCGCAGAGCCAGGAAGTGTTCGGCTCTCTGGTCGTCGTCCTTCCCTCTCCGCACGAGGGCGGTCAATTCGTCCTTCGTGACACCCAAAATGAATGGACGGTCGACGTTGGAGAGAAAGTCAGAGCGGCCTCTGAGCCTTTGGTCTGCTGCTTCGTCGCGTTCCGCCAGGACGTCAAGCACGAGGTCTTGCCCGTCACGTCCGGTTATCGCGTGACACTCACGTACAATCTCTACCACCAACGACGCGTGTACCCCGGCGTGCCTACGCCGTTCGACCGCCCAGTCGCGCGCATGCTTGCCGATCTAGTGAACGATACGTCGACGCTCCCCGACGGCGGCTACCTCGGGTTCGGCCTCGCGTACCAGTACGCCGCCCACGCGAGGGATCGCGACATCCTCGAGCTACTGTCTGCGGACCAGATGAGCGGAGAGGACCGCGCGCTGGTGGACGCGTGCGAGGCGCTCGGGCTGCGCTGGTCGTTCAGGCTGATTTACCGCGACATCCTCGATGCGCCGTTCGACCTGCTCACCACCACGACGCTCGTCGTGGACGAATCCGTGTTGGAAGATATCCTCGATCGCACGTCGACGGATCACCTCAGGGCGGCGGTGGTCGGGCTGGCCGACGAGCAGGCAGAGGGTGTCCGAGTCATCCGGCCGGGCAAGCGCGAGATCGATGTGGAATTCATGTTGGACGGGCACGAGTGGTTGGAACGATTTTTTAAAGAGGATCAGCCGAAGAGGGTCTTGGAGGTGACGAAGCCGTGGCAGTGGACGCGCGTCGAGGTTCCGTTCATAGCATGGGAGTCGGAGGAGTTTCCACCGCCGATTCGCTCGTTGAGTGGCATCGTGTGGATAGTGGTCGCTGTCGAGCCTGCAACATCGCGCGGTGTCGTTGGGTTGTGAAGAACGTTTAAGAGTATGTAGAATTTAGGCAGAAAACTTCAGGCTACGGTGACTGACAATGTACTTCATTGAGTGAATTATGAATTATGACACGAATGAGGGTCAAGTCAAGTACTGCATTCCTGGTACAGGGGCTAACTATCCCCTCATCTTCGCCACCGCCATCAGCACCTACAGAATGTCCCAGATTGAAGAACCCAAAGTGATTGCATTGCGGACCGCGTTGGAAAACTGCGAGCCGTTTTACAGTGGCGTATGTGCCCTACCAGATTATCAGCGCCTTCTGTATTACACCCATGGCGACCATCTCCGGTGAGCCACTTGACACCACTCCAGTATCCATACGGTGCAGTGTCTAGTTACTGATCGGTAATTAGTCGTGTCGACTTTACCAATCCCGGGGAAGACGACCTGGAAGGATTGTATCGTGCCTGCAAGCCAGCAGAGTTTGGTCGGAACGGAGAGAACGTCCTCGACGAGTCCTATCGCAAAGCAGGCAAGATGGACCCCGTCTCGTTCTCGACGCCCTTTGACCCCTATAACCTCCAAATACACAAGGAGGTGTCGGGAGCGTTGCTCACGCAGAGACATGTGTCCATGGAATTGCACAAGTTGAACGTCTATGGTGAGCATTACGGCTCCTATTAGCCCCTCTGACCTAAAAACGATTGATCGTGCCACTGCAGGCACGGGAGATTTCTTCAAGGCGCACCAGGATACGCCTCGAGGACAGGATATGTTTGGCTCCTTGGTCGTCGTCCTACCGAGTGCCCACGAGGGCGGTCAGTTCGTCCTCCGATTAGGAGAAAAGGAGTGGACGTTTGATTTCTCGCACAAGTTTGGGACGATGTCGGAACCTTCCGTTTGCTTCATCGCGTTCTATGGCGAGGTCGAACACGAGGTCTTGCCCGTCACGTCAGGTTATCGCGTCACCCTCACCTACACACTCTATGAGGAACCCGTCCGGCCGAGCACGAACCCGATCTTTACCCCGTACCACGTCCAGCTCAAGCAATCGCTCGTCGATCTGGTGAATGACCGATCGACGCTCCCCAACGGCGGGTATCTCGGATTCGGTCTCGCACACGAGTACGTGCACACGGCCGACACTGGCATTATCGGGCCCGGTGTCCTCGAGCCGTTGGCGGGCCAGCTCAAGGGCTCGGACCGCGCCCTCGCGGACGTATGCGACACCCTCGGTCTTCGTCGTTCACTCAGGCTGTTTTATCCCAATATTACTCATGAGGGCTTGAACTTCCTCTCCGCCAAAGGGCTCGACGCATTGAACCGGTCGATGAGCTTCGACGCAGTGCCGGAACACGTCCTTGAATCGGCTCTGGATGAACTGACGGTCGAGCAGGTCGAGGTCGTCACGTTCGTCGGTGATGGGGCGGAAGAGCGCGTGCCATTCACGCCAGAGATTATGGAGGACATGTGGGGAGGGTCGGGACGGTGGCTGGAGACGTTCCTCAGGGATCCTGTGACGGAGGTGCTGGAGGTCACCCCGATGCGGTCCTCGGTGGACCTCAGGTCGGCGTACATGCTGCACGGCAACGAGGCGCAGTTGGAGTACTTTTACGGGACTGCATGCATGATGATCGCAGTGGGACCAGCGGAATCGCGTGGGCTGTGAAACGAACGTTTCTCAGAGGTTTGCTTGCAAGCGGTAGTGTATGTTCAACTTGTACATCCTCCTAATTTGTCTTTGTCTTGCCATCTAAAAGAGTTGTGCGACTCGCAGCTGGACACCACGTTGTCCGAATACTTATGAATGACGTTTTTACATAACTTACTAACTTAGGCTATAACCAGTTCGGACGAGGGGTATTTTCACGGCTGCACGCTGAATAGCATTGCCTTTTTTTGCAGTTGCTTAACTACCACATCAACGCAACCGGGGGATGGGGGAGCATAGCCGACTACTCAATATGACACTCACTGGCTGCGCGTGGGTCATTATCATCCTACATTACCAAACCGGTGGCTTCGTTGACGCAGGTCCTGGGATGTAGACGTCACAGAACAACATCCGGCCTCGTGGAAAACTACATAAGCATCCATCCGAATGGTTCTAGCTACATGGACTCTTTCTCCAGGATGCAGACCTCCATCTCCGAGATCTTCAAGACAGTCGCCCAACAGATCCTTGGATTCACCATCTATGATATGTTGCAATTGTCAACTGATTTTGAAGACAATGGTCGGACAGACTGGTCAATCAAAGCTAGTGAGTGCCTCCATCCCCCAACCATGTTGGGCATCTCTCACCTTTCCACGAACCATTTTTCAGTTTCGTAGCTGTTTCACATAGGGGATTTACTTTGTCCGTATGACAATTTGGACTCACGGTGCCTGTAGCATCCATCTCAGTAATGGCGGCTCGCCTGTCCCCTGTGGAGTTGAAGGTAGTGTCTGGTTTTGGTTGGCATCTCTTCAACCAACACCACAGTCTGCCTAGGAACGCATTAAGAAGATCGGCTGCACAACGTTTACCGTTCTATTTGCTTTGTTCGACATTGGTTCCGTATTTGTTCGCGTCATTGCGGTAGTTACCGTGTCTAGATCGTCCACACTTACTGTAGATCTTTTCCTCGTTAGCGTAACACCACTAGTCGTGGCCCCAGTGCTCACATACCCTGCAAGACTTTTGTGAAGGAGGGGTCCACCCAGGATGTAGAAATAGAGCCAGGCAGGGTCGTCGACGAGACCAAGAACTGAATCTGCGACCAATACTATACCTACACTCTGTGGATTGTCTCGCTAATGAAATGTATTGTTTTATGTGGACAACATTTATAGCGCTCAGGATTGCCACGAACTGGATGGACAACAGTGTGATCACATAAGCGTTTGTACGTTCTCGTCCTGGCTGTGTCGTCGACCAGTCCACCGCTCGGTTTTCGTTCATAAACACGGGCAGCAACTCGGAGCTCGTCCAACGCACAAACATTTCGGATATTTAGAAGTGATTCAACGTCTAGTTCGACGAACAGAGCCCGCTACCAAGACGGACGAAGGTCATTGCAACGAAGGATATAAAAATTATGTACATATGCAACCCCAGACGAGTCCATACGTCCAATCCCAGTCGTAATACGGCCAGTCCGAGCTCCGGTACTCAAATCCATACGAACACAACCATTGGATTGTCGCGGCTGCCTGTGTCGCCCAAGTGCACTTCTGCATCCATTCAGTGTCATTTTTCTATGGCATCGTGGTAGGTCTCAAACTGTCACTCCATAAGGGCTCACACAAACGCGACATACCACTGTGACAGATTCTAGGTATCGTCTATTCCGCAAAGTTGCAAGCTATACCAAAGGCACTCCTCTTCACGCACGAGAATCACTACAGTGGCCCAACCCTGCTCCGTCGCGCCGACGTGTGCGAATGTTGAGATCATGTCTCCCCCTCTAGTCTTTGTCCTATTCCTTGGCGGACTGACGGTCGGGGCGTGTAGCCTCTTGCTATGATCTTGATGTCGGAATCGCGAGCAAGCATGCTGCCGGCCCAACACTGTTCGTCAACGTGCTCGTTGCAGATGTGTTGAGGCCGTTTTGGTTTTATTGGTGAGCACCACGTTGTTACTCCCGTGAGCCCAGTTCTCATCCTGTGGAGAGTGGGGCCCTTGATAACGTCGAACGCGCAAGAACTATGCTGAGGTGGTGTACGACTGCCGGCGCACTCAATTCTCGTACTGGGGGGTGAATGCGCCAGGTTGAACTGGCGACCATCAGAGTCGGACTCCCAGCATTCTTGCGAAAATATTTTGGAACAAAAAATGTGCGACATTGAATAGGCCACAAATTCTTCCAAAGGACCGTGTCCGGTTTGCAGCAACGAGCCATCTGGCAATCGACATTGAACACGCACAAGTACTATGCCTTCGGCGACCTTGTTCGGTGAGCACATCGAGCCCCTATGCCAACCCAAAAGGTGAGGGATGTTCAACTGACCACTGAGTAGCCGCATTGATTTATCCCGCGCTGGAGTTGACGATTTCGAAGGACTATACCGTGCCTGTAAGCCGGCAGAGTGTCGTCAGGATGGGGAGGACGTTCTCGACGAGTCGTACAGGAAATCAGGACGGATGGAACCTGACTCTTTCTCGACGCTCTTGGATCCGTACGGTCTCGGAATCCACGAGCAGGTGTCAAAGACATTGTTCACAGAGCTCTTCGTGACAATAGACATGGAGTTGTCCGAGTTGAACGTATACGGTGAGCGCTGGCCCGTCTCGGTTGCACCGAGTCCAAACATACGAGGACATAGGCAAGGGCGATTTTTGCAAGCCTCGGATGGCATCTGATGCGCCGCGGAGCCAGGAAATGTTCGGCTCCCTGGTCATCCTCCTTCCCACTCCGCACGAGGGTGGTCAGTCCGTCCTTCATGACAACCAAACCGAATGGGCTGTTGACGTTGCAAATAAAGTTGCACCTGCCTCGAGCCTTTGGTCCACTTCGTCGCGTTCCACCAGGGCGTCAAGCACAAGATCTTACCTGTCACGTTAGGCTATCGCGTGACGCTCACGTCCAACCTCTACCATCAACGGCGCGTGCACCCTGGCATACCTAAACCGTTCGACTGCCCAGTCGCGCGCTTGCTTGCCAATCTGGTGAACGATAAGTCGACGCTTCCCAACGGCGGCTACCTCGGATTCGGTCTCGCGTGCAAGTACGCCGCCCACACAAGGTGGCACAATATGCTCAATCTGCTGCCGGCAGACCAGCTGAACGGATCAGACCACGCACTGGTGGACGCGTGTGAAGCGCTTAGCCTGCGCTGGTCACTCAGGCTGCTTTACTACGACGTCGGCGGTTCGACGTTCGATCTGCTCACCACCTCGCCGCTCGTCATTGATGAATCAGTGATGGAGGGGGTGTGCGATAGGACGTCAAAGGACCACCTCAAGGCAGCGGTGGTCGGATTGGCCGACGATCAGGCAGAGGGCGTCGTCATCCAAGTCATCGGGGAGATCGAGTATGAACTAGACTGGGAACAACTGGAAGACGAGTATGAGTGGTTAGGACGGTTTTACGGGGAGGAGAGGGGGAAAGAGATGTTGAAGGTGACGGCGATGAATTCGCAGACACGCACCGAGACCCAGTTCTTAGCATGGGACGAAGACAGGCTTACGTCTGAGATTCAGTCGTTATGTGGCTACGCATGTATGGTGGTCGTTGTCGAGCCTGCAGTATCACGCAGTGTCGTTGGGTTGTGAAGAGTGTTTGGGAGAATCTATAATGCAAGCATTACTGTTAGTAAATTATGACCTATGATCCCTGGTCATCGGGAGCGACTGGCGGGCGAGCGGGCAGGTGTAGGTGGGGAAGAGAGAACGCGTGCTGTTTACCTACGCTCGTCCGAAAATCATGCTCTGTGCGTTTTCTCGTGTCTTGCTACACCGCAGACCGTCACTCTGAATAGGGTCGTGAAGTCACGCACTGTACTGCATTCCTGGTACAGGGGTTAACTAGCTCCTCATCAATCATCTTTTCCATCGGCACTCACAGAATGTTCCAGAGTCCAGAGCCCAAAGGGATTGCACTACGGACTGCGTTGGAAAATTACGACCCATTCTACAGTGGCGTATGTGCCCTACCAGATTATCAGCGCCTTCTGTATTACACCCATGGCGACCACCTCCGGTGAGCCACTTGACATCACTCCAGTATCCACATGGTGCAGTGTCTGACCAACAAGCAGTCGTCTCGACTTTACCAACCCCGGTAAAGACGACCTCGAGGGATTGTATCGTGCTTGCAAGCCAGCAGAGTTTGGCCGGAACGGAGAGAACGTTCTCGACGAGTCCTATCGCAAAGCGGGAAAGATGGACCCCGTCTCGTTCTCGACGCCCTTTGACCCCTATAACCTCGGAATTCATGAGCAGGTGTCGAGGGAGTTGCTCACACGCGATCCTCTTGACAAGTTCGAGAATGAGACGTACGGTCGTGCAACGACTCGCATGGAATTGTATAAATTGAACGTTTACGGTGAGCACTCCGGCTGCTAAATCCCTTTCAATAAATGACTGATCGTGCCGTCGCAGGCAAGGGTGATTTCTTCAAGGTGCACAAGGATACCCCTCGGGGACAGGATATGTATGGCTCCTTGGTCGTTGTCCTACCGAGTGCCTACGAGGGCGGTCAGTTCGTACTTCGACAGGAAGAAAAGGAGTGGACTTTCGATTTCTCGCATAAGTTTGGGACGATGTCGGAACCTTCCGTTTGCTTCATCGCGTTCTATGGCGACGTCGAACATGAGATCTTGCCCGTCACCTCGGGTTATCGCGTCACCCTCACCTACAACCTCTATGAAGAACCCGTCCGGACGAGCACGAGCCCGATCTTCACGCCGTATCACGTCCAGCTCAAGCAATCGCTCGTCGACCTGGTGAACGACAGATCGACGCTCCCCAATGGCGGGTATCTCGGATTCGGTCTTGCACACGAGTACGTGTACAAGGGCGGTACTGGCATCCGTGCGTTATTAGCTGGCCAGCTGAAGGGCTCGGACCGCGCCCTTGCGGACGTATGCGACGCCCTTGGTCTCCGTCGCGTGCTCAGGCTGTTCTATCCCAATGTCACCGATTACAACCTGAACCTCCTCTCCACCAAAGAGATTGATGCAGACGACCGGTCGATGAGCTACGGCATATCATCGGGCGACGCCCTCGAACTAGTTCTGGAAGACATGACGATCGAGCAGGTCGAGGTCGTCACATTTGTCTGTGGTGGGGGGGCAGAGCGCGAGTCTTTCGATCCGGATATTGTGGAAAGGTTGGGTGGGTGGGTTGAGAGGTTTGTTAGGGTACCCGTGACGGAGGTACTGGAGGTCACCTGGATGCGGTCCTCAGTGGACCTGGTGTCGACATACATGGTACACAGCAACGAGGCGCAGTTGGAGTACTTCTACGGGACTGCGTGCATGTTGATCGAAGTGGGACCTGCGGAGTCGCGTGGGCTGTGAAGCGAACGTGGGTACGTACTGTTTCCCACAAGCTTGCTTGGAACTGGTGTATGCAATGGGTCGCAAATCACATGACCCGACCGACGATGGCTCTAAAGTCCTCGCTTTTATAAATATCAAGCCACCCCCTCCGTGCATACTGCTTGTTAGAACAAGTCGTGATGAAGTACAACACGAACGGCAAGGGCCACAAAACAGACAAGGCAACGTGCACGGGTGGGGTTCCGTCGTGCCCATTCATGCAGCACGCTCCTCGTCACCAAATGCAAGCTCTTTGAAGTCTATTCATGTGCATGAGGGTCGTGAGGTAGAGCCGAGCCACCAACAAAAGCAGTCCAACGCTCTTGATTTTGTGTCATCGAGTCGTGCCGCGCGCATGATCAAATTGTACGCACACCTTCAAGCCGAATGGCTATGTACCGGCTTCCTTAACGGCATCAAAGGTTAGCTAGTCATGCAACTTGACTCACTAGGCAACAGTTCTTACGAATCGACACCCGTACACTCCGACGTATCGCAACATATCAATTCTCCTCTAATTGACGACCAAGTCGATTCCCTGAGCCTGGATGTTGGCTAGATATACGTATTCCTCGTTCAAGATGACAAGACCAGACTTGGTGAAGATCATCTGGGGCGCCGTACTGTTCATGAAGAACTTGCCAATGAGGGTGCCATGAGGGTTCCACACATGTATTCCGTCTCCACACCCCGCATATAAGTTGTTGTTCGAGTCAACTTGGATGCCATCTGGGATTCCAGAGTCACTGTAGGCAAAGACACGACGGTTTTGGAACGTCAGGGTCACCGGATCGATATCAAACTTGTAGCTGTTGTAAATCGGGGTTAGGATAGCCGGAGGAAAAACTTGAATCAGAGGGAGCTTACATCGTCGCGGGATATGTCTGGTTGTTCCCTAAAATACCTTCAAGAAAAGCAGTATCGGACCTGCAGGTTTACTTGTCATCCCCGGTAGAAAGCTAGATGAATAAATATCCAGCCCACTTACACGAATGCCGTTTTTCCGTCCGGTGTAAAGGCGATGCCGTTAGGGACCATGAATTGGTCAGCGACAACCTGAACCTGGCCGGTTGATGGATCAAGGCGGTACACCTGGGAGGGCATCATTGGTTGGGGACGGAAACCGGCCAGCCAGCCGTAACTATATCGGGTTGTGAGCCTTTCTCGTCTCCTTAGCTAATAGAACGACCTACGTTGGGTCCGTGAAATAGATGATGTCGGTGCCGGGCAACACCTTGACGTCATCCAGTGAGTTGAATTGCCTCCCATAAAAGTTGTCCAGTAAAACAGTGGTGTTATATGGCGGGCTTGGGTTCACAAGGACAATGGAAGGAGGCAGCAGTGCACGTCCTGACGTGACAAAGAGAAGATTCCCCTTGTATGGACCCGTGCCTCCACCGACCATCTGTACGTTATCAGAAAGATTTAACTGAACGCCTGTCCAATGAGCAACCTTTCCAGATATTCGTTGTAAGCACCACTCACAGGCTTGACTGGTACATTGGCTGGACCACTAGGGTTAGCGGCGAGGGCAATGTCGACTTCTGTCATATTCAGCATCGAGACGACGCTATTGTTGTACCAGCCACTATATCCGGGGTAAACGCCAGAGAGGCTGGTGAAGAAAACGAGGTTGAGGTCAGGGACGTAGATCGGGGCTTCGTGAGCAAAAGCATAGCCTGGGTGTGATGTGATAAGACGGATGGTCGCATTTGGCCCCGTTATGTCGGCAAAGGAGGGATCAAATGCTTGAATGAAAGGTGAGATCGTGTTCGTGGGGTTGAAGCCCGAAAGAGAGTTGTTCGTGCGCCACTGGGCATAGTCGGCGCCTACGACGTTGTAATCGAGAGGGTTGATGTACTGAATTCGTTATTAACCTGTCTCCCGTGAAAAATGGTAGAGGACATACCACAGAACCAGGGGGCAAGGGGGAATCTGTGGAATAGGTGGCCCACACAGGTGGTGTTGCCGCTATGGCGAGTGCCAAGGCAGCGGAAGCAGATACAAACATCGATAAAGGGCAGGGAGAAAATATTTTGTTTGTGCAAGGCCCAGACGACAACCTCAGACTTTTTATGTACCTCGTTGTGTCCAGGTGCAGTGCTCGTTGCTATCCATTGATCGTAATGGGTCCCCATTATGTTTGCACCCTAGATTGCAGGCATGGATAGCAAGTGAACAGGACCTGGACCTGGGCGTTAACAGCGAACCATTGACGGACTCTCACAGAAACAGAAACTGTGGTCGTACCTCAGTTTTTCGTATCGTGCTGGCTTCCTCTTTCCCCTTTACCGTTGCGTAGTCATGCCAGGAACATTACAATAGGGCCCGATGGGTGCATGGATCAAGCTCGGCATGCCCAAAAAAATAGAGTTCTCAAAATCATCAACACTGTCTCAAACGTCCCCTGTCAGCAGTGCAATCAGCATGACAACCTCGGAAAGAAAATTGTGACATGCAAGCCCGGTAGCCAGCCTGATGCCACACATACACGCGCTGCGGTCGACAGTCCTTACGTCCAGGCTGAGTCAGCGAAAACTCCGACGCTTCACCTACTAGGTTCGCCTCTGAGATCATGTAGACAAGACTGTTTCCTACTCTTATGATTGAGCACGTCGTTTAGGAAGATACTGCACCTTATCCGGATCGACGATGGTCGAAGAAGCCTCCTCTTAGGCACGAAATGAGTCAATAGAAAGGCTCAGGGATGGCTCACTTGTCCACACATTGAGGCTGTGATTGGTCGTTCATCATACAAGCATCCCGTAAACTGACTGGCTGAAAAGAGATCTGGTAACTTATGAGAGACCGGGCTTCCGTGCCATCGAAATTATAGGAACAAGCGCGGAGTTATTGATGTTCGTAATGATTGGAGTCGGACATAGCACGCCGCCTGCAATGAAACGTCCGACTCTGCCGCAGGTCGTTGTTTCATCCTCAAGTGTCCACTGCAAGGTGATAGGCTCACTTCCACTAAGGTGCGGCGATTCGACCCATGCTATCAGGCAAGATTCAGATCACTGCGGTTATGAGTGCTCCAGGCTTCGTGTGACGGAGCCTACAACCATACATGATACTTCCACACTGGTGATTGCACATCTACAGTCAACTTTGCACTCGTATGTGACAAACCATACTCTGATAACCCACATGATTTCCAGTCTCTCGAACGGCCTTGGAATAACCCATGCTCTCAGGCCTTTCCTGAGGGGTATGAGTTATTACAGAGTCAACTGTATTATCACCATTTCCTTCTCCGCTTATGATAAACAACTTTGGGAGACGCATGCTTTCACAATTCTGCAAGCAACGACATGTGACAATACCAATGTTGATTCAGCTGGGTCCGCAGTGAGATTAACAAATATGGCCCTAGGGACTGTGTAAGAAACTCACGTCACAGCGCTTCCAGACTATTGACTATGGGAAATGCCAGAAGGGTGACAGAGGGTAGGATGGATGAATCATTGGACAAAGACAGGAGTGTGAGTGCGTCCATCATGAACTCACGGACGACTTGCCATTCGGTACTATCTAGTAGATCCGGGAGTAAATTGCTCATTAATTTACTTCACCCCCATTCTCTAAGAGACAGTGACAGGCACATTTGAATACCCCAACGTGGCGCACGATGCCCATTGCGTCTTCAAGCCTCTCAAAGCAGATGCACGCGCACTCGGCTCATGTTGAGAATGTAAATTGTTTGGTGAATAATTTTTGCGAGAGCTCCTCGCCATTGATGTGCGGTCTGGGACACATCGAGTAGCACATGGAGATCTTGCGGTCGATCAAAACTTTTGCTCATGCATCCTTTACTAACCAATCAAAAATCTTCTCCTTTTCCTCATTGACTACAGCCTTTGAGTCTACAAGGGTCGGCCTAGTGGAGGCGAGATCGGACAGCTTCTGGGCTGGTTTATCAATGGCAAGATCAGCAGACCTTCTGGATGTTGAATGTATTCGCTATAAATGATCTAGGTACAAAACCATATAAGAGACGTGCAACACACCTCAGCGGAGCATCACAGATATGTATGGCAGAACCCGAACTTGGACGTTGAAACATTGAATGTTGAAAGAGAAGTTGCGGGCTTTGCCGAAGTGGAGGTTGGTCCGGTCCAACTACCCTCCAACGCTCAGGCGCCCACTGGTTGTGCCATTGTCTGCATCGATTTTTGCATGGTCCTATCTAGATGCGCAACGTTTTTCAGCAAGGAAGACAACACCACAGCATTATTGTGAGGGGCAGATGAGGCGCGGGATGTGTGCAAAGGTCGGACGTGTCCATTCCCTGGATAAGGACAATCTCGTCCTATATTTTCCAAGACAAGAAAAAATGGGTTTGCGAAACCGATTCATCAGAGCAAGGGTGAAGGAAGTGGCAGTACACACGGCGTTGCTGTGTGGTGTGCTTGACAGAAAACAGCGAAAGTTCAGAACCCCCCCTCATCCTCTTCTTTCCATACATGGTAATTTTGACCGTCAACGTGTACCTTGTCCAAGATCTGGTGGATGAGAGTGATGATGACACTTGCAATATAAGGAAGTTTGAGTTCATCGTCCTCATCCCATTGTCCATTCAGTCATGAATGCGAAGTGTTGCATGGCAGCTTGGCGGCTCAACATCGTATAGCCAACTACCTAATATGTTACTCGCCATGGGTCATCATCATCCTACGTTACCAAATCAAACGCATTCGCCGAGAACCCATCTTCGAGGTAGCGGAGATGTAACAATCTGGTGACGGAACGATGTCCAGCCTCATGAAAAAATACTTAAGGGCTATTTGAATGATTCTCAGACATACCTACATGAACTCTTTCTCTAGCATGTGGACCTCCGTCTCCAACATGTTCAAGACAATCGCCCGACACATTCTTGGATTGACTATCTACAATATGTTGCAATCGTCAACAGATTTTGAAGACGTGAAGAAAGAGCTGAATAATCAGATAGACTGGTCAATCGAACTAGTGAGCACCTCCATCCCCAATCATGTTGGGTATTTCTCACCTTTCCATGAACCATTGTTCAGTTTCGTAGCTGTCTCACGTAGGGGATTTACCTTGTCCGCATGACAATTTGAACTCATGGTGCCTCTAGTATCCATCTCAGCAACGGCGGCTACCTGTTCATGCTCTGCTCGCTGTTATTCTTGATCATGGCTGAAAATATGCACATGAATTATTCCCGCCTGTCGCCTGCGGAGTTGAAGGTGTGTCTGGTCTTGGGTGGTAGTTCCCCCACTAATGCCATAGCCTGCCCAGGAGCGCGCCGAACAGATCGGTTATGCAACATTTGCTATCATATTGTCTTTGCTCGACATTGGTTCCGTGTTCGTTCGGGTCGCTGCAGTAGTTACAGTGTCCGGATCACCCGCACTTGCTGTGGGTCTTGGCCTCATCTACCTGTCACCATCCGTCGTACCCCCGGTGCTCACCTACCCTGCGAGACTTTGGGAGCGGAGGAGGCGCAACTCCACCAGGGAAGTAGGAATAGAATCGGGCGCGGTCGTCGATGAGGTTGGCAGGAACTGATTAATACCATACCATATTTTGTTGATCGCCTTGCTACTAAAGTGTTAGTGTGTGTGGACAACGTTTGTCGCACTTGAGATTGCCACGCATTGGACAATGAAGGGCCGTGTATCAATGCGGAGGACAACTCGAAGCACTGGATGGCACAGCCACAATTCTTGCTCGTAACTTCACACGCGCGCAGCGATTCGCTGAACAGAGCGGACACCCAGCAACCAAGGACCCAAAGATGACCTTGCCCCGGTGCATATCCTTGTGCGCCTTCGAAAATTTCCCCTTGCCTACAGCACGGTCAACTACTTGGGGGGAAATTGGGCAACGAGAATGTTCACCGTAGGTGTTCAACTTGTACAATTGCACACCCATCATAGCATGACCCCGCCTGAGCAGCACCTTCGACACCTGCTCGTGGATTCCAAGGTCGTGCGGGTCAAGGGGCATCGGGAACGAGACATGATCCATCTTCCCCGCTTTGCGATAGGACTCGTCGAGAACGTTCTCCCGGTTCTGGTCGAACTCTGCTGGATTGCAAGCACAATATAACGCTTCAAGGTCGTTTTCTCCAAAATTTAAAAAGTAGATGTGACTGCTCACTGATCAGGCACCATGTTCGGGAAGCTACTTGTGGCTCACCAGAGATCCTCCATGGCTTCTTTGTCGACGTTTTATAGACACCTCTGGTTCCATATTGAGATAGGTTTCTTGGATCTGATCAATATGCAACCCTGATCTAGTCTGTAGAGAAGACGCACGAACCTACTCTCGAGTCCATGCCTCTTCCCCCGCCCCGTACATAGATTGTCGAGACATTGAAGAAAACGAACTGTAGTATGAATCGATGATCCCTGTGTTTCTGGGCCGGTGCCAATGCATATCATCTGCGCTCTCTGGGAGTGCGTAACAAGAAAACCGGCGGCCCTGGTGCTTGTTATCCTGGAATCCCAGACCGTAATTCTAAAGAATCGTAGAATGTAAAGCAAGCTAACCAGATTCTGTCGAGAAGCTTCGGCTTTGAATCCATGAATTTCGATAGGTGGCTCGACTTGCATGGCGCTGTAATCCATGACTAGGAGGGAGCAAGGAACAGAGATTTGTTAGCAGCGCCTCACACTGAAACAGATCACGGTGCGTAATTTGGGCCTTTGCCGAAATTGATCTCCAAACGAAACTGCGACTCAGACCCCCAATCTTCCGAACGCGAACCTTGCTCTTGGATCCGATTTTTGGTTTGGCTCAACACGGGAATTATGGGTCCGCATTATGGTTGTTTGCCGATATCACCGCGCGCGCACCTTGACACGACGCACGGTCGTCGCCTACTTTATGAGCGTGTCGGGTCAAAGTCGCTGCGTCCGTGGCGTGATGAGTCAACGTTATACCACAAGGAGATTTCTGAAACTCTACCGGGGTGCCTGGGATATAGATAATTGTGGTCGTCGTTTTGTGCATCAGCAGGAGCAAGGCCAGTAAAGCGTGTGGGGTGGGGAAGGATGAGAAACATCAATTTTGCAAGCGCGTTCTCCGAAGGCAAGGTAGGTCGAATTTTCCCCTTTCGACCAACCCTGACCTTAATTAGTAGGCATTTGAGCACGACTCAACTGTGTCCGAGTCAACGAAGTGAAGACTCGCGAACCTTTGTGATATAGGAGGCCTAGCAAGAAGTTCATGTGAGGAAATTTGTCCACGACATGAGTAGATCCGTTTTGACGCGAGGCTGGGCACTTACTGTGCACACGAGCTTCGATCTTGTCAGATTCGGGCTCTATCGTGTGACCCGGGCCTTGTATGTTGAAAGGCTTTCATGTAGCACTGTACTCACATAGATCGCTTCGTCCACGGCCACACCGAAGAACGTATTTCGTACAGATAGCCTTGGATTGTCATCATGATAGTTTTGCACGCGAAACCAAATATAACAGTGATATTCTCCGACTCCGGGGCAATCTCTGCCTTATCAAACAGATAGCCCATATATATAACGTGTTTCATCAGAACAAATCAAAGACACCGCATGGCCACGTCGACACTACCCTTCCAACCAGTCAGTGGCTAGAGAGCGCCTAGATTGACACCTCCATCGGCGAGTGGCCACTGGCAACGATCACATCCTCTGCAGCGGATCGTCGTGCAATGCGTTCTGCCGCCTGCGCCTGTAGAAGCTCGACTTCTTCCTGCAATTTTGCCTGGCCAAACGATCAGCCACGCTCACACGGCATAGCGTCGTCGAGCCCACTCACCACCTTGGACTCGAGCTCAGTCTTGTCAAAGATCGAGTATGCGGGCGGGGGAGGCGGTGGGGTCGCGAGAGCACCTGCCAACGTTGCGGCGTGAATGGCGTGGCAAGACAGATATGGCAATCGGAATAATCACCGAATGCAGCCCTTTTGAAGACCTCCTCCATGAGTTCATGGTTGCGTTTGTATCGCGTGATCGCCAGCGTTCGTGTCGATATCATCTCGAACTCGTCTAGGAGTAGGGAACATTTCTTAATGAGAATGCATTACAAGGAAAAATGAGGACTCGTTCCCACCTGCGGACTCGTCATCATCCAATCGAGGTGGGCCAGGCCGCTGCTGCGGAATTCCCGCGATACATCGTCAGCGTCAACTGGCAAACACGGTCAACGGAAAGGATAATCGCACCGCGCCCATGCTCCCACTTCGCTCCCGCGCACGTTCACGTTCCCGCCGTCTCTCCAGCGACTCCATGCTGCTGTTTTGCTGTGCCAACATCGCCTGCGGGTTCATACTCATCCCCTGCGGACCCATACCCATCGCTTGTGGGTTCATGCCCTGTGGCGCCATGGCCATGCCTGGTTGGTTCATTCCCATCGCTTGAGTGTTCATACCCATCGGACCTTGGGGTGGGGGTGGGCCCGCGGAGGGGGGAAAGACTTTTTGCCCAGTTTTATCGCCCATAACGTACACGGGGGGCTCCGTAATCTGGCGGAGTGGGTACTGCCGCACGGGCGAATTCAGCAACGACGGAACAGTTTCTATAATCCCGTCAGCATCCAGAGTAGAGAAGAAGAAATGACTTTGGAAGCTTGGCTCAGAAAGAATGTCTTCGTGAACCATTGTTCGCAGGTGTCAACGGCCACGCACATGGGGTTGTGCAAAACGCAAAGGAGGCCGAAATGATTTATAATGAGAAAAAAAAGGGTCCCGTCGCTCAAACGTTGTGGCGCATGTAAATAATCCGTGTGATAAGGGGGGAGAGTTGGGAAGGATATCTGAAACACGAGACCCATAGAAGAGCAGATATGTGCCTAGACTTACGGATCACTGGTCCACGCGTGTAGTGTACAAGCGTAATATGTGGATGGCCGCCCTTGACAAGGCGGTACCGACGTCGGACACGCCATGCAGTCGTCTCTTGAGTGTTGGGAACGAACCCATATTTTATCTCCATGACCTCAATTTCCTGAACGAATAAATCACTGCAAGTCGGCCAACATGGTTGCAAAATGCGCGTAGGAAGGACACATACCCGGTTTCCAGGTGCAGAGAGCGCATAGCGCGTTTCCTGATCTTGATACCGTATACCGTCATTTGGGAATTGTGCGGGATTGGGGAGGTAGATAAGGATGACTTGACCCTCTATGGTTGAAACGGACACGTCAGCACACTTTTTTGAGCCTGTCACGTGTTGGCGCACCGACTGGTTTGTCAATAAACGTCCATGAATAAGGAACGGTGAGGGATAGTTGGGTAGCGCGGGCGAGCATGTTTGCTGCAGCCTCAATGGTCACAGTTCCATGGAGTCCAATATTTTCTGGAAATCGAAGGCACGGCGCATCGGGGTGGGGTTGTTGAAAAGCCATTTCAACTCTGTCCGTGAGATGGTTGTATTCCTGTTTTGGTAAACTGGGTAGGTGGTTGTTTGGATCAAAAGCCAATGCCAAACAAACATCCTCAATCGTGTGACTAAGACTAAAACAGCGACTTATTCCCCGTCAAACACATCAAATGGAAGCTTCCAACCCTTGCTGGGATTCACTACACGCTTTGCTGGATGCGACTCAGCAGCCCTTTCGAGCTTTTCAAAGTCCTTTGCGGGTAATTCAAAAACTGTTTAGGCGATCAGAATGTCGTCATTACTCGGGGAGCCCGTGGAGAGCGAGACTGACCGTGGAAGTTCTCCGTTATGCGAGACGGCGTCACGCTCTTGGGAAGGACGACTGTCTGAAAACTAGCATTCAGACTCGCACGGAACCTTTTTGTGACAGTACTTACCCCTCGCTGGACATGCCATGATATGATCACTTGCGCAGGGGTGATCCCAAGCTTACAAGCAATGTCTTTGACCTGGGTGTACACGCCGTAAGGGTTTGCTAGATACACCAGTGAGGAGATTCCGCATACCTCGGGAACAGCGAGACTCTCTCTGACCTGCTTGCTACTCCCAAGTGGCGAATATGCTTCCAGTAATATGTTATTCTTTTTAGACCACTGAACATCGTCCATACTGTCAGATAGATGACTCATATATGCTGTGGGGCCAACCTTGAGCAGCTCAGGCTGAGGATTCCAGAAATTAAGCTCGACCTGATTGACAGCCGGCTGATACTTTAACGGATTGGATGTTAAATTCTGAATCCTTTGAAAGAGATGAGAATACTATGAAGGCGAAGAAAACGATAGCTGGTTCAACAGACCTTCGGATGTTGAAACTAGAGGTGAAAATGCTCAGCGATAAACAAGGATGTAACAACTTTGATACTTACTTGCTAATGCCAATGTTTCTGATCTTGCCCTTGTCCACCAATTCTTCGAGTTTCTGCCAAGTCGGATATGGATCCGCGGTGAGGTCCTCGTCCAAGACATTGTTCCCGTGCTTTTTGAACGCAACGGGCCTAGAAGGTATGGCATGAAGAAACTGCATCGTGGACAACAAAGGCGATCGAATACCAGTGGATAAGGTACAAGTCAAGATAGTCAGTACCAAGCTTGAAAAGTGAATCATCGAGAGCAGGCTCGACGTCTTCGGGAGCGTGAAAAGTATTCCAAAGCTAGGCAGACCAGATAAACACACTGGGTATTCAGACGGTCGAGCGGCGACCTACCTTGGATGTCAGCCAGAGCTGTTCGCGTGGTACGTCGCTCTCCTTCAGAGCCTTCCCAACTTCAGCTTCGTTCTGAATACAGATGTGAGACCGACCGCCCTGTCATCGTACATGGAGAGGTACGTACCCCATAAATCCACGCACCGTCGATATGACGGTAACCGGCTTTCAGCGCCGTCTGCGAAGCTCAATACCGCACGATAAAAGCAATTCAAGTAGCTTACCTTGACTGCGTTCCCGACCTCTCCCGTTCCGGCCTGCCAAACGCCTAAATGAACATAATGAGCTCCTGATACGCCATAAACCCAGTTCTCACCAAGAGCGACAGAGGGGATCTTATTCCCGGATGGCAGTGTATAGTGCGAAGGAAGCCTCGCCAAGTTGCTTTGATTTCTTCGTGGACCGTAGCACGTCGTCCAGAAACCCCGAGAGTGTGCAAGTCGCATCGCAGAGTACGAAGCAACCACAAGTGCGGTGAAGGAGATCAGGTAGAAGAAGAATCTCTTCTTTCCAAGAGGTTTTTTGCGGTGTATGAATGGTTCGTCCCCCATGTCACTGGTGGGCACGGGTTCGTAGTGCAATGGCAAAGCCATCTGTTAGTCGCCTAGGATGTAATATCACAGAATGATGCTTAGCTGCGTAAACTTAGTAAGAATGACGCGGGGTCATGTGCATTATGGCAAAGGAGGATAATCGACTATATACTGTAGATTATACATTGGCCAAGATAAAGAAACACTGAAACGAAGAGACTTTGGGTTGCTAAGTCAGGCTTCAAGTCCAGACGGAATAAATGTGCAATTATCATAGTGCACTCGTCTTATCGACCCTTATTGAAAGCACTCGAATGATCGTGGTACCGTCGAGGAACCATACCCACGAATGCGTAGTGCACACCTTCTTGGATATCCACTTTTTCAATGTGGTGTCTGTGTTTGCTGTAGTGAGCGCCAGACTCTACAGACCAAGAACAGGGACTCACTTGTCCTTCAGGTGTTGTATGCAATTGAAATGGAAATCGTAGCCATCTCCTACCCGAGGGAGACACAGCAAGCACCGTGACCAACCTGGCTCTAGTACTACCTCGGGTGTCGCCTCGGTGCCGCTCTTGACCTGCCAGTTAATTGATTCTGCTTTCCCAGTATGATAGCAATGAGCATGCCATATCTATCGTTCAACACTCAGCATCCAGGCATGGCCTTGCGAATACAATCAGACGCACCGCATCTCTCCAGCGCCAGGCTCGTGAACGCTCGCAAGACAGACAAATCAATTGAACATCTGTGCAATCCATATCATCTGCCGTGGCCACATGTGGATCTAATCCACACGCGTGGATGACGTAGGGTGCTTCTTCTATGTATTTGATGCCGTATCGTTCACTAATAGACCCTTCACGAGGCCTCGTATTCCTCTGAGTACAGGCAGAGAACACTTCAGGGTAAGCGAAGAACCCCAAGGGATCTCCACGGAACATTGCACAGGCCAAGCGAAATCTGTCCATAGCTGCTGGTGATGATTCTGCGCCTGTTGCACTGATTGATGCTGCAACCGGAGTATCGTGCGTGCCATTGGAGAGGTGAGAGGGAATCTTGATTAGTTCAGCGACCTCGACATCAAGCTTTTTCAACCAGTCGTCAGCTAATTCCGGTAGTTGCACAAACGCTGGTTCAAACGACTTCTGGTTCACTTCAGTTCCTTCAGGAGCCCTAATAATGTCTCGAAAGGGGGAAAAGCAGTCGACAGCATCATCACGGGGTAAAAGCTTGAGGGATGAGGCACCCGGTGGCGGGCATGTCACATATTTCCCATATTCAGACCACAGTATGCGCCAACGATGCGGGTAGACATTATCTTCTAGTCGTTGAGACCGAAAATTGTTCATAGTCTCAAGTAGTTCTGGTTGAATCCGGTTCCATTCTATCATGTGTACAATGGTCAATTTCAAGCTGATGTCCCGTCAGTGAGAGACCACCTTTGTCCGTGAGGGGTTTAGACTTCCTGAAGTGGCGTTTGCAGGATAGCTGAATTTCGCGAAAACCAAAATATTCGAACTCGGCTTCAAACCCGAGCTTTTTCAAACGCTCGACAATGCTACAACAGATTGGATTAGAAATCATCAATGCCAAGAAAAACAACCAACCTGTTGTCCCGCTCTTCACGACGCCACCTCAGCTCTTGGCAACGTGCCGATGACTTAGCCTTCTTCCATCTTTCGCATTGGCTGGCATGCTGTCATGAGCGGATTAGAGGAACTGATAAAATGTTTAAAAGGTGAAGAAAGAAGTAAACCTTGGATAAAATGTTTTGTTGTCCTCTTTTGTCCTTTAAAAACTGCTCCTTATCGGAAGAAAGGTTATAAGCATCCATGAACCACTCCAGTTGCTCCCTGTCTACCCAGAGCGTGGTTTCTGCGATATGAATTAGCAATGGGCAGTTGATGTAATTACGGGCCATACCACTTTCTATCGTCGCTCGGTCACATCCCAGGACGTCGTTCCTACGAACAACTTCGGGGCAAGAAACTAGAGTGCAAAGCCTGACATGCATGTGAACCCAAAGCCTATACTGCAACCTTTGAAATCCTACCGCGAGATCTTGCAGTCCACACAGTACCTCCGACGCATTTGCCAGAGAATCGTCGGTGCATATTTTGCACAGCCCTGTCCCAAATCTAAGCACAGTCTGTGCGTTCCATGGGGCATGTTACGTACGTAACAACGAGCATAGAACATAAGGTTTGCATACTCTGGTTCCGTGAGGTCAGCTGGGCAGTCGGGGAGGCCATTGATTTGGGATCGAGCGGTCTTCCACACAAAAGTCGAGGATTTATCCATCAGCAGTTGCCGAAGTGATTTGCATGTGCGTGCAAGGTTGAGTAAATCTATGGGGTGGATGTACGCGGCGATCTATTATCAATGCGTCCATTAGCATGCATTTAAAGTTGAAAGCAGCCATAGCGTACGAGAAACAGTACGTCGAGGTTGAGTTGGCAGAGTTCTCCTGGCTTTCCTCGACGTCGCTTCTTCGGAGACGCCGTCTCTGTTCGTCGACGTTTCTTGGCTGGGGAGGTGGGAAGATTATGAGGGTCTTGAACCGGAGGATTTTCTGTTATCTTTGCACCGCTGCCGCAAGACTCCCCCGACTCAACTCTTTTCGTGGCAGATCTCGTCCGCATCATTGGAAGGCGCTAAGAGAAAGAGGGGCGAGGTTTCAAACAAGCGCGACGTGTGAGATTACATAATATGTGACTGACGCGCGTGTGACAGAACGCGTAATTAAAACTAGTTAGGGTCGAATGGTACTGGCTGATTGTACTGATGTAGCCGAGAACGAAGGGAGACTTTCGTAGCTTCAAACTAGGTAACAGATGCGTACTACATCATGGGAATACACAGCTAAATTCGTGCAGACCGTTGAGTGCCAACTCCTGTTAAGACAAGTGGAATCCCGGTCGCAAGGCTATATCGTAAGACGAGAGGACCATCAACGTTCGAACAAGTGCGAGCCACCTTGAAATGTAGCATATCAGACGATTCAAATTCGGAATCTACAGTCGAACTGCCAGTGGCGGCCGGGCTTGAAGTTGGGTATCTACAGCCCTTGATGTGCCCTCGAATACCTCTACTGTGCTGATAGCCTGCCTGTGGAACCTGTTAATCCCTCCTCGACGGGTGCATCCTTAAATCGAAAGGCGACTTTGGAATGATCACCTCAACCCGCCTACATTGCCAATGACCCTGGATAAATGACAAGGCACGTCAGGAGTATGTGCAATGGCTGGACCGACCAGATATGAAATGCGGCGTTCAGTGTGCCTGGAGCAAAATCCGAGTCCAAGGATACTGGCAAACCAAGGTATGAGTCTATCAGAAAAAGGTCAAGGCAACCTAGGTGTGTTGGACGATGAACTTGGACGAACCCTGAAAGACTAGTTGAAGTTAGTACTAAGACATGGCGACGCCCCTAGTACTGCCCTGTCATGAGCATGATGGCGTCGCCAGGTTCCCCCGTTTCAAAGCTGTCCCTGTCTCCTTTCTCGCAGTCAAACTCTGGAATGAAACGGAGTCCCTGGCCAGAAGTCGGCTTAAAACCCTGCTGTGCTGGTCGTGGACTTCCAGTTCAATTTACGGCACACGAGACCTACTCACCATCGCGTCGTCGCCATGTCCGACTTGATTTCGACACCGTCTCAGACGCAGAGCCCAGTCTCAAACGAGGCCTTCGAAGCCCTCATCGACCTCCTTGCATTTGATGGCACTGACGAAAATTTGGGCGACCGCACGCGCCCTCAAGCAAATATCTCGCTTAGAGACCCGTCGGGAAAACTCGACTTTAACAAGATTCGTCAGATATTCACAACTCAGAACGGAGTCGTCGCCGTCCCAGGATCTCACAAACATCGTGTACAGTCCCCGCCTGTGCCCCACGAAGACGGCGACAGCGATGACGACCGCCACTCACAGCGGACCACCTCCCCGGCCGTGCCCTCTCGATTTCAGTCCCCCAAGCCCGTCGAACGCCCGCCTGCGGGTCACAGACGCAGCTCGACATTCGGAAACCAGCACTGGGCGGCAATCCACGAGAACGCAGCCAAAGTTGTGCGTGACCCTCCTCTTTTTTTTGGAACTTATACCGACAACCCGTTCACAGGAGGACACGGCACACGCGCTGTCGCGTCAACCCCTTTCGTTCGACGAGTTAAACACGGCGCTCGCAGGTGCCCAGGAAGAAGTGAAATCTCTCCGTCGACAGTACGATGAGCTTCAGGCTCTGGTGTCTAAGCGATCAGGAGCCGAAATACGAAATCAAGTCAAACCTTCAAGTCCAGCTGCCCTGAACACTGACAAGGATAAAGCAAAGGCCGATGTTCCTGGCGTCGGCCCTCAAACACAGTCAGAATCCATCATATCTCCAGTCCTTGCACCTTTCGATATGCCCACTGAGATTGCGAGCCTCTCTGAGACTGATGCGAAGAGGGTTTTGAGCGTGAGTGACTGTCGTTTTCGGGTGATAGTTCCTGAGTACCTTCTCATGACCAGTCGCTTGTGCGTTCGTTGAATCTCTCACTCAGTGATTTGACTACTCCGTCGGCGTTGTCGCCGCAACAGAGTCTACTCCCACCGAACCCAGCCCGACAGTATGATGTGGCCTCCATTTCCCGTGCACTCAGATTTCTTGGGACTGTGGACGAACTGGTTTGGCGTCGGAGCTCGGCTCCGTCTGGCCCTCGTACACTCCTCCCGGTGTGTTCAGAGGAGAACATTGTTGCTCTCACCGCTCGCCTTGAGCTATGGGAACGGGCAGTCCGACGGTCGTCACGGATTTAAAGGCTGGTCCTCCCATGATGTGACTGCATTGTCCGATCTATACATGTTACTTGGATGTTTGTATTGTATTGCGGAACCACTGTCTTGTAGTACTCGCGCCAGCGTGAGGCTACTAATAGTACAAAATTGATAAACTGGGCCAGACTGCCACTTGATGCAGCCGACGACGACGCAGAGACGCTCCTCGACGTTCACCGCAGCGACACACTCATCCCTGCAGTCCTCGTTCGGCGAACCCTACTCGGATTCGCGCCTTCATGGCTACCACGGACCGACTCGGAACGTACGTTTTCCTCGTGCGACTGCCAGTGGTGGTGGCACGCTCGCAAAAAACGAAGATGGTACGAGGTGCGTCGTCGCAGGGAGGGAATGTACGTTTCATTTCTCATTGTTTTCTGACCCCCACTTTGCCTGACGACGACATCGAACAGCCCTACGTGTCCTTCGTTTGTTGAATCCCAATGACACTGCAGAACCGAAGTCGACCGTAGGCCCCGGTGGGCAACGCGTCGAGGCCTCCAACAACCTCTGGGATGGTAGCGGCCTCAAGATCGAAAGCGCAACCACCGACGTTGCGTGGTGCAGCGGCAGTCTGTCTTCCCTTAACATCCGCTCAAACGACTGAGATCGGCCCATAGATTATAGCAACAAGCTGCTGACGAGTGCGAGGAACGGCGACCTCATCATGTGGGACTTGGAAAAGACTGGAAATACCAAGTACGGTACGTGTCGTCGGTCGTCTGCGTCCACGATTGACGCGGCATCCCACAGAACGAAAGACGAAGAACCACATTCGCTCTATCCACAAGCTATCCTGCTCGTCCGCGGTCCCGTATTACTGCATCACAGGCTCTGCGGATGGTGACATGCGCATCTGGGTGCGTTTCTTTCCTTGCGGTCGCGATACCGTGTCGACGTCGCGTAGGACCTACGGGACATGTCGCGTTCTGTGATGAAGATTCATCATCCGACCTCCGTACGCTCCCTCGTCTTTTCGCCATCCCTCTGCCATCCCTTGCAAGCCGTTGTAGGTCTCGACAACGGTTCCATATATCGCTGGGACCTGCAAATGGGCCAACGTGGGCAGCTGGATCGTCTGCCTGTGGCGCATACAGGCCCCATCCTTGCTTTGGATTGGTGCAGTTCCTCAGTCACGAGCAAGGCCGCGGATAATGTCCCTTCACAAGCGGAACGGAGTTGGATCGTAAGCGGTGGACTCGATCACACCGTCAAGGTACGTCTTCTTCACTTCGTCGTTTCGGTGTCTGATTTGTGCACCAGGTGTGGGATCTGCCGGGGTCGAGCACCTCATCACATATCGTGAACAAACCGACGTATGTGCTGCACCCGTCATATCCTGTCAGGCACATTCTTTGGCGGCCTGATTATCCCTGCGAATTGGCGCTTGTGTCCAACGCAGAGTATGCTGGCGGGAGCGGCGCGGAGCTTTTAGCGAGTCCTCGAATGCAGAACGTGACGCCGAGCTTTATTTCAGCCGCCGCTCCGGCTTCGGAATCAAAGGATGGAGACAACAAATCCGCTTTGACCGGCGAGATGGTCGAGATATGGGATGTGCGTCGTGGATGGATCGCCAAGTGGACCGTCGACATGACCGTTTCCGATGGTGGGGTAACTGGTGCGCATTCACCCTTGTCCTTGGCGTTGGATCCATATTCATGTCGTGCTCAGATGCCGTATTCCGCGACTCGCATGCCCTTCTGGTTCAGCATGTCTCTGGGACGTTTGCTCAGATTGACCTGAGACACTCACATCGGCCGATCGACGCCGTGCCGAGGGTTGCGTTGTCATGGAACGGTGTCGACGGATCTGACGGAGCGCTGGCATTTGTATCCGACAAGCGGGGCAAGTGGGAGGTGCCGTACGACGACGTGTGAGCTTACCCCAATTTTCTGTTCGTGTGCCACTCATTGTTCTTTTGTCGACAGTCACCCAGATCGGCGTTCAGTCGTCGCCGATAGAAAGTCAAGAATCAAAGCGTTGGGTGACAAGAGTCGCGTTCCTTGTCTACAGAACATGGGGTTGTATGTACGCACGCCGCCCTCTGCAGATACTCGGCCAGACGTGTTCGCGAGACTGGCGAAGGGTTATGTTGTGCCTGACAAGTTGACCAAGAAGGAGGTCTGTGCTTTGAATGCAGAGGTGGGTTCACGTCGTTGGCTCGTCGGGTACACTGGGGGACCGTCTCTTAGGTTGCGATACAAGCCGGGAACGTACATGCTGCTCAGGCATGGGTTTTGTTGGGATCACTTTTGACAGACATCATTCCAGAGTCGGTGACTACCTCATTACTTGCGCCGGGCAAAGTGGATGCACCGCACCCACCGCACCCACTTATTCATTCCGCCTCGGCTCCAGGCGCTCTCCCTACTACCGAAAGCGTAAGCCCCGCTTCTAAACCAAGTGGTCACCATGCTATGTCTGCCGATTCAGCCATTCATCCCGCCGGGTCGCCACACTCCCCATCGCAATCACGCATCGGTCACCATCATCACGCACAGGCTGCACGGTCTGCATCGGTCAACGGTGCCAGCCCTTCCGCGTCTACCTCAAACGGACGACATCGTCCCGAGGTGCAACCACCTCCGCCAACCAAGCCGCCGCCAAACTCGCGTAATCTGACGCCGGCGTCCTCAGCGTCCTCGTCACCGCGCCATGTCCCCATCTCTCTCCCGCAGACGCCAGCCCTGCCACCCACGACAACGATGACGCCGACTACGGTCGGGCAGCGGCGGCCCTCGATACTCGTCTCGACCGCATCGCTCGTGCACACACACGGACACGCGCGCAGGCCCTCGATGTACAGCCGCGGCGTGACGAGCGCACAGAGCGAGAGCCCGAGCGTGGCGAGCATCAGCGACCGGAGCCTACGGCACGTCGGGGAGGGCGCACTGGACGACTCCGACTCGTCAGACAGTGACGTGAGTGAAAGCGTAGCGGATGGCCATGCGAGCGATCTGGACCACATCGAAGTGGTGGTGCCTCCGCTGCCACGCTCGAACATAGCCAAGTCCCGGAGTATCAGTTCTGGCCACGCGGGGCCGGCTCATCCGAGCCCTCTGTCGCGGCTCGCGGGACAGCAACAGTGGGCGGAAGACGATGATGGTGATACAGAGGAGGGTATGGTTGTGGGCACTGGATTGAGACATCCAGGATCAGGGCTGGCGGCGAGTGAGTTCAAACACCACCTCGAGGATGAGGCCAGTCCCTCTCCAGTGTCATCGTCTGACACGGACGACGAACGGAGCGACGACTCGGTGGGTGATGCCCGCCACCGTGCCGCGACGATGAGGTTGCGGAAACGCTCGAGTGCGAGTGCGAGGCAGCCGAAGAGCAAGAGCCGCAGCCGGAGTTCGACGGTCGCGTCGCTCGCTGCCCCATTGGTGTCGCCTCCGCAGTCCCCGCCCGGTCGCATTCCGAGGACGGGTTCTCCAACGCCTCTACATGGTGTGTTTGGGAGAACGGGCAGCCAGAGCAGCATTCAGACGGTCATTGCTGCCTCAATTCGCGACCAGGAGAACGTCATGACCGAGGAGGCGAGTGAGGACATTGAAGGTGACAGAGAGCCTGCAAGCTGGGGTGAGATGAGCTATCAACGCAGGGTCGCGGTCGTGGAGGGGGAACGTCAATTGCGAGAAGCTGGGTGGCATGCACTACAAGAGGCCCTGGAAGAGTATGCAGATGAGGTGCGTCGGTTTATTGTTCTGAATTGAATTGTGCACAGTGCTGAGGATGTGATCTGGTCAGGGGGACGTCCAGATGTGTGCGATGCTCACATTAGTGGCTCCCGAGGAGCTCAGGCTCGACCTTGGCCGGACGATCCAGTTCGTCGAGGCTTACATCGGTATGTCCACGAGATCTCATCGTCTATGCATGGTTTGAATTGTTTTGGGCTAGACATGTTGGTGCGGTACCGGCTTCACACTTGTGCGGCGTACCTGCGCAAATATTCTCAGGTAGAAGAGGTACAGAGGACAACTCGGGTAGGTGCACTTTTAGTTCTTCCCATGGATCGCCCCGTCTCATGGCTCTGAACCAAAAAAATAAGATGGAGACGGTGATATACACTGCGTGCAGACGATGCCGGAAGCCCGTGGTCGCGGTTCGTTCTAGGAACCCGTATATGAAAGCAACACATTCGGTATGTGCGACGTGCAAGGAGGCCGTCGTGAGATGTGCGATATGGTGCGTGATTCACGTTGCGCGCCTAGGAGCGTCGGATGCTGGCGGTGCTGAAGACCCTGTATGGACAGTCACCTCCCCGTGCGGACGTTGTTGTTTCAGTGTTCGGTCTGTTCGCATGGCGGGCATCAGGATTGCTACAGACGGTTTTACATGGAGCGTCCGATGGTCGAGCTTGCGATGCCGTCGATCGCGCGGGGCAGGCAGCTGCAGAGGGAGCAGGAAGGTGAGAACGAAGGAGAGGAAGGCCGGGTGGGGGTGAAGGAGAGTGTGAGCGAAAGGCGGATAGCGGGACACCCGTGTGCTGCTGGGTGTGGGCATTTTTGTTGGGCTGCGGTTGGTCAATGGGGCGACGGTCGGGGTGAATAGGCGGGTAGTTTTTTGTGTGGGGAAGTATATCCCCACCTCGGAACCAGCAGAATCACTCTCGTGTTCCCTGAATGAAGTCTCAGTAGTCCCAACGGAAGGATGATCCGAGTTTGTCATTGTGGTTTTTCACCACAGTCAGCTCGCCTGCGTATTGCATTGGTGATTTAGATCTAGTGACGGTTATCTTTCGTCAATACTGATTCCTAACCTTCGATGCTGACTCTTTCTGTATCTCACTCACCTATGAATCGTGTATAAACTTCAATCTGGGGCTCTGCCATGCAACTGGCCGTACTTCTAGCTTCTGAGATGACTGTTGGGAGACAGCAAGGGGACATCAAGCTCGGAGGTGGGACGTAGACTGTAGGTTGAACGGGATTGACTGTACGACACTACAGCTGAGTCTGTTCTGAGTCTGCACTCATGACACATTGCCAGCGAGCCCGTGTAAACCAACCCCTCACCTTCACAGTGGTGGCAGGTCTGTATGAGGTACAGCCCCAAAACGCCACACTGTGTGAATAACTTGCGGGCTGTGGTCCAGTGGATGGGATGACTTGAACGTGTATGTTAGTACTAATTGAGCGTGCATCCCATTTTCCAATGCTCTCATAACCAACAGAGCATGCTTAAATTGTCTAAACCCAAGGGTGGTGAGTACACACATGAACGAGAGCAAAAGTGTAGTATTGATGATAACATCGTCCCTCCACCATATTGATGGCCTGTTCCTCTAAAGCGTTTTTCCCAAAGAAACAAACTGGCGAACCCACTCGAAAGCAGACTATTGGACAAGCAAAGAAGCCGATTGTGATTCACAGTGATCGAACCATATGGTCGGTTGCATTCCTCAAGGACGGTCAGCAAGTTGTGAGTGGTAGCACGGAAATGATGATCCGACGTCGGCGAGTGCAAGACGGTGAGGAGGTGGGAGTACCACTAGAAGTGGGGGGTGCCGTTTGCAGCATCGCGGTGTCGCGAAACGGACAATGGCACTGAGTGGTTAGGTGACGATATGGGACGCGCAGAGTCTCACAAAGGTGGCCGACCTTCAAATTGCCGTGCACGATGGCCCGCTGACAAGCATGGCCCCATGAGGTACAAGCGAAGCTATAGGATGTACTCCCACTGTGCCTTTGGCGGCATCTTGACGGGGACATTCTCTGCCCATACACCAGGCGTTGCCAGCACGAAGCATGTCCCGTGGTCGACGACGGAGTTGAACCTGATGAAGCAGGCCTGCTGGAGGAGCTGCGCGCGATGGGCGTGCCTGTGTGCTTATCAAAGGGAGGTAAGAAAGATAGGAGGAAAGCATCCTCGAGCTTGAACAATGACTTGGGGCTACTTAGACACGGGATAGTATCATCGGGGAGAAACATACCCGGGACCATACCCAGGTCTGCCACATGGATGCTGCCCGTGGCCTCACTGCCACCGGTGTACCCAAGGATCGCGCATATCACGTCTGTACCCGTGTCCTGCCGATGCCACGCTGTGTGCGGATTTGTTGATCCAGGCATCACGAGCACCAAAGCACCACGCAGACAGTTGGAGTGGGTGTACTGACATCGGCAGTATTTAGTCATTTAGGAGGGGTGCATCAAGGATTTTATCACCCTCCCACTCTGGACAACGGTGACGCCGACTACAGAAGGGCAGCTTCAGCCCTCAATGTACAGCTGGGCTGTGACGAGTGCACAGAACGAGAGCTCAAGCGTGGTCAGTATTAACGACCGGAGCCTGCGCCAAGTCGGGAGAGTGTACTGGACGACTCCGACTCGTCGGACAGTGACGTGAGCGAAAGCGTCGCGGTCCCAACCCCGCACGCCCCAGGTCGATGACCGCGCTTCGGCTACTGAGCTCTCTCCTAGCCTTACCCGCCACTCTCCTCGCCACATACTTGAGATCCCAGCAGGCAGGCTCGTAGCGAGCACACGTATGGTGGTTTTGGTTTACAATAGGCAGAGATGGCAATCGAATACATGATTCGAAGTAGCATCTACAAGGGCGTGTGTTATTTGAACAACTATATAGTTCATTCTAATGGAACTCACCACCTCGACATCTCCGGATACACCTCCGTGTCCAAATCCACCCAGTTCTTCGGTTGCTTGAGAATTCTTACCATTTCCGCCTCCTCCGTCTCCCCCGCACCGAGTTCGCACGCGTACTCCCACCTTGCCTCGGGTGTCATCTCAACGAGGACATTCTTTGCCTGTATGCCGGACGTTGCGAGCATGCAGTGTGTCCCCCTGCCGACGATGAGGTTGAACTCGACGGAGTGCGTGCACTGGAGGAGCTGCCAACGCCGCTCGGAGGGCATGATGGGCGCACCTACGTGCTTGTTGAAGAGGGGTAAGAAAGACGGGAGGAAGGCATCCCCGAGAGTTTGGACGGGTTTGAACAGCGACTCGGAGGTGCTCAGACGGGCAATTGTGTCCTCAGGGAAGGAGAGACTCGGGCTCATACTTGGGCCCGTCGCACGGGCTGGTCTCACCGCTGCCCGATGCGTTCAAGGATCGTGCGCATCGCATCCATATCCACATCGTCAAACCGTATCCCACCAGCGCGAGATGAAGAAGTAGTCATTGCAAGATGTTTTCAAGGTGGGGTAGATGGAAAGGGGGATGGTAAGGTGTGCAGGGTCGTTGATCCAGGCATTGCAAGTGGTTTTGAAGGTGAGATGAAAGTGCGTGAAGAAGGGGACATCAACGTAGGCGGGGATGATAAGTGTCAAGGGCCAGCGCTGCCTGGCTATAGTTGGCGTTATCACTGCTGTGGGATGGAGGGCGGTGAAGTCCTTGGTGTGCTCCTCCCAAATACTACCAATGCAGTACGCCCGCACCAACCATCCATGCATGGCGGTTCGGCGTCATCACCAACCTCTCGACCGCATTGTTAGTGCACACTCACAGACATGCCGGTGTACAGGGAAAGAGCATGAGCGACTAGAGCCTGTGACACGTCGGGGATGGCGCACTGGACGACTCAAACTCGAACGTTTGAGGTGGTGGTGGCTCCACTCCCACACAGTAGCCAAAAATCCAGAGTATATATGAGCTCCGTGCGGGGCTGGCTCACCCGAGTCCTCTGTCGCAGCTTGCGGATAACAGCAATGGGTAGGAGACGATGATGTATGGCTGTGGAAACTGGATTGAAACTGGGACCAGGGCCGGTGGCGAGTGACTTTTCGAGGTCGAAGCCGGCCCCTCCCAGCATGGACGACGAACGGAGCGACGTGACCACTAGATTGTCCTCAGCCAAGAGTTCCTATCTACAAGCTCACAAAATACCTGGAGATCATTCAAATCAGATCATGAAGTAACACATGAGGGATCATCACGCCAAGTATAAGAACGGGAAATTTGCCAGATGGTCACACTTCAAGAGATTATAGATACTCAAGCAAGCTGAGATCGAACGTTTGAGAGTCCATGTTGCCACTTGTGCGACTCAAGTATGCCATGGCTACTACATATTGCTCGAGTGCACATCCCGTCTTCCATTAATCTCACAAGTAACAGAGTATGAGGTCTAAGCCCAAGGGTGGTGAGTACACATGAACGAGAGTGAAAGTACGATATTGATGGAGGTCCAAGAGCAAAGTAGACATGGTTTTTCCGCCATCATATCACTGATAGACAGGCAGAGAAACCAATGGAGATTCATAGCGATCAATGTACATGGACAGTCGCATTCCTCGAGGATGGCCAACAGGTCGTGAGTGGTGGTTCGGAAAGGATGATCCGACGTTGGCGAGTGCAAGATGGCGCGGAGGTGGGAGTACCAGTGGTCATGGAGAGTCTCGTTTCCAACGTCGTGGTGTCGCGAGATGGGCGACGGCTTGCAGCCAGGACACGGACTGGCCAAGTGACGGTATGGAGCACCCAGGGTATCACAAAAGTGACCGACCTTACCGCGCCTGATACCCTGGGCGAGGGGCGTACGATGGACATCTCGCCAGACGGGACAAGACTCGCGACCGGATCGTATGGTCATGGAGTGCGTATCTGGTCGCTGTTGACTGGCACTAGCCAGCAGCTGCTCGTGCCATCGACATACGAATTCTGGGCTGTTGCCACAAAATTCTCGCCCGATGGCCACCTCATTGCAACGGCTATGTGGGGTGTGTCTGTTCAAGTCTATGACAGTCTGGATGGCCGGCTGCTCTGGGATGTCCCCATCAGTGTCGGCCCGCACAAGCATCAATCACTCGCATAGCAAGCAGCTCTTTATATTGTCTAATGACCTGCACGCTCACTGTCTCCATGCACTTACCGGAAAGACGCTCTCCAAATGGCCCATTCATTCCCACAGTAATTCTGTCGATTGTGTTGCGCTGGCGGAAAATCAAAGATTCATCGCTGTTTCCTCTAACTCTTCAGTGTCCTTCTGGGACACTCTGACGCACAAGCAGATTGGGTCCGTCATCGAACTTACGGCTTCCATCGTGTCTATGACCACCTTGTCAAACTACTGGCTGGCCGCTGCCAACGGCGGAAAAATCTCCCTTCATACTCTCCACAATGTCCTCGAGCCATCCTATCTGAATTCCGTAAGTTCCTTGACATCCCAGGCCGTCGCATCAGATATTATTTTAATTACAAATCCTTCATGTAAGGACCCCTATAAAGCTATTCTGGGGACACAAGTCAAGGTTTTCATGCATCGGATAACAGTCCAAGTGCGTTTGATTAACCCTGACCCCGTGTCTCTTATACCCACGCACTGCAGATGAACAAGAATTGCATGTCCAGCTTGTCGAAGCCCCACACCAGATGGCGTCCTTACATGCACAGTAAGAGTCGTCGTGTGCATCCATCGCCACCCTGACACGTTTTTCGAGACATGAGACATCAGAACCGAAGCTCCTAGATAACACACCTGACCTGTATTTTCGATCCCGAAAATCACGAGAACAGAACAATCCGCCTTCGAACTGGGAAGAGTCCAACTCACAGTCGGGCTGCCAATAAGCGCTATTAGTTGGACTCTCAATGACAGGTCACATTGCGAGTCTTTTCCCGTCGACGTCAAAGGAAATACAGCAGAGGAGGACAGACATGAGCCGCTACAAACGGATGAGCTTGCTGAGTTAGTGGTCGATTCGCCGCAGAAATGGTAATTCCACTCCCCGCACTAGACACTGTTGTCCTCTTTAAACGAACTTCTGTTAGGATCGAGTCTGAGGCCCCACCCGATCTCACGGCACACATCGTCAGAACCGAAGGTCAGTGTTCAGCGGGAGGGTGTTTCGGTGATGTCTATAGATGTCATTATACTGGCAGCTCTGCACCGCTGGAGGTCGGTCCTGGTCCGCCACTTCTCTTCACACCTATTTACCTCGGTCAGGTCGCAGTCAAGGCATTAAGATTCACTTCCACAACAGAAGGAGGCGCAGGGGACAAGTCCATCAAGGTAACCATATGATATGATGTCGAGTACGATCTAAAAACCCTTGCAGAAGTTCCGACGAGAACTCGGAATTTGGAAAAGACTAAGACACAAAAACATTGTCCCCTTTTTTGGTATTGCACGTGGGTTTGGGATGGAGGGTGCCACGTCGTTGGTATCCTTGTGGATGATCAACGGATCCCTCTACCAGTTCTTGGCAAAGCATGACGACCATTTGAGGGTGCCACACCGCCTCCAGCTCGTTTGTCCACTTGAATATCTATTCTTAGTTTATCTCTGACATCCGATCGTAGCTTCTTGACATTGCCCACGGGCTACACTATTGTTGGTCATCATCGTCATTCTGAGTATCGAAAAATAAAAAAGATAACATGGCACGGTGCATTCTTTCCCCTTTGTCCATGGCGACCTGAACAGCGTAGGTCAGGTTGGAACATCGATTGCGTATTTGTTTCAACGTGAAATGATAGAATAACGTGCTTGTGGACGGAGACTACAATGCTCTGTTGGCTGATTTTGGATATTCTTTTTTGGTGGGAAAGATCCCCGAGGCATTGGCGTATCTTCAAAGGTCGACTGCACGTCCGGGAGCCCTTCGTTGGATAGCTCCAGAGCAGGTTGATGAGGAAGAGGTGTTTGACAGGAAGACGAAGAGCGACATGTATTCTTTTGGTTGTGTTTCCCTGCAGGAAAGTTCTTTGAAATAACTCCCAGGCTGGCACCCATATTTGTCTTCGCAGGTATTATCTGGCAAGCAACCGTGGTCGGAAGTTCGGGAAGATGCAGCGGTCGTGTTGCGGTTAGCGAAGGGTCGTAGGCCGAAGCGACCAGAATCTCGCGCGATGGACGGCTTGCACTGGGATTTGATTCAAGAGTGTTGGTCGCCAATAGAGGAGCGACCTCCTGCGGAGGTGGCGATTCGTACGATCGAACGGTTCCTGGAGGATTACCCGGACTTCACACCTCTTCGGGACACTCTCTTGTGAAGATCAAGTGGGGTCGATTATGATATCAATGCGACAATGTTGTTTCTTAGCCAAGGCACCCTGTGGAATAAACTGTAACCCACAGCAAAACAACTCTCTGTGATATATATTATTGATTATTGAGCAGACAGATATGGAGTGGTCACACAATCTGACCTTTGATCGTAGCAAAACTAGGCACTGTTGGCATACATGCGTCATTCGCCTAACCTTGCGAGGCGCGACCGATGTAGCCTTGGATGATTCTAGCCTGTAAGTAGCGAGCGTCCTTAGTGTGTCCTTTTCTACTCGCGCCTCCGTCTACCTTGTCCGCCATCGCAGTGGCTCCACCACGCAGCATTCCCGGCCCTCTTTTCAGGGCTGCGGTTTCGGTCTGACAGTTTCCCTCCATATTGTGGGTCTCAAGCACGCCAGGGAGCCCCTGAGCTGGTCTTTCTACCCCTACTCGCAGTACGCCCCAGGTTGTTCTGCTCATGGCACATCGCCTGCCGAGTTCTCTCCTTGTGCTACCTGCAATGTGTGGTGGTTCTGCTTTACAATAGACAGCGACGACAATCAAATACATGACTCGAAGCAGCATCTACAAGAGCGTACGTGTCATTTAAACAACTATATAGTTCATTCTAATTGAACTCACCACCTCGACCTCTCCGGATACACCTCCGTGTCCAAATCCACCCAGCGCCTCGGCTCCTTGAGAATTCTTACCATCTCTGCCTCCTCTGTCCCTCCCGTATCAAGTTCGCACGCGTACTCCCACCTTGCCTCGGGCGGCATCCCGACGAGGACATTCTCTGCTTGTATGCCGGACGTTGCAAGCCCGAAGCGTGTCCCCCTGTCGACGACGAGGTTGAATTCGACGGAGCGTGCGCGCCGAAGGAGCTGCCAACGCCGCTCCGAAGGAACGACGGGGGCGCCGATGTGCTTGTCGAGGAGGGGCAAGAAGGATGGGAGGAAGGCATCCCCGAGAGTTTGGACGAGTTTGAACAACGACCCGGGGGTGCTCAGACGCGCGATCGTGTCCTCGGGGAGGGACGCACCTGGGCCCATGCCCAGGTCCGCCACATGGGCGCTAGTTTCACCGTCACCGATGCGTCCAAGGATCGCGCGCATCGCATCCGGGTCCATATTGTCAAACCGTATCCCACCGATGCCACGATGTTCGCTCCTGTGCGGAATGAAGAAATAGTCGTCGCAAGACGTTTTGAAGATGGGGTAGACGGACACGGGGATAGCGGTGTCTGCGGAGTTGTTGATCCAGGCGTCGCAAGCGGTTTTGAGGGTGCGGTGAAAGTGCGTAAAGAAGGGGGCGTCGACGTAGGCGGGAGTGAGATCGGTGATTGCGCCGAACCACCACGCACGGACGGCTGGTGTAGATGTACTCGCGTCGGCAGTAAGGACTTCAAAGTAACGATAGTTGGCGTGCACGGCTGGGACGCGTGGGTGGCGAGGATGAATGATCAGGCTGAGGCCGGCAGCGAAAAAAGAATGGCCCGCCCCGTCGTCGACGCCCTTGGACGCTGCGTTGGTCGTACTCATCTGGCGAGCGGCGAGGGGCGGGAGGACGCCAGTGATGGTCGAGATGTTGACGCCCGCCTTTTCGATGGGGTGACCATCGTTGACTGTAATGAATCTGAGCGGGCGTGGTACAGAACGAGAGAACGAACAAAGGCCTACTGAACGTTGGCCCCGAGCCTGCGGGCGGGAAAGTGCAAGCGAGGCCGCCTCCGCCCTCGTCCCTGGTCCATGTATCGCGTCTAAACTTTTGGCCGTCACCGTACGTTTCGAGCTTGGCCACGATGACCCCTTGTAGTCGGGCGATGTAGTCCACGACGCGCTCGCGCATGCCACCAGCAGCGGCCATCGTAGCGGTCGTGACTCTGAGAACCAACGACGAGGCCCATTCGAGGAGTAGTAATTGACCAAGATGGCAGTTTGACCACGACCATCACTCAACACATGGATCTCGACTCGCCATGGGAGGAAACGCCAGACGGACACCACGCGCCAGAGGTAGAATGGACCAAGCTCACGTCCGAATTCACCACCGTACGTTCTTGTCGTGTATGTTTACACTCACGCCCATTCTTCATCGTACACAGGCTGGGTATCGAGAGGGTATCATCGCAGGGAAAGAGGCATTTTTACAGCAAGGCTTTGACACTGGCTTTGCCAACGTAGGCGCACCGCTCGGCAGAGAGCTTGGGAACCTCCGCGGGACAGCCGCTGCCATCCGTTCTCTCTTATACACCCTCCATCAGGGCTCGCACGACCTCGAAGAAATCGGTGCCATATCCGCCGCGCTCTCTTCTATACGATTTTCCGATATCGTGCCCCACGACGTCGAAGCTGAACAACATGCCAGGGAGCACCTCGACGTGGACGATCTACCCACGATTGCAAACACAGACGTGAACCCGGAAGTGCCGCCGCACGAGGGTCACACGGTCGAGGATGTCGCCAAACTGAAGGCGAGGCTGGCTGCACTTGGTGCAAAGCTCGGGTTTCCCGACTTGCTTTGAGACACTGCGCTGCATGTGGGTACGTCCATCTCACAGCGTCATGCGCGCATCTAACGGCCGCCGTAGTGGGGGCCGCCCGAAACCTTGAATAGTTTTGGTTGCTATGTATGCTTATCGATTTCGCAGGAAGTACACTTTGTCCATACTGATGGGGTCACCACGTGTCTTCGCCCAGGTACCCCTTATCACAGGTACGATCTATTTCGGGGAGAAAGCCTCTCGGAGGCGCTATCATACATGTATATATAAGTGGATCGTTAGAACGTGGCAGAAACTCCGTGGTTCGTAGGCAGTTGACCAACTGATTCTTCTCCATTAGGTGTCACTTACTTATCGTAGCTGAGCAGCCCACCTGGCGTTTCCTGTGACCCCAATCCACGACGGATGTTTCCCAAGAGTAGCTGTGCTATCCCATCAGAACGAACTCATCTGGGAGGGCGGCCATCACGTGTTTCCTGTAACCCTTGCGAGCCCAAAGTGTACGCGAAGGGTGAACAAAGATTTTGATTGGACCGGAGCACCATTGTACAACGCTCTTCCCAACTTTCCCACTTATGTCTCACTCGTCGAGCATCCGAAGAGCGTTTAGGAGTATCGGTGGATATTCCGGAACAGTGCACCCGAGTTATCCATCGCTTGAACTCCCAATCGCGTTGGTGGTCGACCATGTGGTGGTTGAACCAAAGGCACATCATGTGAACCAATTCCCAAACCACGTTACAGCATGGACCAGTTATCAGAGCGCTCTGCGATCCGTCATCACACCCACACTTACCATATGGCCACAGCATCTGCATTTCATGCTTGCTGCCTTCTTCAAGCAATTATTTCGTGGTGAATGACCCACCGGTTATCTCTGTCTACCCAGGGTCCTGCTTCCGGGACTATCATGCCTATACACACCCGCATTCCCAGCTTCATGTCGAGATGATCGTACCTCGTCTAGAGTGAATCTTGTGGGGCTATCTCGTTCACATCGTTCCTGTCTTCCATGAGGTCAGCCGACCAAGATCAGACTGGGGTGTAGTATTTAACATCTTGCAGCAAGTGGCCACCCTTTCAGCCTCCTGGTGCCTCTCCTTGATCTTGTGCCGGTGTCATGGTCTCTTTCCTCTTTGGCATCACTGCCTCCCTCGTTCTCTCTTCCTTCTTCGGCACGGTCTGTGCCGCTCCATTGGTGGAGAAACTTCGGCGTCTCAGTCTCCCTGCCCGAAACCTCTTGAGAAGGACTACACCGTCTGCACCAATCTTTCTGGCTTACAATGACCAGTGGCTCAACCCGTTGCCTTCCGCCTCAGATCTCGACGTAAGCATTATGCACTTGTTAATGTTGCCCTCGCTGACGTGTCGCGCTTCAGGGATACAACGTTTTGTAAGTATTGATCAGGTGGCGTCTATAGCGCAGTTGACTTGTCCATTTTCAGTGCCCTCACTTTCTTGTTGGCCTCGGGCGCAGTCGATGAGGCTCAAAATTGGGAAGAACTGTCAGCAAGTCAACAAAGCTCTTACCTGTCAGAGTATAGCGCCGCCGGGATCTCGCTCATTGTCTCCGCTTTTGGGTCTACTGAGACACCGACTTCGTCAGGGTACGACCCAGTGGGAACAGCGAACACCATGGCTGCATGGGTCATCCAATATGGATTTCAGGGCATTGACGTAGACTACGAGGTTCTATCCGAGATCTTTTTGCACCTGAACGTCGCTGATAGGAACGTGGTGGATAGGACTTTACTGCGTTCAACAGTGGAGGGGGCGATGCCGAGACTTGGCTAATCAGCTTCACCCAGCAGCTTCGCACCCAGCTTCCGCAGGGACAATATATTCTCACTCATGCCCGTCAGTCTTTTCTCGTAGATTTTGTCTGTCAACGTCTAACGCGGGTACTTTACAGCCGTCGCACCATGGTGAGTGCAATTGCTCGTTGAAACGGCAAAGATAATGAGTCAGCTACATCGGGAATAAGGTTCTCGCCTTCCATGTGGTCCGGAGGAGGATACATCGCTGTTGACAAGAGTGTAGGCTCCTTGATTGACTGGGTGAGTACCCGTGATTTCATACTTGTTGCACTATACTGACTGCTCATCTAGTACAACGTCCAAGTATGTTTATTGAATATCTCCCACCACGGTCCGATCACTGATTCCGGTGATCGATGACGTAGTTCTATAACCGTGAGTGATTCTCTCAAATACCCCTGAATGCTACTAAGCTGACATCTCTTTCGCTCGCATTGCAGAGGGTGCAACGGAATATACGACATGCTCTGGTCTTCTGACAGCCTCTTCGTCCGCCTGGCCCGAAACGGCGCTTTTCCAGATCTCCGCCAACGGCGTATCTCTCGACAAGCTCGTGATCGGCAAACCAGCCACTTCCTCAGATGCAAGTAACGGGTACATAGACCCCTCGACGCTCGCATCGTGCGTCGCCCAGGCAGCCGGTCAGGGATGGGGTAAGTTCTGGCCCTCATCATCTTCAGAGGACGCTCGCTAACGCACGACCTATGGTCCACGCTAGATGCCGGCGTGATGGTGTGGCAGGTACGTCTCACCTCGTCTCTGAAAGGAGTCTTGTGGTTGATATTACGCGTTTGTTCTAGTATCCTGATGCCACCTCGTCTTGGATCGAGACTGTTCGGGGCAGCACATGGCCCGTCTCTGGCTCGCCGCCCCCAACGACGACGACGACGACGACGGCCACGCCATCCCCCACGAGCACTGGCACGTCTGGAAGCTGTTCTGGCATCTCTGCTTGGGTAGACAACATCGCTGTAAGCCTCTCTCCGCACACTTGTCCCGTAGTCGTCATTGCTCACTCGGGAAACTTTCCTCCTCTAGTACACCAGTGGAAACCAAGTGACGTACAAGTGAGCATACCCCATTCCCCAATGAGTGTGGCGTTCCTGACCAGTACCCCTTTCCTAGCAGTGGTCTTTGGACTGCGAATCAGTGGAACCAGGACGAGGTGCCGGGAGGTGAGTGGCACTCGTTTCTCACAGCCGACTCTGGGGTCTTCTTACGCGTCGAATGTTCTTCCAGGTCCCTCTGGCGCGTGGACGTATAACAACGCGTGCTAGACGTCCAATCACGCTTGGAATTGAACGGTTTGAACGAACGAATAAAGTACGAAAGAAACGACGAATAGGAAGAAGACAATCGATGGGTGTACGGTGACAATGTAGAGTGGCGTCGCAATCTGATCGTGCACGTTCCACGAAGTTTTATTTATCTTATGACGAATCACGTCCTGGATGAGGGTATCTGTATTCTCGAACGCGTGGCTGTTTGCTTTTCCTTTTTTTTTCCCGGGTTGTTTTACTATGCGATGTATTGTACGGGTATCGAAGCGCTTGGATGATTCTGGAATGGAGTACTAGAGATGACTGCCAATGCCCGGAGGGAAATGTTCTCATTGTGGTGCGGTTCGGAACGAGCGGTGCCGCGATGGTATTAGTACGTCTTTGGACGAGCGGCTGAGAACGGCATCTTCCCTTCTTCGTGCCCTCTCTTCAGTTCGTCGCTCTCCCTCACCCCGTTCCTGTTCTGGACCGGACAACGCTTCGTGCTTCCCCACTTCACTTCCCCTATTCTAACATCCATCCTGTAGTCATTAGCTCCCGCATGTCCATAGTCCCTACGCGCGCCGTCCACTCCGCGTCCTCAAGTGCTCAATGGTAAGGCACTCGATGGTAAGTTTAGAACCATTGAATGGGAACCATCGGGCCAAGCCTTCACGTGTACATGTGACTAACTCAGAGATAGTTGTACTCAACGGGATTGGTACAACCCGCGTGGCAAAGAGTCGCACAAATGTCTCAAGCATGCTGACGCATTAAGTCGTGTAAAAGTCCACCATCGACACATTCCTGTGACCTCTACGAATCCTCATGCGACTTTCTAGCTAAAACGAGCAGTCCGAGGGGCATCCCACGAGTCGTCCCACGAGAACCTGTTTATTTTCGTTTGGTGCCTGAGTGGGGGATGTGGCCAATATTGCCATTAAATCTACCACCTCAGTGACATCGATCTCATGACTAACCACCAGGTCATCATTGTTCGAGTTTTCCGTTTGGTGGCTCTTGGTATCGCGCGACACACGCCAATATCTATCACCCTCCATGATATTTGCGATTTCTTCAAGAACGGGCCAGGGCTACCTAGCCCACCGCTTGATCGACCGTGCCGATTTCCGTGCTATCTAGGATAATCATGTGGACTAGGCCTCTCTCAAGACCTCTCGTTGGATGTCTGATAAACGCTCTTCGTCCCATGCACCACGGTAGGTTCCTGGAATCCTACCACATGGTACTGCAGCCTTGTCGACTCTCATGATGACCGATTCTGTGACCCTTATCTTAAAATTACCCATCCCGGGACCGCAATGTTCCCTGCAAGCGTCGTCTCGGGATGATCGTACCTTGGCTCAGCAGGCGTCTCGTGGGAAGACCTTGTTCGCATCGACCCTATCTTCCGTCCACCCGGCCGATCGCAAATCACCTAGGTCATGACACAACACAGTATTCAGCAGCCACTGGTACCCTTCGAGTTGCACAGCGCGCTAGTCGTCTTGCCTGATCCCGCCAGCGCGTAGAGATCATGGTTGCCTGTCGTGGCGGGTTTACCGCGTCCCTGATCCTCATTCTCTCTTCCTCGTTCTGGACGATCTGTGCGGCCCCGTTGGTGGAGAAGCTTGGACGACTTAGTTCCCCCGCTCGGAATATCTTGAAGAGGACCACAACGCCGTCCGCGCTGATCCTTCTGGCTTACAACGACGAGTGGCTCAGCCCGCTGCCGTCCGCGTTAGATCTCGCGGTGAGCAACTAAACTTGCACGCGTCATTGCGTCGTGTTGACGCGTAGGCATGCACGCTTCCAGGGATATAACGTGTTGCAAGTGCCGATCGGCCGACGTCCGTTTGTCCCGACTGACCGACTCACTCACGTCCTCCCGTTTTCCAGCGCGCTCACCTTCCTGTTGCAATCGGGCACAGTCGATGAGGCGGGGAATTGGGAAGAACTGACGGCGAGCGAGCGGAGCTCTTACCTTTCAGAGTACGACACCGCTGGGATCTCGCTCGTCGTCTCTACCTTTGGATCCACCGAGACGCCGACTACCTCGGGGTACGATCGGTGACGACTGCGAATACTATGGCTGCGTGGGTGATCCAATATGGGTTGCAGGGCATCGACGTCGACTACGAGGTACCTGCTCGGACTTTATTCTTGAGTTTGAAGGTCGCTCATAAAGACCTTTAAATCAGGACTTTACTGCGTTCGACAATGGAGGAGGCGACGCTGAAAGGTGGCTAATCAGCTTCGCACCCAGCTTCCGCGGGAGAGTATATTCTCACTCACGCCTGTCAGACCCTTTTCATACACCTCGTTCGGTGATGTCTGACGTGTCCATTTTACAGCCGTCGCACCATGGTTAGTGTGATTTCCCTGTTATAAAACGATCAGTGAGCTCAACTGAAGACCAGGTTCTCACCTTCCACGTGGTCTGGAGGAGGATACATTGCTGTTGACAAGAGCGTGGGTTCTTCGATCGATCGGGTGAGTACCCATGATACCATTTGTGATGTGCTTTACTGATCGCTCGTCCAGTACAATTTCCAGGTACATTCAGCCAGCGATACCCCACATTCACAATCTGATCGCTGACCTTTGGTGATCAACAATGCAGTTCTATAACCGTGAGCTCTCCCCTCAAATACTCCCGAATGCTACAAAGTTGACATCTCTTGCGCTTCCTGCGCAGAGGGCGGGTCAGGATACACGACGTGCGCCGGCCTGATGACGGCCTCTTCGTCGACGTGGCCCGAAACGGCGCTCTTCCAGATCTCCGCCAACGGCGTCTCGCTCGATAAACTCGTGATCGGGAAGCTAGCCACGACCAAGAGCGCAAAGTCGAGGTACATAGACCCCTCAACTCTCGTCTCGTGCGTTGCCGAGACTGCTGGCGAAGCTTGGGGTGACTGGGAGTCCCTATTTCGTGTCCTCGTCGCACGCGCACATGTACTCAATGTGGCCGGCTCCTCTCCCGCTGGTATCAGATGGTGGCGTGATAGTGTGGCAGGTACGTCCAGCCGCCGTGCTGTGCTCTGAACGCGCGCGCTCTATGTAGTATCCTAACGCAACCTCGTCCTGGACCGAGACCTCCGAGGCAGCACATGGCCCGTCTCATAGGCGACACCAAGAACCATAAACCTGAGGCGACCGCATTTGGTTTCTTTCCCCGAGCTAGCTTCTGACGCGCGCCGATGCTCCCACCGCAGTTAGTCCCAGACTTGCAAGAGCGAGAGCTAGAATCCAACACCCAGCACGGTGCCACCTTGACATGAGAACTGGGATGGATGAATGTGGTGGGCGATAAGTAGATGTTTTGTAATGTACAATCAGGTCCAGGAATCGAATCTATTTCATGAGCGTTATAAGTAGGAACTGGGAAGTGGTCGTCCCCACTGGTGCGTGCTTAGCAGATTGGGTCAAGCCAACACTGTGGGATATTACTATATTACATAACACGCGTCCTAGCGCGTTCGCGTCCGAATTCGCGTCGTCTTGCTAACCTTCGTTCATTCTGTCCAACCCCGGCCCTTTCACCATGGCACAATTTACTAGTTCGGAGCTAAATTATATCAAGACTGAAATACGCAAACATTTGGTGGATGAAGAGAGCACCCTCAGTAAAGCTGGGGTTTGATATTTCAAGGTATGCAGATTGTCATCCTGATCACATTCACCTCCTAGCTCTTTCACTACAGAGCACCATTCAGGCTATCACATTCATACTTTCGGACATGGATGGGATGGAGACAACTGACTTTATCTTCCCAATTTTTTCTGTTGAGACCTCAGGAGCCTATGAATGACTCAAAGGATGGAAGGAAAGGAGGGGAGACAAGGAGCAGAAAAGGTTGAAGTGAAAAAGTAAGTGTTGATTGATCATCATATGCAAACAGTGCTGATAGCCATGACATGATAGAACAAGACCTCACTGCCTGCACTGAGATAGTAGTTGACTCTTCTTTTAGGAGCAAGGTAAGAGGCTGCAATGTAGTCTTCAGAGTGTATTGGTCCCTCTCAGACTGCTTGATCCTAGATTCCAAGAAGACACAGGCTAGCTCTAGGGCCAAGAGGAGCTCAATCTTCAAATCAACCCTGGTGGATCTCTGATATACTCATCAAATCTCAAACCAAATATTTCTTGGGCCTCCTCAATAAAAGGGAGGAACTTGGAGAATGGGTGGAGATGCTTAAGCATGTCTTTAGGTCAAAATAGAAATCATGAATTTGATGAAGCTGACAATGCATTTAGAGTGGTGAATGCTGGGGGTACTATTGACATTTTGAAATTCCAGCTTGAACAATTTCAACATGAGCTTTCCACTTAGGAAGACTTGGTTAAGGCTGCACATCTGCTGGCAGATTGTATTGAATTCAGTTCATAGCAGTTCTATGCTGCCCTTCTTATGTATATTGGTGTATACCTTATTGATACAAAACACTTTCTTTGTATATTTGAGGAAGAACTTGTAGGAATAGTAGCAAGAAAATTAAGTTGTAGAATTGGTACAACAGGTATTCAAAACTGATCACATGTGTGTGACCCTAACTTTCAGGGCAGTCCCAAGAGTGCCAGAAAACTCTTGTGTTGCATGAGAAGGTCTGGTCCCCTACCATCTTGTACAGCAATAGATATACCAAGGCTGTATCAGCACCTATCATCCACACTTACTCACATGCACCAGCCCACCATGCAATCCCCACCAATGTGGTGTACAACACAATCATGATCATTTGCCTTTCCAGGCACTGACCTGCACCTGCTTGAGCATTTGTATGAGTGTCCTTGAAGATAAGCTGTATCAGGGTACTCAGGGTCTCGCGCTGCGCTGGGAGGCGTACGGCAATAGCCGCGTCAAAGCTGTACCAGCGCCCACCGACCCTGACCCCGCTTGCTCGTTCACTTGCACTCACAAGCCCGCCATGCAACTCATCCTCTCACCGAAGCGGTGCGCAACGCCATCATGAGGAACGAGAGTGGTCAAATACTCTACAGGACGTCCCACCCGCTCAAGTTAGGACTCTCCCAGGGGACGACGACGATCGAAAAGATCAAGCCGAACAACGACCCGATGGATATGCGGGACCAGTTTGAGGTCCTTGCGCAGATTGAGTGGCATTTGACGACGCCTCCGACGTTTCGGATGCAAGACGAGGAGGTGCCCTCGAATGTGTTTATCCCGCGCCATGGCATTCTCGGACGGTCCGTCTATTTGTTGTTCCGGACGCCTTTGTGCTTCGCATCGTGGTGACACGGACGCGTTATTTATAGGAAGCGCACGTTTACGGGGCCGGACGGGCAGTCGTACAGGTGGGATATGCATAGGGACACGGTGGTGGTCAGCGTCGTCGTCCCTGTCACGTCGGTCTTGAGCGCTCAACGTTAACCTATACAGCTGTCACGCAACGACGAGGCACGGACGGAACTAGCACGGTACCACAGGGCCACGCTTGGAATCCTGGGGCCCAAACAACGGCCTTATCTTGATGTCAACCCTGAGGTGGTGCACATGTTAGATATCATCCTGGTCACGTTCGTCTACATCGAAAAGCTCCATATGGATAAAGAGAGAGCGGCGCAGAGGAACAGTGGGTCCAGACCCTAAAGAGTGGGTGTGTCGTTGCGTACCGCGGTGGCGCACACAGGACATGGGAATGGATCGTACAGAAAAGGTCGGGAAAACGAGGCTGGTGAATCAGCATTGCGAAACCTTAGACAACGTACTGAGACACGATTGGACGATGCGTGTCACACGACCTGAAATCGCTCGAGAGTTCGGCCGAGTAGCAAGGAAAGGACCAGAACAAAGTGGCGAGCCATCAATGTATCAACAATGTGGCGTTTGGTAAACAACGTCCGCCATGCGGTCACGGTCGCCATGTGCACGTTTTTGCTCGTGTGACACGATGTTTTGGATGTTTGAACAGAGCTCTGCGTCGTGCGGGTGTGTTTGTGGGCAGTATAATGCACCACAGAGACGGAGAAATGGTGCTGGTCGCCTTCGAGGAGTGGGTCTCCGAGCTGCAGAGTTTCCGGTCAGATAGGGCTGGATTGCGGTTGGCGCTGCCCAATCAGGTACTTGATGACAGGTCGTGTGAGCACCGTGGAGCTAGTCAGGCATGTTCTATTGCGCTATAATAGATATTGGGCGTACCTCTCGCACAAAATCGCAAACGTTCTGCGGGTCGTGGTCCAAAAATGACCAGTTTGGTTCGGGTGCTGTACTCCGGGACAACATAAATACCGGCAAACATCCCCCCTTCAAGCTCGTTTCTGCCTCCCCCTGCTCATCCTCTAACCATGACCGCCACTCGAGAAAAGTCGGCCGACGTCGTCAACGACATATTCGCGCGCGCCAGGACATTCTTCACTGTCTTGGGTGGTGTATATGTCCTCATCATACTACTCCTGATAGTCCCATTCATTCAGTCCCAGTGAGCAAGATCGACAGTTTGCCCTCCGTCATCTAGATAACTCACGCTGCCATCGCGGAGGAAAGCATCATATATATGCATGCACTTAGACTGCCTTGGAACGCACGCTTCGATGCACCGGAGCGCCACGGATTGGCACGTACGTCCCACACCGCCGTCCTCTTTCACACTAACCTCGCCCGATAACACAGCCGGCAAGACCTTCAACTTCAAGATCACCACCCCGGACAACTACACGCTCGGTGCTTGGTTCATCCTCTCCGACGACCACTACCACTCCCTGCCATTCCCCCCATCCCCATCGGCTGCAGAGGCGCACCTTACAGCAGCACTCCGCTCGCGTCCGACGCTGCTCTTCCTGCACGGAAACAGCGCCACCCGCGCAGTTCCGGGGCGCGTTCAGTACTACACCGCCTTTGTATCGAGGCTGCAGACCAATGTGCTCGCTATCGACTACCGTGGGTTCGGCGACAGCCAGGGATCGCCGAGCGAACGTGGTCTCAAGACGGACGCACGTGCGGCCTTTGACTGGCTGATCTCGAACGGTGCCGTGCCAAAGGACGTCCTTATCGTTGGCCACAGCCTGGGCACTGCCGTCGCGTCCTCCTTGGCTGTGTCACTCTCGGAGGAATCGATCCGATTCAGGGGGCTCGTGCTCATGTCCCCGTTCACGTCCATGCATACCCTCGTGGACACGTACAACGTGTTTGGCGTGTTCCCGGTCATGCTCCCGTTGACCATGGTGCCTCGGGCTGCTGGTGAGTGTTGTCTCCGTTGGGTGCAGGCGCGCACGTTGACCATTCTTAGAACTCTACAAGACCTTCCTCCATCACAAATTTGACACGCTGTCCATCATCACCGTGAGTCCCTGCCCGTTCTTCTCTTTGTCGCCACGACGCTTAAACGTGCCCGACAGCGAGTCAAGGTGCCCGTGTTGATAGTCCATGCCGAGGACGATTTTGATATCTCGCACACGCACTCGGACGAGCTCTTTGATGCGCTCATCGACCCCTTCCTGCCCTCGGTGGACCCACTCCCACGCAATGCGGCATCATGGACCGACAAGCAGTGGGACGCGTTTCAGACGCAGATAGCAGTGAAACACGCCGCGCGCGATGGAATGCTCACCCGGACCGATATGCCTCACTTTGGCGTCATGGACATGTTTGAAGCGGCCAACGAGACGGTGGTGCTATTGAAGACCCTAACCGGGGCTCACAATGACGTGGGCGCGCTTGAGGGCACCCAAGAGGTGATACGCACGTTGTTCTCGCTGGCGTGAGTTATCGATTACGAGGAAAAAATACCGATGAGGAGACATGCATATCTCACACACGTGCGCACGCACACATACACATTACTAAGTTGGTTCGTTTGATCTCGTATACCTCCACGCAACTGCATATAACCATTACCCGTTCGCGCTCACATAGGAGCAATGATCAAAGTCAATTCATTCCACTGTGCATAATTTAAGTCTAAATCGTTGCCAGGGCCTCGTTGCTCGCATGCAACGTCATTCAATAGATAATCCAGGGATAGATATTTGTATCAGGAAGTTGAGCGATGGCCTGGTTCCATGTGGGATTTCGGAACACTGTAAACAACCCGAGAATACCCATCCACTTCCTACACTATCCGCGGCTTGGGTCCTCGTGAACGAGCGAGGCTACCCCTGGCCAATTGTGCAAACGAAAATACGTCAGCAAAAGAAGCGCTTGACAGATAAATAGGCAAGGCACGCACATCGCTGACTTGATGGGCACGATCGTCTAGAGGGCTAGGTAAAGTGTAGACCTGATGTCACCACGACCGCCGGATGTGGCCGTCGCCATGCTCGCATGCACATTTTCGAATGAACTCAACGTGTAGGTCGGAGTAACAATGGGGATGAAAATGAAGTGGTAGGCGGACAGAATTGGCGTTGAGCCACTTCGCGGAAAATGAAACCAGCATTTCTCGACTGTGTTACATTTGGCATGTCACGAGCGAGCAGCCACCATGATTGTGTCTGTGGACGAAAGCGCAACTCAGAGATCCGGTGCACAAATCAATCTTGAGTTTAGCTCATTCACTTACCCACACAGAACATCATTCCTTGGGCGAAGTATCAAAGGACGCTTTATGGATAAGACCTTCCTCAGGTTTCGGATAGAGGGCTAAAGTTCTTGTCGCTCAAGTAGTTGGTATTAGCACATCTAGGTGCGCGATAGCGCGTTCCAAACGGAGCACCGGCTGTATATGATAGCCATCACAGTTTCAGTCGTTATTGCGAGGTTTGGCTAATTTGGGCCATGATAGCGTTGGTGTTGTAAAAAAAACCGTTCCGGCTCCGCGAGTTTAAAGAAATAAACATGTTGGTTGCGGAAACACTCCGGACACCTCACGAGCGAACGGGGGAGATGGTCGATCACGCGCGAGCTACGCCATATTTCCTGGCGGGGTTTCGTATTACCTGAACAAGGAGACCGGGCACTGGATGTTCCTCTATATGGTGAGATCCTCGAGACGATCATGATAGCCGAATCCAAGGGAGACCTGAGGATGTCGAATTTGCGGGGAGAGGCTGTGTGCTCGTGCTTGTTCCTGAAGAAAATTGCTGCATGTGATCATGTTGTCAGCGTCAGAAGAGTGTAATGTAGCAATCGCTCACCGTGAGTACGAATCCTTCGGCGGTGTCGACATGTCCACTTAGTTTCTGTCGTCGTTGTCTCGACATATCGACGAGCGGGATATCTGACGTGCAACTCTTCCGTTTCGGTGGTACGATGGGTGTGTTGAACAAGAGGGTGAGGAGGGAAGCAAACATGGTCTGACTTTTGCCAGCAGGAAGGTGCACGCTTTTGTTTCCATGATCATGTGACTCTAATTACAATGACATCGTGTCACATGACCTTCTCCTCCTCCTCCATCCTTTCCGCTGTACTGTGCCTGTCGTACCCGGCCTCCTCCACCAGGACGCCGCAGCGAGTGTGCGATTTGAGTTCCGTTGGACTCTGACATGTTCACCGTGCGGCCCCTGGCTTGACGCGCACATGAGGTATCGATGCCATCTGATATCAACCTCGCGTTCCAGCAACGACGATTCCAAAGACAATGCCAGTCAGAGCCCCGAGAAAAAACGCCATCCCCGCGATGGAGTTGCGCGCGACGGGAAATTGTCCGCGAACGAGTGCGTACTGCGTGGCAAAGTACCGGACGGTGCCTGTAGTACGGGTGGGTGAGAAAAACATCGGCGTAGCAGTCGCGTCGCACACCGAAGACGAGAATAAGAAGCCCAAAGAGGATGATCGTCGCACCGAGGGGTTTCGCGAACGCGGCCAAGTTGATCCCGTTGCTCCGCTGGGGAGCGAGCGTGAACAGCTGGACGAGCGCTGCGGTGGGTGGAATCAGCGAACAAAGATGGAGAGCGTACAAGCACGCACCGACGCCCGTGCTGGCAGTTGCGAGACTGGTGCGCACGTAGGCAAGGTAGGTTCGTTCGGACGCCAGATGATCGCGAGCGACGTTGCCCTTGTTTTCGAGAATGAGGCTGAGCCTCAACGGTGCTGTCACGAAGCAAACGATATCATGGTCGGATATACGTTTTGGTGATGGCGCCATCAGGGGAGGCGAAGCGGATATCGATGGGAGATCATGCAGGGGATGAGCATCGCCGCTCTCCGGGTCGCCGAGCGGCTCGAGAGGCGGCATCTCCTCGCAACTTTCAGTGCGTACGATACCGGACATGTCCATGGTCGTGCTGGCAGCAGGGAGAGATCAGGTTAGCAGGTCTTGTTTTCTGTTCGGCTACGTATTTATCGACTTGAGTCGTGACCGGAGGCATTGCCAAGCCGGTGAAATCGATTGAGTATGCGACGTTGCACGACGGCCCTGTTTTGGGTGCGATGAGTGTTTTCACGGCCGCTGGGCTTTTTGTTACAACCATTCAGGATGGAAACTTGAAGCTCCAATTCGCCCCCATTACCATAGGTAATAGCTGCGCCGTCGCCGCCATGGTGGGTGGGTATATCCCTCTTGACACACGTTGGATCACAGCAAATTTCCAAACGTTGCACCGTCACCCTGACGAAACGTGTAGAAACACATCATTCAATTCCGAATTCCTCAGCATAAGGAAATGGAAACTTGCCTACAAGGTTTCGGCCGACGTCCCGAGCACGTTCGGGTTCCTGTTCCACTTCGACATGCCGATGCTTACATTCCTCGCCGGACTTGAAACGGCTTGGTGCATAGCCCTTGAAATTTTCTGTCAAATTTTAACCTACCCCTTGACGGTCACATTATCATCAAGAACCGAAACCTGACACGACATCAAGACGTTTTTGAGCTCGCTGGCAAAAAGACCGCCTCAAAGAGGCTTGCATTTCGAAAACTCTATCGCGACTTCTCTGGTCTGATCGTTCTCGTCTCTCATGACTCCCTGGATGCGATCCAAATGAACGGCGGTCGGTCAACTTTTGATCACCCACTCTCGCTCGTCCGCGCTCATCTCGTAAACGATCCCAAAAGGGCACCTCATAAACGGAACGTCACGTGTAACTCGCCGAATGGGCCAGTCAAAAACTGCTTCTCCAGTGGTTGACAGGCTAGACCGTCAACCGAGGTCGTTTTGCCGCAAACTCAGCTGAAGCAAAAAGAAAAAGAAGTCCCTCACTTTGGTCTCCAAACTATTCAATGTGAGTGAAACGAGTCGACTTGGGGGGCTGGCCATCGCAGCCACCGCAGGTCAGGGAGGCTAGAATGCATGATAAGTTACCTAAATTTAAGCTACTGCCCAGCCACACACATACTCATGCCTGCAGACGCGCCTTCATGATGAGGGTTCTAGATATTTAGCTATCACACAGCCAGCGTTGCATCGTTATCAAGCCTGCACCGTCACGGCAACGTCCTCGATCATATCTGCCCTCTTTGCGTGCGATCAAACCGAACACACATATCGGTCTCACGATCTCCGTGCGCAAGTTATGTTGCCACCTCTCCTCTTCACATTATGCGACCGCCTTCTCTCGGGTCAATTAGAGCCGATGAGCTGTGGGAGAGCGTCTGGCCCATGGGAGGATGCCTGCACCCCCACTAGACTGGCTCAGGGCAATAGAGTATGGATAACATGGAACACGAGCGTTCCCGACCCTGTCGTTGCCATACGCACTGGGATATGTCGTGTGGCACGCGTCTCGAGTCGACAGTCATGGCTAGACCTGAGGCGTTCCAAATACCTTGCCGAAAATGGTCACGGTGCTTCTCGATCTTCTCGTTCACACTGACACGTGACACTCGACCGAGTGGGTCAGTTCTCGATGTCTCTCCAGTGAGCCCGCAAGCAGGTTGCCGTCCCTCGTGGACCGCAACTCACGCTATTCACGCCATGGGCTTGTGCATCTATCTGGACGCTACCTGCCATGTTTGGGGGACCATGTATCGGTTAAACGTGGAGGACGCCTCTCGAATCCGCATAGCCACTTACTGTTACGTGCACCGTATGTGGGTTGTTTCCGAGGTCCACCGAGGCCACACGCCACCTGTTACTCAAGTTCGACAACGCGAGCACACCTTGGCCATTCAATACATTCGCCATTCAATTATCGTGGGACGTCGTCGTCATGTATGGCGACACGTTTCGAATGTTGTCCAGAGTGCGGCCCATCCAACCATGGGGCATCATGATTGATAGTAGGGAAGCACAGGGTTTTGAACGATTCGTTGACTCTTCTGAGGGACTCGAAAGTGGTCCTGACTGGTCCTAACCCGTTGGTTACCTTGGCCACCAGCTAACCGATTCGCTGAAGGGAGGTGGCTCATGAGTCTCAGCATACTCTCCCTGGTTGGCACGTGGACCCCCGCCGGCTCTTACAGGCACTGGTGCACCCACTGTCAGCAAGTTTACCTCGTTGCCATTGCACCGTTGTTGCATTGCAAGGTGCGTCGAGAGTGTTTTGGCACCACACGCCACAAAGACTTGCCCGGGTCGGCCCGACATAGGGCTCAGACCCTAGTGCTATCCACCGCCCTAGGACAAGTGTTTCGCGCGCAGCCATGCTTCCATGAATATCAATAATTCAACAACCATCCGGGAGGCAAACGACAAGCGTCGCGCCGTCGGAGATTGACAAACTTGACGCGGCCTGTGGATAAAGGTAGGCTATAATAGATAGCCCCGGGAAAACTGACGAGTCTCAATATGTGGCTAACATGCATATCGATGTTACTGTACAACTCGTCGCGCCTGCTGCGTTATAATTGATTGGCAACACAAATCAAGCAATATAGATACTGTCTGGACTCACTGTCGAATTGGACGATGCTGACATCTCTGGGGTCGCGGCCATCGACGCATACGCGTTTCAGCCTAGATTCCTTGATTTCAACTCGGATGCAAATGTAACTGATACCTGAGGTCAGTATACGGCTAGCTTCACAACTAAACCCTGACTCCGTGATTCATCATTTAATCTCGCATGAAATTTAACGAAGAACGAATGTAGTAATACATGGCCCAAATCGAAAATCGCTTCCAACTGACAAAAACTTCCTCAAACTCTAGTCAACATTCGACTTACTTCATCCATGATACTGACCATCGTCGAACTTGGGATCAGGGTGGTACTGACCGTCGTCAAACCCGGTATTGGTCCCCGGGTGATACTGGCCATCGTCAAACTTGGGGTCGGGATGATATTGACCGTCATCGTAGCGCCGCTCGTGCTTCTTGCCAGGGTGATACTGACCATCGTCGAACTTAGGATCAGGATGATATTGACCGTCGTCGAGGCGTCGCTCGTGCTTCTTCCCGGGGTGGTATTGACCATCATCAAACTTGGGATCGGGATGATATTGACCGTCGTCGAGGCGTCGCTCGTGCTTCTTCCCGGGGTGGTATTGACCATCATCAAACTTGGGATCAGGATGATATTGGCCGTCGTCGAGGCGTCGCTCATGCTTCTTCCCGGGGTGATACTGACTATCGTCAAACTTGGGATCAGGATGATATTGACCGTCGTCAAGGCGTCGCTCGTGCTTCTTCCCGGGGTGATACTGACCATCGTCAAACTCATGGTCTGGATGGTATTGGCCATCGTCGAACTTGTGGTCAGGGTGGTACTTTCCGTCGTCGAAGCGCCGCCCGTGCTTCTTCCCGGGGTGGTACTTCCCATCGTCAAACTTGGGATCGGGATGATATTGACCGTCGTCGTGCCGCCTCTCATGCTTCTTGCCCGGGTGGTACTTCCCATCGTCGAACTTTGGGTCGGGGTGGTACTGACCGTCGTCGTGGCGCTTCTGACGATTCTTGCCTGAACGATGTCTGGCATTGTCGTACCATCGTCGCCGGCTTCCGCCTCCAATGATGCCAGTTGCTGTCGTAATTATATTACCACTGGTGGTCGTAGCAGTGCCAGTCGTCGAGCCTGTGAGGGTTCCTGTAACGGTAGTCGCGCCCGTAGCAGTGGTCGCACCTGTAGCGGTGGTCGCTCCTGTAGTCGTCGCTCCCGTAACAGTAGTCGCACCTGTAGCAGTGGTTGCTCCCGTGGTAGTCGCTCCCGTAGCAGTAGTCGCGCCGGTGACGGTGGTCGCTGACGTGGCAGTCGCAGTACCAGTAGTGGATCCTGTGTTCGTACCGGTGGTGGCGGTGTTCGCACCCGTCTGTGTGTCAGTCACCGTCGTGATTGGGGTAGAAGTAGTTGTAGCCGTCCCCGTGAGTGATCCGACGATCCCCGTCACAGAACCCATTGTGCCAGTTGTTGTTGTTGCCGTCGTTGTCGCAGACGTGGAAGAGCCGCTGCCAGTGAGCGAATTTACTATTCCAGTTACGGTAACCCCTGTACTAGTTGTCATCGCCGTTGTAGGAGTCGTCGATGCTGCAGAGGTTGTCGCCGTCGGAGTCGCAGATGTCGTAGTCTGAGAGGCCGTAATCGAATTCAGGATGCTAGTGACGGTCGCTGGCGTTGTAGCAACAGTCATGCTCGTAGTCTGAGAGTTGGTAGTAGCGATCGAGCTGCCCGGATTCGCAACAGTGGTCGGGGTTTGGCCATCAGTCTGCGGGGTGTACTGGCCATTGTTAAACGTCGTCGAGGGGTACCCCGGGTGATACTGCCCGTCATCGTACGTGGTGAACGGGTAGCCAGGATGGTATTGACCGTCGTCGACGTAAGTAGAGCGAGGGTCGGGGGTCGCCTGACTGGCGGGTGGGTTGTTGGGGTTCGTCTGCCAAGGTGTGTATAGCCCGTTGTTGTACGTCGTGGTTGGGAAACCCGGATGGTACTGCCCGTCATCATAGCGGGCGACATGAACCCTGGCGCGATGAAAACGGCGAGCGTGCCTAGAGCTGGCGTCGTGCTATAGGGCTGCGTGAATAAAGTGGCGAGAGCGTAACGATGGGGCCAACCTCTGCGGAGATGTCGTTCGTGGCGGGACGCGCCGCGACGGCAAGGCAAAACACGAGGAGGAGGGTGAAGCGAGAATTGAGTTGGACCATGATAGTGATGTGGATAATGAATGTGAAGACACAAGAGATAGTGATGGTGGGAAGGAAAGATGGGTGGGGAAAGAATGCCGAGAGGGGAGGCTGGATTATATACCTGTGAGGGAGGCGGATGACATCATAGGAATGCACGAGGAATGCCCGCAGAGGAAATGCCAGCGACTGGAATGCGGCAAGATCCGAATCAAGTCCACCGACCTGGCCAGAGCGACTGTCACATGCTGAACAAGGTCGCCCATCGTCTGTTCGACCTCTTCTCCTTCCCTCGACGCAATGACGCCAAACGTCATGACAATGATACAGGAACCTTCTTTGCGGACACCAAACCAAAATGCGACAACGCCTGCATCAGGCACCAGCGATTGTGCCATCACCCTCTTGGAATGCAAGGCTAATGTCCTGTACGAATTCTGGAGCCGCTAATCATACCCAGTCATGGTATCCGTCACCGGACCGTCACCGCGAGTCCACACACGCATACATGCTATGAAAACACTGCAATCGAAAGCACAAAGCACAATACATGTACGTCTCGTCCTCCTTTATAACTCGTCTAGCCCAGACCCTGTTTTACGCCAATCACGAACCATACTTTCGTCTCTCCGCATCGACACGGGCCTCACGCCAACGCTTTCCCTTGTAAATCACCAGTAGTATCAACAGTTCTGCCAATAACATCAATCCAGCCCACAGAGTATAGAGACCCCTGTCGCCGATGGCATCCTAAGTGACCAGTGAGAACAAAAGGGCACCTCTGTCAGGCGTAGAGGGCACACCTGTAGCGGAATCGCAACTTCCAGGGTCACGAACGCTAACGTACCACGGAAGGAACTGTTGGTGGCGACCGCGCTGGACGACCGACCGACATTGGCGTCGACGATGTACGCCAACGTGCTAGCATATATCCACCTACGCGCACAATGACGCACATACAACGTTAGACGATGACGACGGATAGTGTCGGGATGACTCACGTCAAAAAAAACCCGCATAAGAAAAGCATGACGCAGATCGCGGAGACATGCACGTGCTGCTGGCAGACCCAGGCATATCCGACAATAGCTGGCGGGAACCATAGCATGACGACCTTGGCACTCTCCAGTCTCATCTAGTCCAGTCATCAACATCATTCGCGAACGGATGGTGCGTAGACTTGGTTACCTCTGGGTAGCTGACATCGTTGTTTGCGGCTTTGAGTCGAGCAAGCGTCCTATCTGACCACCTTCCACCGAATATACTGCCCAACACACCACCTATATGCAACGTCAATTATGGTCATTACCTGCCTGAGTCATTAATTGACACACCAATGCCAAATGCGAGTAGTACCAATCCAATCTTCATGGCATCATAATTATAGTACACCGATAGCGTCCTTGAACAGGTATACGCAATGCAGAAGCTAAACGCAAAGATAATCGCTGCGAGAATGACCAAAGTCAAAAGTGTCAAGTCCCATGGTGATACACACACCAGAAGGTATCAACACGGCAACATTATTTTTTCGTCTCAGGATCTGTAGGTAGGGTGGAAATGGGTTGATGTCTGCGAATGACACCTTCACTTCCTTCACAGCAGGTCCTAGAGTGGTTCCGGGTTGAGCTTCCACATCGCGCTTCGGGGTTTGCACTCTGGGAGGTCCGCCATCCAGTGTCTTCTTCTCATCGTTATCTTCCCGGGCGATCCCTTCTTGTACACGTCTCTTCACAATATTTTGGTACACCGAACTTCGTTCCTTTCGGAAAGTGTCCCTGAACACAAGCAAGAATGCTGATAATACCACGCCTCCTAGGATCGCCAGGAACCAGAATATGGCACGCCAGGTCAATGCCTGCGCGAGGGCACCGCCTATGACTGATCCGATCGCAGGACCTAACAAAGGGGCAGAATAGTAAACTCCCATCATGGATCCACGTTGGTGCGGTTCATACATGTCCGCGAGTGTTGCTGCGCCGACGGCAAGCGCAGCGCTAGATCTAGACAAATTATTTAGAGGTTCAAAGGTATAATACATGCGAGAGAGCTTACCCAGCTGCCTGCATGACTCGCATGCCAATGACAAGGCCAATGTTCTTTGAAATCGCCAGAATAACCGAGCCCACGGTAAATAAGGTAAACGAAACCAAATAAACGAGCTGGCAGTGACAGCTAGTGTTTGCGTCCCATGGAAAATACGGAAAGGGTACATACCTTCCTCCCTTTGATCTCGCTAATAGCAGTCCACACGAGAGGAAAGTTACCTTGAACGACGATGAAGAGCGACAAGGTCAAGCTTATTTGTGAGGCGGTGGCGTGCAGATCTTGTTGAATCTGAGCGTTTGCGGCTAGCATTCATGCGTTAATCCCCAATGCGATCGGGAGAAAAAGGAAACAGCTCACGATTCTGAATGTTGTTGCTCAAACCTGCGGTCATCGCGGCGGCTGAAATGGTGAGCAAAATGACAGACTTTGATCGGTGTCAATCGCGTTCTCCCAGATGACATGGATGAGCACCTGACCTTTCTAATATTTGACCAAAGGCGTGGATCATCCTCGACAAGGGCGTGCTCGATGTCGAGCTTAGTAACACTATCTGGGTAAGTCAAAGTGATGGGCGTCGCACTCGGGGGGGAATTCCCGCTAGTGGAGTCGACACTAGTGGAGATCAACGTTGTAATCTGGCCAACAGGGACCTGTGTCATAACTCGACAAATGAGATGATACGTTGGGTTGGGTGGGGGGAGGCTAGGGACTATTGCAGCGCAAACGCTGGTCCGGCATAACTTATAGACGGACTATACCTCAGAGAGGGAATGTCAACAAATGACTTAATGGGCACTCGGGCGTGAGCTTTCTCTGTGCCTATCATCTCGGAAATCATTGAAATCTATGATGCCATCTTGGGAGGGAAGGACCACACGTGATGGCGAAACCGGCATTTACTTTTTGGCTCAAGTCATGCGTACTTGGACACCAGATGTTCGGAATCGACCTCTTGACACCCGATTTCGAAGATCGATCCACCCTAAAGATGCTTCCTCGAACGACTGACTCCTTTGGCAAACCGCATCCAAGAGCTATAGAATCTCCGTGCGTGGAGTATCTGCCAGGCATCCATTAGAATGTTTTTTATGACCATATTCCCCCGCCAGAACCTTGACACATTCAGGGAATGGTGCCCCTGACCCTCAAATGTCGCCATGACCTATAAGCGTAAAAGCCCGCCCGACGTGACAAGTATCAACACCATCGATTACCTCTTGTACTTCAAATGTGCGACACATCGGAGTGCGCTGACTAATGACCTCGTTAGGTTGTGTGGGCGATGGCAACATCTACGGACGTCGTCGGCCGACACTCGATGGCGGGAACACAAATTTTATCATGGAAGCTTTGAGCTGTAACGTCGTCGATGAGCTATGTGTCCTACTACGAGTACGCGCCTGAGACAGTCTCCATCGTTGGAATACTGATATGTTTCAGCCTTGCGGTGCAGGACAAGTTTCCCGTGACATGAGACCAACGAAAAATCCTTTTTGCACGAGACTGACGATGCATCTTCCCAGGGAATGAGGCTACACCAGAGATGTGAAACCGTCCTCAGCGAGCCAATTGACTGGGGTCAGCAAAAAGTCAAACAAGACGCGTCGGACATGTTTGCGCCGTGACCCGCGGAATTTGCCGAGGCAAGGGTAATGAGTCACATCACACTGCCCCGCAGCCAATCAGCGCGGTACCACCTACAACGGGTCCTACCGTAGTAGATGGGGCGACGATATAGCCAGCACCACAGCCGACGACGACAACGCGAGCTCTGGGCGGACGACTACGAGCTATGGTTGCCAGGAGGTGAACTTATGCGACATCGCAAGAACGACGGAGTGACCCTTTGCTGCCCCTCCTCAATCCCCACTGCCCCCTCCGAATACCGATGTACGTGCCATCGCCGTAACGGGTGCAGAACTTGCGACGACGGTGGCGCGAACGACAGGCAGCGACGGCACCACCGTACTCCACCCCTCACTAGCAGCTACCCGCGGGAATCAGTACGGGTATGAAGTGGGTTACCCGTCGTTAAACCCATACCCGTGTCTACGGGTCCGGGTCCGGGTGAGCTCATAGTACTAGTGGTTTACTCGTGCCATTCTCTAATTCTAATACAGTTGACTCGCTCATAGTATATACATGCCATCGTGCACGAACATGAGCAGTGACAACGAAAACACGACGAAAAATACCATATGCAAAGCACAACAAAGTCACCAACAGTATCAGCACCCCTCCTAAATACGCCAACTTGGCCCACAGTATATAAAGACTTCCGTTGCCAATGACGTCCTGAGTGGCGTTTCAGAACGAAGAGGCATCTCGCTCAAGGGCAGAGAGCCGACCTGTGACGGAATTGCAACTTCCAAAGTCACAAACGCAAACGTACCTAAAGAGTTGGTGGTAGCGACCACCGTTGTTTTTCAAGGTTGTCTTGATTTAAAATGTGACGATTGGCCCAACTCCCACTTGGGACCAGACGAATCAACCTACCATTTCTTTGAGTCAATTTTCTTATTCTCCCAGGCGGTCAAGGATTTTTTGGCCCATAGATGCTCCGCGCACTAACAAACCTTCCGCGGATACGTACCAGTTACCTCTAGAGAGAGTTAATATCTTGTGCGAATTCTGGAGCTGCCAACCATGCTTGTCCTGTCATTCGTCTTTGGACCGTCACCACAATTCTACACACGCATACTGCATACTATGAAACCGCTGCAGTCGGAAGCACAAAGCACAATACATGTACGCTTCTTCTTCTTTCACAAAGTCGTCTTTCCCTGAGGTTCTACGGCACTCGCGAATCACGAAGCATATTTCTGTTTCTCTGCATCAACATGAGCCTCACGCCAACGCTTTCCCTTGTAAATCACCAGTAGTATCAACAATTCCGCCAATAGCATCAATCCAGCCCACAGAGTGTAGAGACCACCGTCGCCAATGGTATTCTGAGTGACGTGTCAGAACGAACAGAGACCTTATTCAAGACCGCCCACCTGTAGCGGGATTGCGACTTCCAAAGCCACGAACGAAAACGTGCCACGGAAAGAGGTGTTGGTGGCGACCGCGCTGGACGACCGACCGACATTGGCGTCGACGATGTACGCCAACATGCTAGAATATATCCACCTATGAACACATACAGGGTTAGACAATCATGACAGACAGCGTCAGGATGACCCACGTCAAAAAAAGCCCGCACAAAAAGAGCATGACGCATATCGCAGAGACATGCACGTGCTGCTGACAGACCCAAGCATATCCGACAATAGCTGGCGGGAACCACAGCATGGCGACTTTGGTACTTTCTAGTCTCATCTGGTCCAGTTGTCAACATCATTTCGCGAATGAACGATGAGTGGACGCAGCTCACCTCAGGGTAGCTGACATCGTTATTTGCAGCCTTGAGTCGAGCAAGTGTCCTGTCTGACCACCTTCCACCAAATATACTACCCAATATACATCCTAGATGCAACGTCAATTATAGTTATCACTTGTCCAAGTCATTCATTCACAGACCAATGCCAAATGCGAGCAGTACCAATCCAATCTTTATGGCATCATAATTATAGTACACCGATAGCGTTCTTGCACAAGTATACGCAATGCAAAGGCTGAAGGCAAAGAAAATCCCTGCAAGAATGACCAAAGTCAAAAACGTCAGGCTCCATGCTGACACACGCACCGGAAGGTATCAACACGGCAACATTATTTTTTCGTCTCAGGATCTGTAGGTAGGGTGGAAATGGGTTGATGTCTGCGAATGACACCTTCACTTCCTTCACAGCAGGTCCTAGAGTGGTTCCGGGTTGAGCTTCCACATCGCGTTTCGGGGTTTGCACTCTGGGAGGTCCACCGTCCAGTGTCTTCTTCTCATCGTTATCTTCCCGGGCGATCCCTTCTTGTACACGTCTCTTCACAACATTTTGGTACATCGAACTTCGTTCCTTTCGGAACGTGTCCCTGAACACAAGCAAGAATCCCAATAATACTGTGGTTCCCAGGATTGCGAGAAACCAAAAGATGGCACGCCAAGTCGATGCTTGTGCGATGACGCCGCCCAGGACTGGTCCAATCGCAGGACCTAACAAGGGTGCAGAATAGTAAACTCCCATCATGGATCCACGCTGGTGTGGTTCATACATGTCTGCAAGTGTTGCTGCACCGATAGCAAGTGCAGCACTAGAGCTAGACAAAACATTTAGAGGCTAAAAATACAATGGATCTGAGAGAACTTGCCCGGATGCCTGCATGACTCGCATGCCAATGACAAGGCTAATATCCTTTGAGGTCGCCAGAATAGACGAGCCAACAGTGAACAAAGTGAACGAAACAAGGTAGACGAACTGACAGTGTCAGTTAGTGTTTGCGTCCCACGGAAAATATGGAATAGCTACATACCTTCCTCCCTTTGATCTCGCTGATAGCAGTCCACACGAGAGGTAAGTTACCTTGAACGAGGATATAGAAGGACAAGGTCAAGCTTATTTGTGAGGCAGTAGCATGCAGATCTTGTTGAATCTGTGCATTCGCGGCTTGCGTTCATGTGTCAGTCCCTCGATGCGACCGCGAGAACAATCCACGCACGATTCTGAATGCTGTTGCTTAAGCCAGAGGTCATTGCGGCGGCTGAGATGACGAGCAAAATGACAGACTTTAATTGGTGTGAACCGCGTTCGCTCGATGGAGGTGGATGAGCAGCTGACCTTTCTAATATTTGACCAAAGACGTGGATCATCCTCCACGAGGGCATGCTCGATGTCAGGCACATGAGCACTTTCTAGAGAAGTGGGAGGGATGGGAGGGCTTGGGAGTCCCTTCCTGCTAGTGGATCCGACGCTGGTGGAGACCAACGCTGTGATTTGGCCGTCAGGGGCCTGTGTCATGACTCGTGAAGTCGACAAATGAGACGATGTGTTGTGCGGGGGGAGGCCAGGTATTATTGCAGCACAAACGCTGGCCTGGCATAATTTATAGACGGAGTATACCTTCGAGAACAGATGCAAAACCAATGGCTTAATGGACACTTGAGCGTAAGATATCTCTGTGCCTAGATGGTATCTCCGATACCATTGAAAGACCCCATACGCGACGGTGATTCCAAAATCTACTTTATGAATAGAGCCAGACATACCTGGACGCCAGATATGAATCGATTTATTGACACCTGAGTCCAAAGACCGATCCACCATAGGAATCCACTTGTTCAAACGGCTTACTCTTTTGGAAAGCTGCATGCAAGAATCATGGAATTCCCGTGCGTGGAACACCCGCCAAGTGTCTGCTAAGGTATACCCTCGCCAGAACCCGGGTGGCGCATTCAGGGCATGGTGTCCTTACCCCGAAATGTCACCATGACCTACGATTAAAGCACAGAGCCCGTCAAGCATGAGAAGATATGTCAGCATGGTGTGGGTTGACTAATGACCTCGTCAGGTTGTGTGGGCTATGGCACGGTCCACGGTCGTGGTCAGCCGACACTCGTCAGCGCGGACACCATTCTATCATGGAAGCTTTGAACTGTGGCCTCATCGATGAGCCATGTACCCACCTAGTATGTTCGAGATGCTCGAGTCAGGCCAAAGTGCCAGGTTCGATCTTACTCGCGAGACGGCTTAGAAGCGATTTGTTTCATGGCGTAGGACAAGTTTTCCATGATATGGAGATAAGCGAAGCAGTCCTTCTCGTTCGCACGAGACTGACGATCCATCTTCCCAGGGAATGAGGCTATACCAGAGGTGTGGAGCCTTTCTCAGCGAGCCAATCAACTGGGTGGGTGAACACTCGAAGCCAAAAAGGGTTGTCACGCGTTACGGGTGACTCTGTGACCTGCACCTGCCAACAGACCCGTCTGTTGACACGGAGCGTAGGGTAGAGTCACTGAAATAATTGACTACGAGCGCCACGGTTTTCTAAACGGCGTCTCGTCTGGCCGCACCATCTCAACACCCTGTTGGAGGATTGCCTGAGTATAGCGAGAGACGGGTGAGAACGAGATCCGTGAATGAATTGTCGGTGAGATGACCTTCACGCGTCCCACGGAATGCTTCGTGTACTACCAGCTTGACACAGATCTCCCTTGGCTTGTCGCCTATCCTGCCGTGCATCGCCACCTCCGAAGGATGCGACAACGCTAACACGAAGCTCGCTGCAATTTGTCTCCTCGTTCCCCCGTCCACCACTAGTAAGCTCATTCGCCACCGGCTCAGATCCACGCGGGCTGACTGTGTATAAAGAGTCGGATTCAAGACACCGAGCGTGTATGCTGCCGTGCACACGAGGATGCTCTACGGATCGTGGACTGAGTTGACGGGTGTCCACTGGAGTTGCGGGAGAACGGCCTGCCGTGGTTCGGGATCCGCTTCAGCATCACCATGGAGCCAAGTAAGATCACCGTCTTAATGCCGGGAGGGTGCGTCTTGTCGCTTGCATCGCGACGCCGACGAGCGATCCGGTAAAATGAAACGACGCACGGCTTGCTGACCACATAGGCCGTGTTATCGTGCTTCCCATCGTGAGAGCTGGGCCAATAATGGGCACGGTGGCCGTCACGCCCTCGGACAGGTTGAACCACTTATACTTTCGATGGTACGGGTACAAGGACGAATCGAGATCGGATACGTCGCGAAATGTGGAAAGCAGCCTGGATACCAGTGAGTTCGATACTTCAGTTACTCCGAGCAAGTTCCTATATCGGGTCAGACACCGTGCCACCACGGGTGCGGTGCTCGGTATTGCATGGGTGGCTTATCTTGGACACCGCGACCCATACCCACCAAACCCGTACTCGTACACTACCACGTTACCCGTATCCGTGGTAAACCTTAATTCACGCTGTCTCTGCGGAATTTGCTGTGGGCAGCTTTCATAGCTAGCTGGTCACACTCTAGCGTGGCACCGTACCACACGACGCCACCACACCACTGTGCCACGATTGAATGGCGACGACGATGTGGCGCGTGCGCTCCCACAGCAGGAAGAGAAGACGGCGTGGCCGGCACCGCAACTGACGACGACGACGTGTGCATACCTTGGCCCACTGTGCGAGCCCGGTCTGTCCCCTTCCATCTCAACTATCACCACACGCTGACACCGATGTGCGCACTATCGCCGTCACGAGCACAGAACTTGCAGCGTTGACAACGCGAACGACAGCAGCGACGGCACCACTTTGCTCACCCCTCAATGCAGGAATAAAATGACGTGTCCAACGTCAAACCCGTACTCGCGTCTACAGGTATAAGTACGGATGGCCTTATAGCACCCCGGGCTTTACTCGTGCTATTTCTTAATTCCAACATTTATGGTACACACATGCCAGCATGCACTCACACGACCAGCGAAAACGAAAATAATGCACTAGAAAGAACAACGAACCCTACAAGGCGCGATATAAATACGTTTCACCCACGTTAATGACCCCAATTCGGTCATCCTAGACACTTTGAATCTAGAATCACGTGCCACATATCTCTGCGTTGATATGCGCTTCACGCCAACGCTGCCCCTTGTAGATCACTGACATTAGCAGCTCTCCCAAGAACATGAACCCAGCCCACAACATATAAAGACCTCCGTCGTCGATGGCATCCTTATAGTACACCGATAGCGTCCTTGAACAAGTATATGCAACAGAAGCTAAGCGCAAAGAAAATCCCTGCGAGAATGACCAAGGTCACAAATGTCAGGCCCCGTGCTATACACACACCAGAAGATATCAACACTACGACATTGCTTTTCGTTTCAGGATCTGTAGGTAGGGTGGAAATGGGTTGATGTCTGCGAACGATACCTTCACTTCCTTCACAGCAAGCCCTAGAGTGGTTCCGGGTTGAGCTTCCACATCGCGTTTCGGGGTTTGCACTCCGGGAGGTCCGCCATCCAGTGTTTTCTTCTCATCGTTATCCTCCCAGGCGATTCCTTCTTGTACACATCTCCTCACAACATTTTGGTATACCAAACTTCGTTCCTTTTGGAATGTGTCCCTAAACAGAAGCAGGAATATCGATAATACTGTGCCTCCTAGGATTGCCAGAAACAAGAAGACGGCATGCCAAGTCAACACCTAGGCAAGGGCACAGCCTATGACTGGCCCAATCCCAGGACCTGACAAGCATCCATCTGTCAATCCCCTAATAAAACCTCGAGAAAGGGACCGCATACGATTCTGAATGTTGTTGCTTAGGCCTGCGGTCATTGCGACGGCTGAAATGGTGGGCAAAATGACAGACTTTGATCGGTGTCAATCGCATTCGCTCAAACGGCGTGAATAAGCAGCTGACCTTTCTAATATTTGATCAAAAGCGCGGATCATCTTCTACGATGTCAAGCTTAGTAATGCTATTTGGAGAAGTCGACGCGGTGGGTGTCGCACCCGGGAGCGTGTTTCCGCTAGTGAAGCCGACACTGGTGTAGATCAACACTGTGATCGACCCGTCACGGACCTGTGTCATGACTTGACAAATGAGACGATGCGTTGCGATGGGTGGGGGAGGCTGGGGATTATTGCAGCGCAAACGTTGGTCCGGCATAACTTATAACGGACTATACCCCCGAGAGAGAATGTCAACAAATGACTTTATGGGCATTTGAGCGTAAGCTTTCTCTGTGCCTATCATCTCGGAAACCATTGAAATCTATGGTGTCGTCTTGGGAGAAAAGTACCACTGGAACTTGGCTGGTTCATGGCATCCGGACATGGTATGCTTATAGGTCATGGCGAACTGGCATCGATCGCCTCTTGCGCTTCAAAAGTGCGACACGTCGGAATACGTTGGCTGATGACCTCGCTAGGTTGATGTAACATCCATGGCGTCTTCGGCTGACACTGGCTGGCAGGAAGACAGACTCGACCACAGTGGAAGCTTTGAACTGTGGCATTGGTAATGCCTCGTTTCCTACTACTACAAGGACAGCCGAGAGCCTAGAGCCAGGCCGAAGCGCCGGATGAGATATGTTTCAGGATCGCAGTGCAGAGCAGGCTTCCTGTGCCATGGAGGCCAGAGAAATGTCCTTTTCGTTCCAATGGGACTGAAGATCCACCTCCCCAGAGAATGAGGCTGCACCAGAGGTGTGAAATCTTCCTCGGCGAGCCAATTGACTGGGTCAAGAAAAAGTCAAAGAAAACGCGTCGGACGTGTTTGTGTCTGCGAAATTTGCCGAGGCAGCCTTCAAGCTCACTCCCACGATACACGATGCGTCTGACCCTTAACGTCACAAGGCGCGCCAGTAATAACCCGATTGTTGAGCTTTTCTTCCCGCGTCATGTCCCTTGAGACAGAGCCCCACTGCGTCTAGAAATGCTGTCGTTTCATCAGCACGGCGTTTCCGGATAGGCGTCGAGTTCTCAATCAAACCAGGCACGCTCAAGTCACCGTCTTCAACTCCGAGGTTATTCGCAGGTGTGGTGTTGCGCCGTCTCCGAGGCTCAACAGCTATAAAAAGTTTATTACCCATCCCATTCGCTTGATCAACTCATTATGTGCGACTTGAATTGCTGATTAGCATACATGCCCGAGGTTGTGCATACTTGGGACGAGATTCAGAACTTGAAGTGCAATCATGAATACAAACGGAATGATCTAAAGAAACAGGAAAACAAAGGCATGTGATGACAATACGGTGTCCGTTGTTTAAGGTACTTATGTGTGAAAAACCGGATGGAAAAAGATATGCCGATGTCTATAATATGACCTCAGAAATAAAGTAAGTAATTATGTGTGAGTGAGGTGAGAGGACACGAGGGCGTCTCTCAGGCCGTGGCGTCGTCAAGATCTAGCTTCCTGGTCCAATTCTGTACTGCATTTCTCCTTCTCACCATTGCCTTCGCGCCAATTCTTGCCTTTGTATAGCGCAAGCAGTATCATCAACTGCCCTAGTAGCATCAACCCTGCCCACAGCGTGTATAGACCGCCGTCTCCAATGGCATCCTGAAGGGAAACGTGAGTGTGGAACGACGTGCCGACAGAGGGAGCACACCTGTAACGGGACCGCGACCTCTAGCGCGATGAAAGAAGATATACCGCGAAAAGAACTGTTGGTGGCCACAGCGCTGGATGACTGACCGACGTTGGCATCGACTATGTACGTCAACGTACTCGCATATATCCATCTACACACAGTGAAGGTCAGACCAGCGCACAGCACAGTGCGCGTATGACATACATCGAAAAGAATCCACACAAGAACAGCATCACGCAGACTGCTGCGACATGCACATGCTCCTGGCAGACCCAGGCATATCCGACAATCGCGGGGGGGAACCATAACATGGCGATCTTGGTGCTCTCTAATCTCATCTGTGAAAGATCTATCAACAAGATTCATATATAGCCTACGGGCACCTTGCGCACCTCTGCGTGGCTGACACCGTTATTTGCAGCTTTCAGCCGGGCAAGTGTCCAGTCAGACCATCTTCCACCCAGCACACTGCCTAGAATAGATCCTAGAATGCAAGGTAAACAACGGCCATCACTTGCTGAGGCTGAATGTACCAACCAATTCCAAAAGCAATGAGCACCGCTCCGGTTTTCATGGCATCGAGATTGTAATGGAGTGCTAATGTCCTTGCACAGGTGTATGTGATACTTTGACTGAATGCGGAGAGAAGTCCTGCGAGAATAGCCAAGTCAGAATAGTCAAAATCGAAACTCATGCACTTACCAGAAGGTATCAAGACGGCTAAATTGCTCTTGCACCTCAGGATCCGCAGGTACGGTGGGAAAGGATTGACGTCCGCGATCGATAGCTTTACTTCTGGTACATCAAGCCCTAGAGGGGCCGCATGCTGTGCTTCCAAATCTCCCTGTATTTGGGTTCCAGGAGTATCGGTACCAGACATCTTCTCGCCTGTAGGGCATTCTCGCGAAACCCCCTTTGCTTGTGCGACCTTCCGCTCTTGCATGTGTCTCTTGACGACATTTTGATACATGAGACTCCGTTCCTTTCGGAACGTGTCCTTGAACAGACACAAGAATGCAAACAACATCACGCCTCCCCAAATCACTAGAAACCAAAAGACCGCACGCCAATCGAAACCCTGCGTGAGCGCACCACCTAGGAGAGGCCCAATCGCAGGACCAAGAAGTGGAGCAGAATAGTAAATCCCCATCATGGACCCTCGTTGGTGGGGCTCATAAATATCTGCGAGCGTCGCAGCACCGATGGCAAGCACGGCGCTCGAACTGTACAAACGAGTTCAATGAGGGAAAAAAAGAAGAGAAGAAGATGGGCCTACCCAGCCGCCTGAAGGATTCGCATGCCAATAACAAGACCGATGTTTGTTGCAATCGCCACGATGGCGGAGCCCACAGTGAACAGCGCAACAGAGAGCAAGTAGACGATCTAGAAATAGATGAAAATGTGCACATTGCGCGAGAAGCACGCGAACACCACATACTTTCCTGCCTTTGATCTCACTGACAGCACTCCATATAAGGGGGAAGGTTCCTTGAATAAGGATGAAAAGAGATAATGTCAAACTTATTTGCGAGACAGTTGCATGTAAATCTTGTTGGATCTCGTCGTTTGCAGCTAATATCGATGTATTATTCACAAAGGACGTATGAGACAAAAGCCACCTACGGTTCTGAATGTTGCAAGCTAAACCTGCTATCATCGAAGCCCCCGATATGGTGAGTAGGATCACCGTCTTTGGTTGATGTTGAATGCGCCTGCTTTGGCAAACTGAATAAGAAACTGACCTTTCTAATATTCGACCACTGTCGTGGGTCATCCTCCACAAGGGCGTGTTCGATATCAAGCTTGGCGACACCCTCGGGAACAGAAGAGGGAATGGTATCGGTGGTCAACGTTGTAGTCTGGCTGTTGGGAACTCGACCCATGACTCGTTAACGTCCAGAATGGTGTTGGGGCCATGAGCAAGTAAGCTGGTGGCTTATAAGTAGTGCAATCGACGCATGAAAAACCACGGCCCGACATTGAAACGGGCATCGCACCTCCGAAGTATAACAGAATGAGACTGAGTAAGCAACTCCAAGCACTTGAGTGGAGGCTGGCTCGGCGCCGATATCCGAACCCACTGCCATCCAGAGTACTCGAGGCCTACATACGGGGATGGGTTGGCCTGACGCGTCCTCGAACTGATGCCAAGCGGTGGGTAACACCAGCAGCTGCACACGTCAAGTGACAGAGCACCTAGGCTTGCAAGACCATAGATTGCTCATCAATTCTGTTGGCCGCCAATGTCAGAAAATTGACTCGCCATGAAATCTCTCGTCCGAAGAGCGGCGATCTAACCCGACATAATTGTGGCGTCTCGAGCAAACATGGAGCCTCCGTGCGTAAAGTATCTCCCGAGCCCCTTCTCGTATTCCACGTGTTATTTATGCCTGATTTGCCGGTGATGTGCTTCCAATACAGGTCGTTTCTGGTGGTCATGAACCTAAAATTAGCCTAACAAACTGGTAAATTGGAATAAAGTTCGCTTGGACGTCACAGCGACAACAAATCAGCATGCACCTCGTGCAGCGGATTGTCCTCAAGGAGCTTCAAAGCACTGTTTTGACTAAACTGGTGGCGAAAACGGCAATTAACCACGAAGACAAGGGAGCATGAACATCGTCCAATGAACACAAAATCCCTCAATGACTCGAAGTGTGACTGTGTTCCCGGAAATGAGCGGCCCCCATTAGTATTCCGCTCGCAAGAAGACGCGCGAATGATCAAGAAGCTGAGGCTCGGAAGATTCGTGTGACAGTTCACCGACCGTTGAGGTCGAACAACCGAGAATATGGCTGTTGAACTGCGCAGGATACGATCCGAGGTCCGAGGGAGTTAACTAACTCGTGCTTTCGGGTACATCGATGGTGGCCTATACCCTCGTTAGGGTCAGCACTGCAAGCATTGACGATAATCGTCCGCTCACCTGCATGCAAATGACTGCTAATTATAGCTTTCCTGCCCCTAACTCTCCCAGAACGTACAACGAGTTGCATGAACGACGCGTCTCGCTTAATTGCTGCAGTCACTGACTGGGCTAGTGTTTTCTGAGATGGGTCCGCGTTTGGTGTATAACACGGGCAGGACCGTGGTAGCGGTATGCAGTGCAGTCGTAAACTTGGAACTCACCGACGTCAAACACGGTCACTCTGTGTGCTAGTAACCGCCTACAAAAATATATGGGCGACACACCGAGTGCATCGGCTGAAACCTGTGCAAACTCAAAGTCCCAGTTCAAGCTTGTTTGGAGAGGACGAAGTACTTTCGGGTGTCCAGTCCGATGTAAATCAAGACAAATAAATTCGGCATCGCGGCTTGCCACATTCTGGAACTGAGCAACGGGTTCATTCGGCCACGTATATGAGCAAGGTGCTTGCAATACCTCGTAATCATTATCCTTTGATAAAAGACTACATTGTGAAAATTCGAGGGATAGTATGTGTTTAAATTTACCAACTTGGTGGCATGCGGGCACTCAAAGAGCATGCACGCAGGGATACGATATCACATCCTAATATCACTGGTGGATGGTGCAAAGGGATCGAAGCGTGCGGCCAGACCTTCTCTCCTTGCGCGGACGCGACGCTCCTTCTTCTTCGACTTCACTAACGGATCATCCTACGTCAATGAACACCCAGGATTTCCATGCACAAAGGACCTACCGCGGGGCTTGGGAATCTTCTGCTCCTCCTCAGGATGTCTGCGTTCATTTACCTCGGCCACTGCTCCGGCGCCGAGCTCGGACATTTGGCGTGCGTGCGCGTCGCAGTGACTACAAGGCATACTTGCGAGCGCATCACATTTGCTTGTCCAATACTCTGTAGTGATTCCGCAAATGCCTTTCACGAAGAGGGTTTGAGACTCGTCGGTACGCGTCGGATACTTGTCAAGTGCGTGTTCGAACGCGACGAGCGCGTCAACCGACAAGTCCCCAAATCCTACTTCTTGCAGGTAAAGTGGGAAGGCATTTGCGAGCGTGATGTCCAGGTTCGAGTGAATCAGATGGTTCATAACACGCTCGATGTTGGTCCGCATGACAGGAGTGACAATGAGAACTGGGAGTATTACGGACGACAACGCAATGACGATTACAGGTGAGATGCTTGGTCCGATTAGTTACTGATTGGGCCATTCCTTTTGAAACAAAGGCGTTTCAAGTACCTGACGTCGCATTCCGTTCACATATCGATCTCCGAGGAGTGGCTCATTCAAGCTTGCGCCGCAGACGCATCGCCCTAAGCGGATCAATCGCTGATACGTAGCGCCTTGGTCGCAGCGTTGAACTTTCCTCGGAGAAGTGCTTCAGGAAATATAAGCGTCGAGTCCACAGGCGAGATCTTGTCCTTCAAGTTAATCTCGGATATGATGGAGGTCCACATCTGCAGTATCCAGCTTACATAAAGTCGTTCTAACCAGGGTGAGTTTGCTACTAGCTCGGACCGGGTTGCAAAAACAAGCTTCGAGAGCAACAACTTATCCTGTATTCCTATGATGCAAAAGAAGTGCCAGAGATCAATATGTAAGGGTTTATGTTTGCTTGAAAACACTCTCGGTCAAGCCTCGAGCTGAATGACAATAACAATTTGAACAGCATGCTCGTCACGAGCATTGTAACAGTCAAATCCGACAGATTGGCACTTTGTCTTGAAAATAGTGGCCTATCATTGACCTGGCACCGTTAAGCATCTGCAAGCACAAGTGGCCCGAATACGCGTGCGAGGTTGCAAGTTCTCTTGCAATGCCTTTGTCGGGGAGTTCAAACTAGTAATGGACAACGGCTAGTCGACATGCAGCAAACACGAGGTCGACCCGTCAACACAGTGGCAGGAACCGGCCCGATTGGCGCAAGGCCATGGTCGCTTTCTGGTTCGAATCACTAGAAGCGGTCTTCTTAACGCTTAATCGGTGCCTGAATAGGCCAAGTAGGAGACGCGTGCGCTTTTGAATGTGACATTCCTTGACTGTTTCCCCCTCGGACCTGTATCGTCTACCCTTCCGAGATGAGAGGTCTCCCAAAATAGTTTTGAACTCGCGTTTCTCGCACCAGTTCACACTCTGAAGAAGCCTGCTGCCAAGGTTTCTGCTTGTCAAGACATCTTCTCACACGTTGCTTATAGGACCTCTCTCGACGTGCTGGTTGTTGCACGAACGGGTTTAGAATTGCAGGTGATCGCAAATGGAATATGCCTGCCGTGTCATCAGGCGTCCCCCCATACCACCATCGGGACATGCGTTCGTGGATCGAACACGACAAAGGACTGCGTCTACCAGGTGGAGCCGACTCCTGAGGGGTTACTCGTCATTCATGCATACAGCCAAATTTAAATGTAGGGAGGCAGATGATGTAGTTCGCTCCACAGTAATTTAGTGGGGCTCTGCCTGTCAGGAAGTGGAGAGAAGTGGGGCGTTATTTCTCTTGCTCACTTGTGCGTTGTATTCGCGAGGCTTGGCGTCAATGTTGAGTGTTGAACGATAGGTGTGGTGTGCTCGCTGCGATCAAGATGGTGCGCCAGCATAGTAGCAAGTAGCTGTGAGCGCGTGGCCGCCATCCAGACCACCGAATCGTCGCCTGAGGAGCTATTGATCCCAGATTTGTCGCCTTCCCTCTATAGGGGGTGCCGTTTACCATCACACATCACCTCCAGGTATCAGAAAGTTCTCGCTCCACCACTCTCAAATGTGCTGAATGACTAGCACCACACAAGCATGCAGTGCAGATGAGGTATGAAAGGAAAGCATGTCCGGTGGTGTGCTTGCGGCTCTGCGCATCGCACATGAAACGTGTTCAGCTGGAAATGACTGAACAGGTGGAGTAGGAATAACATTCAAGCCTTGTTGCAGGTTGAACGTTCACCCCCCCAACCTGAATCGTGACTCGACTTTTCGTAAGTCGGCCGCGTGAGGTCTCGGCTTTTCGGTCGTGATCCTTAATTCGGGTCGCACCTTCATGTAATGCATCGGGTCGAGATGGTGACTTTGCCACGGCCTTCTCACCATATCTGTTACAAACACCCGACTTCACCGTGGGTAAAGACGGACGAAGACGGCCAAGTCCAGTTGTTTATATCCCGAACCTATCGTATTCCATGTGCTGTGCTCTGAGAAGGCGAGGTTCTGATCCTGAAATTAGTCGAGTCTCTCTCGCATAGGTTGCAAGAGATGAAGACTTCCGAAAATATTACCTCCACTTATATGTACAAATGTCAGCTTCATCGGTGTTGGCGATAATGTGTCGATATTATTACGTACAGCGGATATCTTATCTAGGGCCTATGATGACCTTGAGATCAGTGTCAAAACAACTGAAAAATAGATCTGTGAGCAAACTAGTAACCATGACCAGAAGTAACAAAGCCACTATCCAGCAGACCAATCACCGGGGGTCTGACCGTGCAGCAGTGTGAAGAAGCACAATCAACACACCGATTCACAAACCTGACCCCTTTGGCCACAACGCATTGACCCAAAACTTCACGCGCATTTCAAACCATACTTTTCGCTCCAATCGTGATACCTTTTCATCATCTCAGGCGTGATTTGCCTTCGAATCGACCTTGCAGCTTCCTCGAACTCCATTTGCGGAACCTATCGGAAGAGCGTTGAGTATCTACTACGCATGCGATAGACCATCTTACGTGGGATGCATGGATGTCTTTTCGCATTGTCAACAGTGCAGCCTCTTGACAGACCGCCGCAATTTCTGCCCCACTACATCCGTCCGTCTAGGTAATATCTTGATCAGCGAGTACACGCGCACGGCATATTACGCGGACAACACGGACCATGGAAGCGATCTTAGAGATATCGAATCCAAGCGCGACGCTCATCTTCCTGGTGCAGATACGCAGGATGTCTTCCCTGCCCTCTTGGTCCGGCGGACCAATGAACAGGATGTGATCGAGGCGACCGGATCGCATCAACGCAGGATCCTTGATGATGGGAAAATAAAGCGTCGAGAAAGATCAAGATCACAAGATGAAACTCCTTGGCCATCTATCTCACCATAACATCAGGCCTGTTGGTAGCCGCAATGATGGTAACACCGACGAGCTCCTGGACACCATCCATCTCGTTCAGCAGGCTCGTGAGTACGCCCTCGTGGGACGACATGCCCCCTCCTTCCGAGTCCGGTCTCGAGGTACCGAGTGCGTCGATCTCGTCCTACCACATTTGGGAATGGTGTCAACAGACAATGCAATATATAATGCAGAAAGAAACGAACAAAGAATACAATGGATGGCGATGCCGCACGAGCCTTCCGAAATATCTCACGCACCGCTCTCTCCGATTCGCCGACGTACTTGTTTAGCAGCTGAAGTAGAGGTCAGTGTCACATGATTCGGAGAGCAAGTTGGGCCACCTGCCTCAGGACCTTTCACGGCAACAAAGTTGACGCCACTTTCTGTTGCACACGCACGTGCGAGGACTGTCTTACTGCATCCAGGTGGTCCATAAAGGAGAAGACCCTTGGGTGGCCGTATGCCTAGTCTGTCGAAAGCTTCCGGATGAAGCAATGGCCACTCGACGGCTTCACGCAGCTTCTGTATAGCAACAGATTGACCGCCGATATCAGTGTACCTTATGGGCGGCATATCCAGGAAGACAGATCGCATAGCAGATGGTCGAACTCCTGGCAAGGCATTTGATAGGTCTGCTATGGTGAGACCCAGAGAAGTAGGGATTTCTGTCAAGCTTGAACCTGATGACGCATTCACAATCGCCCATCGCTTGATTGCAAGCGTACCAGCTTCTCGAACGACCGCGCTCAAATCGGCCCCAACGTACCCGTGTGCACGAGCTGCGAGGGCACGAAGGTCCGCTTGCGAAACAGAGTGGGGAATCTTGGCGAGTAGAACCTCCAGAATCGCGAAACGCGCTTTGGCATCCGGTATGCCTAATATATCGCAGTAACGAAAGTGGTGAAATTCAATATCAGGGCCCACATGGTGCTGGGAACCGAGTCCAGTACTTTACCTATCTCGAACTCCCTATCGAATCTTCCAGGCCGTCGAAGTGCCGGGTCAATTGAATTTGGTCGGTTTGTCGTTCCGATAACCACAACCCTTTCAATACTGCCACTGTTCGCTTCGTCCTCCATTCCGTCCATTATTGTCAACAGGGTCGCGACCACTCTTTTTTCTACCTCTCTGCCGGTTCCATCCTCGCGTCGTGGTGCCAATGCATCGATCTCATCCAAGACTACGATGCACGGGCTTTTTGCACGCGCATTCTGAAAGACTTCTCGGAGTCGTGCTTCGGTCTCCCCATGGTACGCAGACGAGAGCTCGGGCCCATTGATAATAATCACAGACGATCTCGTAGATGCAGCAATGGCACGTGCCAGATGCGTCTTGCCTGTTCCCGGAGGGCCATGGAGCAAGATGCCCCGCGGTGGTTTTAGACCTAGATAATGACATAGAAGGTAAGCTGAATCGCGAACATTTCCCAGGCATGACTTACCAAAATGCACAAACAGCTCCGGTCTCGTAAGAGGAATCTCGATCAAATCTCGTATCTCCGCAATTGTCTTGTCCAGTCCACCGACTGTTGCGTATGCGTTATATGGGGTTGTTTTTTCTGGAGTCTCGACGTCTCGCTGGAGCGGCACGCACATGTTAGCATCGTATCGGATCTACTGAGCTCGGGGAAAGCCTACCTTGTGATGATAGTCTGTCTGATAATCCATATCACTTTTCAAGATGCAGATGGTTGTGTCCCAGCTGGTTGTCCACAAAGGGGATTTCGGATGAATAGACAGCGACTGCACTTCTTCGGTGATGGAACCCACAAGGTCACTTGTACCAGCTGGACGCATAGATATGGAATCAATGAAAAATTTGCGTAGTCGGCCCTCATATGAAACTTGCAGGATTTGGGAAACCGTGATAAATTTCAGTCCGACTGGACTGCGTCAGCATGCTAGCCAGAACGAACCATGTAGTACTTACTAAGATGTTCACGTAATAAAATCGCAAGCCAATCCCTATGCTTTCCGGAGCCATGAGTGTCATTCTGGACACCCTTTGTCGGCCCTCTGAAGATTTCTCGTAGACAGATATACCCGGCTTCTTGGGCATCACGCAATGATGGCAGGAACGAGTTGTCCCTGTTGACGGATTTTCCATTCAAGGGAAAAATTTGGACTTGGCTGCCTTCCTCAAGGCGTGCCGTGAGGAATAAAGAAGAAGATAACAAGACCACTAGGGGTAAGAATTGCCCATGCCCGCGGCCAAGGTTAGCGATACGACGGTACGACGATCACACGGCGTGGTACTTGCCATTCTGTGAAACATCTATAGAGGGCCACAAGACCCCAACTGCGAAATCCTGTCATGCGAGGGAAAAATCTAAGTCACTTGGAAATAACAAGGGGGTAGCGGCAACGTATTTCCAGCCCCGCCGTTTCTTACCTTTTTTGAATTGCCGTTATTTGCTTGCGATAAGGCAATCACGTCGCCAGAACACAACTTCAGGACTTTCAAGCTGTCCGGATGGACGATAACGCGTCTCGCGCTACGCGACTCTTCCTCGGGAGCCACCGATAGGGAAACGGTAAAACTCGGAACAGACATCCTTCTCGTCAGGGTTATGGGAAACTGAACGTATGCGTGTGTGTTAGATCGCGCTGGGATACCTTCCGGAGTTTCTGATGGTGCTATCGCAGCCACTCAAGGGGCGAAGCGGAACTTTGTGGAGCCTGAATGATCCTGTCAGTGATAATGATACGCCTGCCTGTCAACCACAACTAGAATGGGCGTTCTAATAGATGGGCCGAGCGCTGCAGCAACTTCTCAGATGTTCAAGAACGTGGATATGATGAAGAATGGTCCCCATGCCTAACACCGATTGCAAAAGTTCACGCTATCCCCGCCACGGCATTTGCCGGGCCCTGGCCAACTGGTTCAGAATCACAGCTTGGTCAGGAGCGAACATTTGTTGAGGTGCTACGAGTTTGACTGAAACTGGAGACCGCTTCGATACTTTTCGGAATCCAATGAAGATGCAGACAATTGGGTCATGCATACTTACAGTCGCATAGTCATTAGCAGTGACTCGCATGGCCCAGCGCTCAATATCCGGCCGTTTCAGCCGTGCATCCTAAATTGAACGGCAGAATCAATTGGTTCCAATGAACCACTAATCCATCTATCGTGTCAGTCTCAGGGCTGCTTCTTGGTACGTCCTGACCAAATATGACTAGCCTCCACATGCAAAGCCAACGTGTCTTTGCCACAGTACTAAGCCGTCTTATTCGGATGCACAGTAATGTTCACATTGAGTTTTCAAATGAGATCTTTGCGCCTCCGGATTTGTGGCAAGAATGTTGCGGCATGCCATGCTACTCCCTCCTCGTGTCTATGTTAGAGAAGAACTTAAGAAATCCAGTAGGGCGCAATATACACGAATGAAACCTCTCAAGTACTTGGATACCCTTCAAATGTGTCACAGGAATGAACTCACGGCATACGTGCCTCGTCTTTCCCCACACCTTTCGATCTCGCTCCGACGCACGATCTCCGTGGTCGGAGCTTTGGCGTCGTATCACAAAGCTGATTGTAGACTTGACGACGACAACGCCGCCCTTAGAGAATCCGTTTCACGTCGCATTGGCTTCTAGCCGGGCGCACGAATCTGAAGACCGACTGGAGACGGATGCGCCGCTGCACACGATACATTGCGCGTTCTTCGGCACCTCATTCTACTAACGAAAACGAGGTTCGTGGCATCCTAATGTAGCTCATCCTTTGTGACACGATAGGTTTGGTCAGGTACGCGCACTTATGCCAGACTATACTTGACTGGTCACGAGGTGGAGGGCGCAATCATGATTCCAGATTAGCAGTCGCATTCTAAACGTTATATCTCCACAATAAGCTAATGAACATGTGTGGCCAAGATCAGCACTGCACGGGAATACAGGCCTGACAGAGCGCTTTTGTGGCTGGAAGGAAGCACTCAGCGGGTCTAGAAAGACCGTGAAACGACCCGGCCCATGTCACACTAGGGTAGGAACGCCGAGTCAGATGGCTCGAGCACCTTCTTTACTTGGTCAGACGCGGCCGCCCTTCGTCGATTCATTGGCTCATATTTATCACACCGGTATCATAGGGACGTGGGTCTGCACTCCGCTCCATGTCATTCCGCGAACCACTGCCTCTGCCACCGTGAGACGGAAAGGCGACCAAGATATCGGATAATACATTCAAATCTCGGCAATCGTGCGATGGGCGTTGAAAGGACTTGCGCCACCGTGCTTGGAAATGACACAATCCGGCGTGTACTGTCAAGCACACTCTTATGGACGATGGTGCGACTGGCGTTGATTATCGGTCCATGGTTTGAAGGACGCCATCGAGCCAATATTTCGAGCTAATGCGGATGCGAACAAGCCCCCGGTTGTGTATGAGTTAGCCGATGGTACCGATATACGGTGACGCGGTACCACTACAAGATCAGGGTTCCCGAGCCAACTATCTTTGTTCCGAACGCGTCAGGGAAACTGCTTATAGTCAGAACGTCCCAGACCAACGAACGACTTTTGCAGCGCTCAGCTGGTAAAGCATGTCCAGCCACATGACAAACGGTGCTGTTGTGAGCACTAACCAACGTGCACCGTCCCGGGTGGCAGCTTGGAGGTAGGGTACTACAGAATACAGCAAGTTGGCGTGTGGGACCCTTTTGACCGCATGCCTAGGAAGTTTTTGCTAGGACGAATATGGACAACTATACGTATTGTTTTTCGACACGCTGCATTCGCTTTCCGGTGCCCCAAACCTATAAAACCGGGGCAATTGGGCATACTGGGGACTCCTCCCCCAACTCTGCTCCCCTCCTACGTGGTCTCTCTTGTACGATTCCCCCCGCGCTCACCCCCGTGTCCAATATGTGCAGACAAGTAGCGTGAGGACGATTTGGTCGCTGCCACTACGTGCCATCTCGAGCTAAGCTGTCGATTTACAGAGAAGGAACGCGCTGGCTAAAATGCGGTGTACGGTGACGGTCCATTTCGATTGTCCGTGCCACAGTGCGTGCTAAACGGATGGCAACCTCCTTCTGCAGCACTTTCAACGGCATCTCGTAGTCGCAATCATGGATTGTGACTCGACACGATGTGAACGCAGCTATCGGCATCCACCTAATTGCAGGCACCCGAATTGTACCAAGGTGGGTATTTCGTCGGATATGCGTGGAAAGAGGGACCTGACGGGGGTGGGAAATAGAACTTTGGTGAAGAAATACAACGATCCATCGACGACGTCAACGAGTTCTGTTTCCAATGCCGGATGGCGATGAACCGGCGGAGCTGACTCTTCAATCTCACATCTTCAGCCGTCAGGGCACCAATCTGATTAACATGATTGCACCATACCTGTATCATTGCATGTTAATAGCGACATATTAAGGAGCTGCGTGCTCATTCTGACACGCCAACGGGTGTTCTGGCGACGAAATAGCTCCGAAAGTTGGGCGCGGGTAGTTATGTCCGGGTATCTGGAGGTCTCATAATGGCGTATTCGGTGTCCGCGTGACTAGCAGCACCACCTCGTTGACGGGCCATCTTGTATTGCGTGTCCCAACAACGGGGCTCACCCTGTCTCAAACAATAAACCCTTGTCGAATAGAGCGAAGCTGACTAGCGGTGGCCGGGCATATCACCTCGAACACGATTGGATACGGAGGCTCTGAGTGGTCATTACCCTCAGCAACTTCCATAAGCATCGGCGCGGGCGGGGGAAGAACACGGTCCGACGAGGTAAACAGGCTCTCGCTTCCTCAGCTCACCCTCACCCTCACTCACTGAATCCCAGTGCTTCAAATATCAATAAGCAAATTGTCTAATTGCGATCGGTACAATGAAACAAACTGGTCGATGAGCGCTGCCAAGACCTCCAGACGCAATTAATGCGGATGGTTCTTGTGGTACTCTGTCGATTGCATGAGCGTAGCCGCGGATCAGCACAACGAGACACTCACTCAAGTGCACTGAGTCAAAGTGTTTCATCAGGAATGGTTCTCGAAATGATGACAAACACATACTGTTATAGTCCATGGTATAACCAACACCAAAGAAGAAGAGAATCGCCAGACCCAGACGGTTCACTGCCTTTTTTTCAGGGTCAAACGATGCCGGTGGTGCACGGCCTTTCGGGAGTTTGGAATAAAAGTTTACCAATGGTGCGAGGCCCTCGCCAGAGCCCGCAGACTGGAGTAAAAAATGAAGGGGATGATAATATCCAGCAACAAAGACATACGAGATGCGAAGGGGTCGCGATTTTGGGTGGAATGAGACCCGTGAACTGACGGCGGACAAGGGTGGGTAACATAACGGACTTTGGTGTGAGCACTTGTAAGACAGAGCGACTTTGCGGAATGGGTCGGGAAATTGTTTGTGTGTATTTCCTATTATCCCACGATCACGTTCTCGTTGTCACGGGATCCATACAAGCTACTGGGGAGAACAATAGTACATATAATGTTGACAACCGAAACTGACGACCAGAAAAGCCACTGACCGCGCTGGTGAATAGACTTGCGTTCTACGTTTTCTAACCTATGTCCATGGTCTCCACACTCACTGCTCATTTTCTATCTGCGTTGTTCGTGATCGCTTATGTCGGCTCGATTTATGTCTCCAAGGATGCACGACTTTCCTTTTCAAACACCAAAGTACGCCTTGAATATGGATGTGCGCGGCCCAAGCTGCAGAATGAACGTTGGAGGGACGACCCGGACGTAATTCGGGCGCGTCTCATTGCTGTTAGCAGTGCGACTTTCATCTGTTGCGCGGTCGTGTTCGTCTTGATGACGGCCAATGCGGAAGACGTACGTTTCTAACTACCTGGCGCTGACCCAGTCACACTGACGACGATAGCAGTCTTGGACAGCGCTCCAAATGACCGTTCATTATCTTGGCTGTACCTCCGCCAGCCTCCTTCCACACCTCATTACACCTTTGCTCTTCCTCGGGCCCCTCTACGCGCAATTCGTGCGTGAGACACTGCCCGGTCAGTGTAATTGGACCTTGAAGGACGATCTTCTCTCCCCCCTTTTCTCCGTTGCGGGCATGCGGACATATTTGGTCGTGGGTAGTCCAGTGCTACGTACCGTGACACTGCATTGACGTGCTACACTCTTATCGGTGACAAAGGCACCCATCACAGAGGAAGTCGTCTTCCGTGCATGTGTACTCACTGTGTACCACCTGGCACAGGCGTCCAAGATGCGCATGATTTTCCTTAGCCCCCTGCTGTTTGGCGCAGGTAAGGACCCCCGACCGCATGTCCAACACCCTTGGCACCACAAGCTGACTTCGCCGGACCCACATAGCCCACGTACATCACGCTTGGGAAACATACAACAAATATGGACGCAGCTCAGTGGCGTTGAAGCGCGCTGCGATTGGCACGGGTGAGAGGGCCGGATGATATCTATCCAGCTGACCGCTGATGTGGTCCAGCATTTCAATTTACCTATACAAGCGTCTTCGGTTTCTATTGTGCATATCTCTTCCTACGCACAGGATCTATATTCCCACCAATCACCGCGCACATGTTCTGCAACATCATGGGACCCCCTCAGCCTGGCTACGATGTTGGCGAGAGACCAGACCGGAAATTAGGTTCGTTGGCGTTTCCTATACTACGGCCGTGATAATGACGCGGCAAGCGAATGTGTAGCAATTGTCGTAGCCTACCTCGCCGGTGTGGTTGGATTCGTGTGCATACTCGGCAGGTGGACGTTGACGGAGGGGAGCTTGTATTGGAGGTGAGCATCGATACCGGTCCGTCGAGAGTGTTAGGAGTATGGAGCGGAAGCCAAATGGAGATGCGAGCTTTATATATTTTATGTTTATGATAGAGAGCCCACGTGATCAGGCTGGCCTTGGACAACGTTGTTCCAAGTGATCCGGTCAAATCTCCATCATTATCGTGTCAAATGCCCCATAAGCGAGCGAGACAGCCAATGAAGGCTGAGGAGAAACCCCGTCGAAGGTAAAACGCTCTCTCTGGACTCGCCACCTTGCTGATGGTGGCTCCACTTTCCAGAACGGTGGCTGATTTGGCCCTCACAATTCGTATGGAATGCGAGCCTGTTCCGAAGTCAGTCTCGCGTGTACTCGATGCTAGACAAATCAGACGTGAATATCGGAAAAAGAAGCGCCAGCTCGACGGAGCCGGCAACTCAGGCGAGGATAACACCGTCCAACGCAAAAAGAGCCGTCTGGGTATCGACGACGGCAAGATCACGGCGCTCAGGATCAGGCCGGGTGAAACAGTTGCCCAGTTCAACGGGTGAGCGGTGATCGCAAGTGCGTTGTCAACACGTACTAACCTCTTTGACAGACGGGTGGAAAACTGTATGGCCCCCCTCGTCAGGACGGCAATGCGGCAATCATCCGCACGGGCGCGCAGAATGCGGAGAGAAGAAGCGGCGGAGCAGACCATAGAGCGAGGAGCACCCCCGGAGGGTTCAGACGGCGACAAGGCAGACGACGACGGCCGTCAGAAAGGTGCAAAGGAATTCGACGTGGTCTCTACGTCTACTCCCCGCCGGCTCAACGATGTCGCGCGAGAACCGCCAACGATCAAGAAATTGCCTCGTGGAGCGGCCAAGCACGATGCGGGCCCATCAGGAGTGCTTGGCATGGCCTCAAAGGCTATGATGGAGGAGGAAAGGGACAAGGTCATCAGGCATTACCGAGAACTGAAGGCAAGGAAACTGCGCGAAAGCAGTGACGGGCGATTGGATGGTACTCGTACCGAAGAACTACCATAACCGGAGCTCATTCTCCACAACCGTCTCCTTCCCGACGTTATGATAGCCAGGTACCTGCAGTAAGAAAAGAAAAAAACTGCCAGGCACTGTTTAGGTTGGCGACTTGAATGGTCCTCACCTGCCGGACTATGCCTAACACGGTATAGTCGGACTGTCTGACATTTGTCCCTGAAACAATCATATTTTTGCCACCAGGTCGTTGAACGTTAGACGGCAGAGCGGCTTCGAGAATGATTGACAGCTGTTCCTTTATATGTAGGCGACATCAACATACAAGTTTGGTGCCACCAGTAGTGTTACATCTCCTAGCCCGTTCCCACCGTAGGGCCGCCGCCTTGGGCTTCTGGCCTTCGCGTCTCTAAATGAGGTGCTCCGTCGATGGCGGATGAATTGGCGAGGTGAGTGGGTCTGGTCTCTCTTGAGTCGCTGATTTGCATCGACCCACCTCGTTCAATTGCAGCACTCACTTTCGCATTTCAAGGCCCAACACGATCGTCTGGTAGTTCGCTGCGATGACAGGAGCGACCCTGGCTCGACAGTGGTGTTGTCCGTGCTTGTAATGACCGTTCGCTCGGGCTCCGAGTGTGTATCTCCACGCAGAAGGTGCTGATATTAGGTAGCCTGATACCTCGTTCCGGTATCCTCGGGAAGCCCGCGAATGCAGTGCGATCTGACCTCATACTATTCCGCGGCCTGTTTTATAGATCGTATTCTCTGGCTCTGCTTGCCCTCTCATCGCCCCTCGATTCCCCCCTGCCCTCCTCATGACCGACATCGAAAAAATCCCTTCGCCCCCAACTCGAAAATCGAGCCTCAACGGCACCACATGCAAACTGTCACCGCAGAGCAGCACCCGCCAGTCGGCGGAGCCCCTCATACCACCCCACGACGACCCCAGCCCGAACCAGAGACTGAGAGCCTGGTTGGCTGTCTTGGGTGGATTCCTCGCCCTCTTTTGCGGCTTTGGTCAGCTCATCGCTTTCGGTACATTTCAAACGTGGTATGCTGGACATCAGCTCGCGTACAAGTCCCTCTTTAGCATATCTTGGATCGGATCTCTTCAGCTTTGGATGTTCTTCTTCATGGTGCGCCCCTGTCGGTTTCACTCCGCACGTCTCTCACCATTCTCTCCCTCTCCCAGGGGGGTCCTATAGGTTGTGTTTTCGACTCCTATGGGCCCACTCCGCTCGTGTGCACTGGTTCAGTCATTCTCGTGATCAGCCTCGTCCTGACCAGCGTCTCTGTACAATATTATCAGTACTTACTTTTTCAAGGTATCTTATTTGGCCTCGGCGTCGCTCTGCTGTGTGTCTCGTGTTTTTCTGCAGCAGAGCGTCACTCTGACGCCGATCTAGCTTTTACTCCTCATTGGCTTGTGTGGCGACGCACTTCAATGAGTATCGTGCCACCGCCATAGGCATTGTCTCAGCTGGATCTAGCTTCGGTAACGTATTCCGCGTCTCATGGCGAATCGTTACTTGACCTGTCTTAGGGGGAGTCGTCTATTCCATCTTGCTTCATTACCTTTTCGATCGGGTCGGCTTCGGTTGGTCGGTCAGGATCTCCGCACTCGTGACAGCCGTTCTCTGCGTCGTCGTCACTCTGACTGTGAGGTCTCGGTGCCCCACCAACAGAAGACCAGGGATCGTCTGGGAGCTGCGGATGATAAAGGACGGTCGCTATCTCCTTCTCACCGCGGGCTCCTTCTTTGTTGCCTTAGGTATGCCTGCATCTCCTTGTGCGCTCACGAAACTTTGGGCTAACTCCACTCAGGCATGTTCACTCCTTACTTGTACATAGCAGATTACACGCAGTCCTTGCACATCTCGTTGCGGGGTGTCACTGCACTCTCCATCATGAATGCTGGTGGGATTTTTGGTCGCGTCGCGCCAGCCTGGTTATCCGACAAGATGGGGCGATTCAATCTGCTCTGTCCTTCGGCCTTTCTGTCCGGGCTCGCTTGTCTCGTCCTGTGGATGGTTGGCAAGGACGCTGTCACGATCGGCATCTTTGCCGTGCTCTACGGGCTCTTCTCGGGAGCAGTTATCTCCGTCATCAACCCGTGCGTTGCACAGATATCGGACGTGCAAGAGATGGGCACGCGCATCGGCGCGCTGTACACCCTCACATCGGTCCCGTGCGTGTCTTTTACGTCCCTTCTGTCAGTTCCGGATGCCCATCTGTCTTGCATTTCCCCGTTTATTGTGCACAGGGCGCTCTTCGGGGGGCCCATCGCGGGCGCCCTGATGCAACGGCAACACGGGGCGTACACAGACAGCATCGCACTTGCGGGATCAAGCATGGTGCTGGGCTCGGCGCTTTTATTGACATCGAAATTGATGATCAACCGGCGGTTCCTGTGTCGTGTCTAGACGCTTGAAGAGGGCATAAGCGTCGGATAAATCGAGTTGGACTGCACAAGCTACGACGGAACGACAGTGGCGGTGGTGGGAGTAGCGACGATTATTCGCTTTATTTGTTCATTCACGGATTGGATTACTAGTCAACCGGTCACTTATACTATACTTGTATAGCATCAATGTAGCCTTTATCTCAACAAGAACTCACATGGCAAAACAAATGGAAAGCTGAGATAACGTGCCGGACGAGTACAGGATGGAAGGGAGGTGATCTATGAGATGTATTGCAAAGATGGGGGGATTAAGAGTGAGCGACGAGGGAACATAGGCTAGTTCGGGCGAGGAAGGAATTACAAAAGAGTCGAGATGCTCCCATGGTCGAGAAAGGCAAAGGGTGGATGGAACGAAATCAATGAGCGTGTCAACGACGACAGTGAACGTAGACGATATATGACGGCGTAGTCGCTTCCTCCAAATGGAGGACGTACAAACCTAGAACGTTTCCTCATCCTCCACGGGCGCAACACTGTCTGGAACCTCGAATCCCTCCTGTGAGGCAGTTAGCCAAATCAAGGAGGTGAATGTAGGGAATGTGACGAGATTACCTCGGTCGAGTACAGAATCTTCTGGATTTCCTTAAATGTGTGGTCATGTTGTTCATTCCCCTCTAGAGCCTCGACCTGTTGTTGGACGAGAATTTCGATGTCGCGAAGCTGTAACGGGGCACATGAGCACAAAGGAAGCGCGGCGAACTGGAATTGGGGTTACTTTTGCAAAGTAAAAGTCGCGCTCCTTCTCTAGGCCTTCCATGTGCGTGGACATTTCGCGAAGTTGGGCCTGGAGATTCTGGACTGTTTCGTTGGGCTGCGTCGAACCGGCACGGTGGCCACTGATGGGAGTTTTTCCGCCGGACCTGCCAGTTGCGCCGAGACCACTGGTACTCCGAGGACCAGAGAGTGGGGCGATTGTGGCTGGGGTGTCTGTGGGTGCACCTTTCCTCCGTGCTACTGCGTCGTAGCCCTGACCACCAAAGTTCGAGTCCCAGAAACGCTTGATCCACTGCAAAAACTCGAGGTTGTCTCTGTAGCACACACGCAGAGGGGGGGATGTGTGTCACGACGTGGCGATCGTGAAAAGTGGACGAGGGGGTGTACGCACTGCATTTTGCATTTCACGAGCTTTTCGATGGGTATGGGCTACGCGCAAGGCCGATGAGTAGGGTCACACGAGGACAGGATATCGGGCGTGCTGCAGCTACGCACCTTGTCGATCTTCTTTGCTTTGAATGCGTTTTGCAAGACTTTGAAGTTGGCGATGAATTCGTACTCGTGTTTCGCGTTCATCTTGACGCGCGTCATGGGAACATCGCCTGTAGAGCGGGCGACCAAGTCGATGGTGAGATCGAGGGTGGAGGAAGGATCTATGAAGCGACCAAGGAAAGCGGGCGCGCACCGTAGATGGAGTCGATAATTTGGCAGTACGCCGCGCCAGTGCCACACTGCTCGACCTTTGTGTAGTTGAGCTGAAGGAGGTCGTTGACCCAAGCCAATAAATCTGTGCGAGAGACGGCGGCCATGGTTGAAGAAGAAAGGAAAAGGAAAAGAGACAAAGAAAGGAAAAGAAAAAAAAAAAAAACTAGACAAACAGTAGCTGACTTTTTTGGGACACTCTCTTTCTCTCCCCCCCTTCAGCTTGGACAATGCCAACGACACCGACGCCGACGCCGACGCCCGCCCTCGCGCCCGACGTCTGTGGCCGAATCGTACGCTGGGCTCGTCGCAGCGATCTGGCCGCGTTGTGCCTCACGTGCAAGTCCTTTCAGCACGAAGCAGAAGCCAAGTTGTATGAAATCGTCATGTCGGGCAGCGTCCAGATCACCTTCCGCGCCTGCCAATCCATCATATCCCAGCCCCGCCTGGGCTCATACGTCCGTTCTTTTTGTTTCCTCCCAGACGGCAGGCGCACCCAGCGCGACATCCCAGATCAATTCTGGTCCACCCTCCAGCTCGCACTCTCCAGGATGCGCTCGCTGGAGTACCTCTTCCTCCAGGACCCCGCCTTTACTAGCAGCTGGGTCTTGAGCGACATTGCTCACATTCCATTCCAGCTTCTCGAGGCGAGGCTCCTCTTCTTTTGGGACGTCCATCTGGTCAAGTTCCTCGAAAGCCAAAACAAGCTCAAAAGCTTACACACCATCGACGGTCCGACCAAAGACCCTGCCTTGTACCTTGAGGCAGGCAGTCTGTCCGAGTTGCGGATATTCGACGGGCCCCTTTTGGCTGCGGAACACGTCCTACACATTGGCTCGACGCTCACACATCTGCAGGTCGTGCTCGACAAGAATTCCGAGGTCGACGTTTTTGTCTTCATTCCGAAATTGTCTCGTCTCGCTTCTTCTCTTCGGGCCCTGAGCATTCTTCACCTACCAGAGGCTCTTTCAATTGATGCATTTCGATCAATTACAAAAGCATGTCCCCAACTCCGTCATATTGGCACGATCCCACTTCCATTGCCTCGTAGCGTAAGTCGTCTTCACTGCGGTCCCCTCAGCCCCCGCCGTCTGACTATCGTCCAGTCATATCGCTTCCATGGCGCACTCATGGCGGTGCGCCAACTCCGAGTATTGGAAGTCGACGTCACTATATGGACCCCTCCGGCAACAGTAACATTCCAGCGTGCAATCGCCGCAGAAATTCGCGTCTACGCACCCTCAATGGAGTATATCTGTTTTTGGGCAGGGACCACTCGGACGCTCTGGAGCGTCGACGGAAATGACTGGAGTTGCCACTCTGAATCTGGACAGCACTCGCAGTTCGACGCCCTTTGGAAAGCTAAATGACGACCGTCGTCAAATAATCATGGGGTGACTCAGCTGCGGCTTTACGTTGCACGCGGAAACGGTGCAATTCGAGGTGCGTAGTATCCCTTTGTACGTGTGCTCCCACTTTACATGTTGTCGCAGATCTGACGTGTATCGGTGATGATTGGACGCTGGAGTGTATCGTAGATGTTCCACGCTGTTCCAGTCATTATGTATGAAAACGGAGCTCCCACAGTGGGGCATCATCATCCCTGCAACGGACTGGCGCTCGCCTCGTGTCCTATCGCGTTCCAGGAGCTGACTATAAAACATGCGGGTGCTGCGCTGCAAAAAACGTGTTGAGAACCCAAAATAGGGCGCGGACAAGCTGTCTATGGAGGATCAAGGCAAGCTGATAACACTGCCTTCTCCCCGTACCCCTTGATTGGTTGCGCTGATAACCCACGGGGAGTCATCATGTTAGATTCCCGTTCATCTTCCGTCAGCCTGCACCACGCCTTCGGTAATATCCGCTTAACCAGACCCTCATCGTCCCAAGGGAGCGCCGCTTGACTCGACACGATTTAAAGGCCGGGTGCCAACCCAAATGACTTCCCCCCAACAGAGGTCACCCCCTATGCAGTATCAACGAACCTTCTCTTCATCCTCGATGGCGCCATCCGAAAGGTCTATTTCCTCTGGCTCTTCCAACGCTTCCCCTCCACCGAACCTCGTTGCGCTTCCCTCCATGACACACTCGCTCGCCGCGCTCCCCACCATGTCCTCGCTGCCCCACGACATGATGCACTACAACGCCGCGGCACACAGTAGAGCGAGGGTGAGTGTCTTTGATGCACGCGCATTCGCGTGCTCACTTTGCTTCCAGATGGAACACGCACTGCAAAAACAAAGGCAGCAAGGGCCTGCACACGCCGCGCTAAGCGTAGGTCCACCCTTCGTATCAGTGGCGCACCCTGTACTGAACGCTTTTGAAAAGGCGTACGATGTCCGACGCTCGCCCAGTCCAGCACTGGCCGAGGAAGCCCAGATCACAATGCGAAGACAGCAAAACGCAAAACAAGCCAGTGTACGTTTGGCCGCTTGTACCCCCTGGCTAGATCTGATCAATCACGTTCCCGTCGCTAGTCACGCGACCGCAGATGAACGTTCTGTTGCACCGTCGTTACCACATTTGCGCTGAGCGCAATCCATCGGTTCTGGAACACATACTATATCTTGGCAGGGTTAATTTGGGATATTTCATTTGAGGATAATTTATATCACTTCTACTTTCTCTCCATCAAAAGTGTCAGGTATGCCACGGTACACAGCATTTATTTCGTTCGTTCGCTAGACTTGAAAGATCTCTTTGTATCCATTTGTATCGATCACTTCCACCTTCATATTAGAATGATACTGTATGTTCTTTGAGATGCTCCCATGAGCCTCTTTGTCCAAGACCTCTATATTAAATGAATGATGCCACTCTTACCTGATACGTGCGGATCCCGATGGACAAGTCATTGGCATGGCCAGGGCTGGATTGTTCTCAAAGGAAGAAGCAAAGAGATCCCTGTGGCGCGAGATCTCAGCGACCCCCGGTGCCTGATCAAGCGTCAACGATGAAAGGCTGGAAGACCACGTTACGGAAGGAGCATAAAACAGACAATCTCACAAGGCTACGTTGCACGAGGAGTGGAGCGAGACAACACCGACTACGATAGGTGGCTGGGAATGGCGGCTGCATGTGGGGTAAATCTCCGGAGCGCACACCCGTTCGTGCGTGATGGGGAAAGTGCCCGCAGGCTTTTGATGCGCAGGTGACACGAGACGCAGTTCATATGGGCGTGTGATGAACAGAGGCCCATACGTGCTGAGGATGCGTGCGCATATGGCGCGCGAGCGGTGAGTTAAATTGCAAAGTCGCACGCTATTTGCAAAGCGAGTCGAAACGAAGCGAGGAGGGTTGCAGTGTTATGAGGGCACGAGGATTGCCTTTCACTTCGGAAGGAGCTTGGAGAGAAGTTAGTCGTTTGCAGGATGAGAAGGGAAGCACGATGACACCCATCTGTGTGAAAAAAGGACGGCACAGGAAAGAGCAATTTTGGTCTACTGTGCCAAAGTTGCTGTGAACTCTGATTTTGGTTTGGGTAGTTTTGGCGCGTTCCGGCTGTGAAACGAGACCTAGGGGGGAAATGGATGTGCTAGAATGAAAAGAAATGAGTATGAGTCATATCGGCAAGTCGTCCTCGGATCGAGTGACCGCGCATGGAACTGACGCTCTCTCTGAGTCACTTCTGGGAGAAATGCAGAGCATCATGCATCACTCACTATGTTCCACCCACGAGACCACGGTCCTGAAAGAGCGCGATGACCGCGTTTCGGGTCGTTCTGATTGGAACGCGCTTCCCATGGTCAGGGTGGCCACTCCAGGGTGCGACGGACGCAAGTCGGTCTATGGCCTGCGGGTTTAGAGTGGAGGAAGTGACTCGCGGGTGAATCCAACTTAGTCCGATAGACAGTCGGTGTGGCGTTCCGTCCAGTGTCCACGAGGTGATACAAGCGTCCCAGCAAGGACAAGATCAAAGTTCAGTGGTCAATCTGGGAAATTTGAAACTGATGCCATCGATGGAGAAAAAGCTGGACTTTCCGGCCAATCAAGAAACGGCCGAGGGTTTTAGTCATCTGAATTGTCACATGTCAGTGCCATCCTCGCTGAACCGCTCACGGAACGCTCCACAGCCGAGAAAGCCCCCTCCAACTCCATGACTGCCCCAAACGAATTTTCTGCATGTCTTCCCCCGCTCTGAAGATATGCTTGAGTTCGGTGCCTGAAGGTAGCCATTCACAGCACCATGGTGGTGTTGGTCAAAGGAGGCTGGTTGGCGATTCTAAAGCGAGCGGTTGTTTGGCAACAGCCTTAGAAACAAACAAACACCTGCCAAATTTGGTTACTTCCAACTTGTCTTCTCCGTATGAGCAAGGCTTCGATTGTCCGTTACCAGTGCATGCCACGAATATTTTCAGCGGGCGCAACTGTCTGTTTTTGACTTGATCCGACAGATTCTGGCTCTTTTTCTACGCCGCTGGTCATGCTGGTGCCCTTGACGGTTCCGCCGTGTTTGTACCTGACACCACAACAGGCCCTTCAGGCGAGCTCCGCGACAGAGCAGAGTTTCATCGATGAATCGTACTCCAGAATCATTGCTTGGCGTTTGGATCAGCCCGTGGCATCTCTCGGGGCCGCGGTCGGGACAAAATCGGGTTCGGTGTATCTGTTCGGAACCCCTCTGCCTGGCGAGCTCGTCTCGAAAAACAGCGCTCCATCCCTCCCTCGCACGCGGTTTCCTACCCCAATCAATTTCGCGCCTTCTGCACCCCGTGCTTCTTCTCCACCCTCTTCTCCAAAGTTGCGGAACCGCCGACACTCAGGATCCCCTTCATCTTTGTCTTTGAACCAGGCTCTCATCAAGCCTTCTGCTCGCTCTCGCGTCGTGTCTGGAATATCCTGTGAACAGGTACAGGCATCGAAGAGTTTCGGCGAGTTTGAGGACGAGTCCGAGCGTCTCAAAGACTTACTGAAAAGTAGCACTCTCAACAAACCACCGCGCGAGCGGAGCATCGTGGACACGCTACTTCCTACTTTTGAGAAAGGGGCCGTGATCGAGCGGGCATCTCCACTCTCCCCTCCCCCGTTTCTCCCCCCTTCCGCTCTCTCGCCAGTCAGCCCGGGGTCCAGCAAGGGCCGCAACGGCCCCAAATCCCTTCTATCTGGAACGAATTCCCCAATATTCACACCTAGATCGCTCTCTGCACCCCCTTCTCCCCACTTCACTTCCCCGAATGACAGGATTGACGAAGATTCCGTTGCTCTCATCGCCCATATATTGCCAGCTCGTCGCGGTGTAGGCTGTGGTGTTTCCGATCTTATTACCCCTGAAGGGACAGATTTACTTGTTTCACTACAGGAATCAGGGTATGTCGCGTGTTTGTGGAGGGATAACGTTGTTGATATATGTTTCAGTGACTTGTCTGTGTTTGATACAAATGATGGTGCATGCATTGCATCAGCGCGTTGCCGAAAGGCTACCCGTTCACAAAATGACGCGTCCTGTTGGGTACGGTTACGCCCAGTTCAGACTGAGGAGGTAAGAGCTCGCATGATACCTCAACGCCCCTCTTTCAATTGTTTTCCCCAGCGAACCCATCTCATCTTGGCTTGTGCTGCACAAAGACCACACAATTCAGCGGTCTTTAGCCTCCCTGATTCTCCCGGTGAGATTCCGAGCAAGTGCACACGTTATTCGCTGTTTGAACTCCACGTCGGGGACTCTCACGATGTCTATCCTTCACGTCTCGAGCTGCTGGGCGACTGGCAGGTTGACGGTTTTCCCGGGGCTTCTGACTTAGTGCGCAACGAAGTCGATGGTACGTCATTCCACCGTCGGACACCCTGTCTCTCCCATTCCCCTCACAGGTTCGCTGTCATTTGTTTATCTCAACAGCGAGCATCGTGTCATCTCTTGGCCGCTCACTGTTGCCTCCCACTTTGAGATTCGTTCGCGGCGCTCTGTAGCGTCTTCCGCGGCGAATTCGGCCGATGAGCACAGATCTCTGACGATACCCAATGCACTCAAATCTTTGAGTAGCAAAAGCTCTGAAACCATTGCATCCAAAGACGTGGATGCAATGACGCCCGAGTGCCCAGCCCCGCCTAATACTGACTTTTCGCGACTCTGGTTTGGACAAGATCAGGATGTCGGGGAAGCCGTATTCAGTTCCACACCTCACTGTGTAAGAGGATTCTGCAGTCGATATATCGTTGCAAGAGACGCAGTGCTGGGTCTTGTTTGGACCGATACTGAGGTTTCGGTATGTTTAGGAAGACGTGTTATGACAGCTTCCTGATTCACGTTTTGCGCAGATGTTTCAGTTCCGAATGGGAGCAAAGACGCTCGATCGATCCTTTGCGCACCTTCGGCCGGAAGGCATCGGTAAGATCTTGGAGGTACAAATCATCGACAGCCAGACATTTGTGGTTTTGGGGGTTAGTATGTCATCATGCTAAAACATTTGCAACACTCAGATAGCGTCTCAGAGCTACGCACAATGGTTCAGGATACTTACCGTGGATGCCGACGACGACGAATGTGACTCGGAAGACGTCAAGTTGCAGTGGGTCATTGTTATTCTTATATTCCGAGCGAGTTTTCAGGCAATTTTTCGTATTATTTAGTCCAATGCCCACCCAAACAATCTCCCTTGGAGCATGTAACGTGACATCGTTCATTGCTACCATGAATGGGGTTGTTACGCTCCGTCATACCTCCACGGGTCACAAAGAGGTATCCCTGTTGTCTCCGCTAGAAACACAAGAACGCTCGTATCATAGGCTCTGGCGTTCACAATCAGTAGCCGCATCTCGTGAGGAGATCGGCGCTATTTTGACTACAGTCCTTCCCCTAGAGTTCAATTCGCTTATATTCGGCTACAGTGAGTTACTCTCATCCCTGTCTATCAGTCTGGCCTGATGCCCTCCATTTCAGGCGATGGCCACCTCCGCCACACCACCTTCTCGGCGATAACTTCCCCAAGATCTCCCTCAGAGTCGCTTCCATCACCTCCTACTGAAGCAGTCAACACCCCGCCATTTCAAAATATCTCAAACATCTCCATTCCTGCTTCTCTCCAATCACTGCACCTTATCCGCAATGAACGGACAGGGGAACGCTACATTATTGGAGGATCAGATGATGGCGGCATTACTGTATGGTCACTAGAGTACGAAGAAAGCCGTCTTTGAGCTGGAGGACTCATTTACATCTCACCAGGGACCTCAAACTTTGCGCGAGATTCGTCCAGTTCATAGTTCCATTACTACATGTTGTTCAAGTGCGACAGCAGGAAGAGAACGCTGGTCCACTGTGTGGATGTGTATTGTGTATATCCATGGATGGCACGGTCGCGGTCATTGCAGTGGATGGATTTGAGTTGTATGTGCCTCTTGAGTGTTGTCTCCTTGGAATGGGATGATCGTTTGATCTAGGTTGTACCTTTTACCGGGATCCTCCTCGGCACTATCAAGTATACATTATGGCGGTGGCGAGGAACACGATTTACTCATGGTACTCTACATGGGCGGTTCTGCAAGACTGTGGGACATCAAGACGGGCGAGTTTCGACGTGCGATGGACGTCGAAAGGGCTAGAGACACCCTTGGAGCCTCAAGTTGGTTGGAATTGTAAGTTGACCGACTATGGACGAAGTCAGCCCTTACCCTTTCTCGCAGACCGATTGACGGCAGAGATACACATGTGAGTCCATCAGTGTCGACCCTCGCCGATGCATCTGCCACTATGGACTCGAGTAAGAATGCGCTTTCTAATGAAGGCATCGTGGCTGATATTCTCTACGAGTGTGCACGTTCACGGTCGCACTCGAGCGTTTCATCAAGTTGACGGCCGTGGATGCGAAAGCGTCTGGCAACACTCTGGTCCCATCTGCGACCCATTCCCCATCCTTGGCTCAGCTTCGCACTCTGCTATCAGTCATGTTGACGCCTGGACTATGTCCGGACATCGACGAAGTATGTGAAGCCAAATTGGGTATCGCCTTCACCTCAGGTGGCGTTGGATATGTTTCGTGAGTCCTATTTTGTAGTGGGGCATATGTGCTCATGTGTTCCAAAGCAGCCAAACAATCACCCTGTACAACCACCAATACGTCAAGAGGGCGTGGTGTATATCAGGGGTCGTTTCTGCCTCGCGCGCGATCGCCATCATTGCAACCCTCAAGGCAATGTCACTTTACGAGGGTACGTCAGTGTCCGCAGCAAAAACGTGACACTGAACCGATCGTTGATCGATAGACGTCAGCGATGACTGTCAGACTGTGATGACGTTTTATGCCACCTCGCTTCAGACTGTCGTCGGAGCTCATTTCAAAGCACCAGACGTCGTTTATTTGGCTCGACAATGGTTGGATACGTCGAGTACGCTCCCCCTTGACGTGTGTCATATGTAATGCTGATAGGCTGGGGCACAGACGAGCTACGTCACGCGGCAAGAGTCTTATTTGACACCGGTGTGATCAGACTGTCCGATGATGAAAGCTCTGCACTCGTGGATGCCTGGCAACATCACTGTCAGTAACGTGTCTTGTCGTCAGTTCTCGATGCTTATCGTACTGACTTGACCCAAGTGCCGTGCCTACAGCCCTCTGCTGATCAGGACTCGAAGCAGTCCGGACTCGCACTGTTTCTTTGCGGTTACATGGCCATCGAGAAATACAGTCTCCTCTCGACAAGGTGCGTCGTCATGGGGCCTCCCATTCCACTCGACATGTTGATGGCCGTTCAGTGCCCTCATCGACACTGCCAAGTCGATTTCGCTGTACCTGCAAGACGACGTCACGAGTCATCGTGCGCTCGCTATCGACCTCTGCGCAAAAGGTTTTCACATCTGGCAACACTACGTGGACAGCATGGCCGTGTTGCGTGCGCTTTTTGCACTTGCGACCAACATGCGCAAGGAGCAGATTTCTGTCCAGAATGTCGGTCCACAGGCGCGTTCGGCGGTATTGCAGATCGCGATGCAGCACACGGGACTATTTATGACGGTGTTAACGTTGGACATTTTAAACCCGCGGTCGGTAGCGGAGCGGAAGAGCGTGATGCAATTGGTGGCGTTTTTGATACGCAAGGTGTGCCCCGGCTTTGTTGGACTTGGGGTTCGTGTGCAGCTTAGCGATGAGGTCTAACAGCGACCGCTGATACTATACCCGCACCTACCGCGATTGATGGAGGCGGTCGTCAAGTCTCTCGATCCCAATCTGACGGCGAGCCGGGACGCCGTGCTCGACACTGCGACGGAAATTATCGGACACGTTGTCAAAACGTACGTTCTCTCGTCTTGTCCATCCGCGATTCCTCCCGTCGTTCTTCCCCACCTTACCTCCCTTTCTCGACAGCTTCCCTACCGTCGACTTCCACAGCCCGTCGCAACGTCTCGCGGTCGGCACCGCCGAGGGCGCATTCATCATGTACGACCTCAAATCCGCCACCCAGCTCTACGTCCTCGAGGGACACTCGCACCGGCCGACCGCGTGTGCGTTTTCCCCCGACGGCCGACGGCTGGTCACGGTGTCACTCGAAGAGGGTGTGGTGAGGGTATGGAAGGTCGGCCCGAGCTTTGCGAGCGCGTTGTTACATCCCGGACGGCCGCCGAGACAGGGCGACATGGGTTCGCGGCCGTACAAGACGTTTCCGTTCAACGTCGGGGAAGAGGGTACGTCTTTCGACCGTTCCTCCCTCGGTGGGGTCGCTGAACCTTGTGTGCTTTTTTTTTTTCTTTTGGCTTTTCTTGTCGACGACAGCCAACATGACGATCGCGGCGACGCTCGAGTGGGTGCGGTTCGAGTGGTCGTCGGATCGAAGCGTACGCCTGCGTATACGCGAGAGCACGCTGTCCTTTAGCGCATGATGGGACGTGTGCAGGGCGATGACCGAGTATGCGTGTGTGTGCGATGTCGTATGTCATCCTTCAGTAGACGGACTCGCCAAGTATATGACTTTCAGTATACACCATAACGATGGCCGATGCTGGGTGCTTCATGCCCATACCTTGCTGAAAAAAAAAGTAGTCCATTGGGCAAACGAAGAGAGGCGGACTGCATTCAAGCGATTCACACAAGTGCACCGCCAGTAACATTCAGTATTTCACAATTTCATCAACGAATTGTACGCCGACAAGAAGCGTCCACGAGCGTCCAGACAAGTAACAACCATTGATCTCGTCCGCGCTCATCCACCTTTTCGCAACGCGATTCAAGCGTGCAGATCGCACGCGTGCGGTCTTAACGCGCACCACTGAGGCTGCAGCTGAATCGGGTTCAAACCTCTCTGTACCATCCTGTACCGCAGGTCCTGTTTCGCCCCCAGAAGAAAACACACACACAAGGGGTCAGACACCTTGCAAACGGCATTCCTACACAATGAAAACGTACCTGCAGACGCGGCAACGCCTCGGTCACGTTGAGCGGTTCCCCCGTTGGCTGTTTCCCGCTCCAGAAGATCTCGGCGGAGGAAGCGGCGCGAGGCCAGACGATCGGGTCGAGGTTCTGCGGGCCGGATTGCTCGGTCCAGAGGATTTGTTCGCCTGATGTGGTAATTGGTCAACGACACGCACCCCTTTGTATGAACAAGAACGCACCTCCGAGGACGAGGTGGTACTGGGATTCGGTCAAGTTGGCGAGCGGATCAAAGGTGTAGGCCTAGGGGGGGATCATGTCAACTTCAGGTCGTGGCAAGTGACCCGCCAAGAAGTTCGTTTACCTCGGACCAAGTTTTAAAGGGGTCACACCAACTGTTCCTACATCAAGGCACGAAAAGTCATCAGTCCTGGTCGCCGCGTGCACCATGCTGATCACATGACCTACCCTGTATCGTCTCCTAACCATTCACCCGCACCGCAGTCCTATACAGGCGTCAGGGACAGGAACATCAGGAAGGGGAGCACGCGCACGAGATAAAAGTAGTTGGAGGGCGCATGGACGATGCGGTATCCGAGGCTAGTCACGTTGGCCGCGTCGGCAGATGAGATCCATACCCTAAAAGACATGATCAGATAATGTCCCCTGCCCCGCATGGGGGATCGGAGGCCGCTCACTCACATGACGATGGTCTCCTTGGAGAGGCCAAGGTTGAAATTGAGCACCATTTCTTCCCAGACGACAGGGGTCTTGCCCTGGGCAAAGAGTGCGCTGTGGGTGCTGTTGGTAAATGTGACGAGCGCGTCCTCGAGGGTGGAGTTGGTCGCGTTGAGTTGCTTCTGCGTGACCGGGTCATCTTGGTAGCACTTTTGGTTGAGCTCATCGCCACCAGTGCTAAAGTAGGACGAAGGCAAGGTCGAGGCGACGCTGCTCAGAAGAGAGGTAGTAAAGTTGACGACCTCTGGTAGTGCGAACCGGAGTTGACCGGCAGGGGGCTCGTTGGCGTAGTTAAGCCAAGGAGAGGCGTCAAAACAGGCGACGTAGTCTGGATGAGAGGTAGCGATGACGGCGGTGTGTCCCGGGGTATCGATTTCCTAAAGGACGAGTCAGTCGCGATGCAATCTCGATCTCACCACACCCACCAAGAGAACGTCAATGCCACGCTACGAAGCGACACGCGAAATGAGCTGCAGATCGGGTGTAAACGAGAGGGACGTACCTGGGCAGCGTATTGAACGATATGTTGCACGTCGTCCTCGCTGTACGTCTCTTGGGGAGAGTAGGCGCCATAGGCAGCGAGCTCGGGGAACTTGGCGACCTCGAGGGGGAAGCTCTGACTGTCAGTGATGTGCCAGTGGAACGTATTGATCTTGACCCAGCTCATCGCGTCGAGCGTTCTCTCCAAGTCTTTGACCGGGAAGCTAGAGACACGTGAGGTGAGTCGACGAGCAGAGAAAGAGAGGGGACACGACGCGTACAAGTTTCGAGCGGTGTCGAGTCCGAATCCACGGTAGGGCTGTACCGCGTACGTCGGGTCAGCACACACGACCTCGACCCTAAAAAAACGACTCGTACGCACGTAGGCAGGGGCGTCCGTGATGGTGACGGGGGCTTCGAGGGTGTACGTCTTACCGCCATAGTAGTACCAGAGCTGGCCAAAGGTGGTCAGGCCGCGGTAGAGACCCAAGGTCGAGTTGGCGGTCAGCGTCGCGGCGGTGCCATCGGCGGGAATCGTGAGCACGTATTCTTCGCAACGCTGCTCGAGGGGCCTAACGGACTCTAAGGCGATACTGTTCGCTGTCGCGCCAGAGACGAGGGTGAGGTGGAGCGTATCGAGGGTGTGTGCGTGTGCGAGCGCGGCGGTGTCGTTGACGCCGCGACCGACGACGAGACGGCCAAGCTTGTCGTTGTCGAGGTAATTCTTGGCCTGTTGTACGGCCGCCCAAAGATCCTGAGGCGCGTTTTCGACGTCGAGGTCAAAGGAAAAGCCAGAGGACAACACGAGCGGGGTGTCGCCCGTGCTGAGAGCGGTGGGTATTGGCCAAAGGGCGCAGACGGTGCGGAGGAGGGAAAAGGCGAGCAAGAGGCGGAATGCCATGGTAGCCGCTGCCAATCTTTCGAGTTCCTCCTCGTCCCTTTTATTAGTGCCTCGTCAGGGTCATGTTACTATCCGAATTACACACACGAGCGTAGTACAGTATCATAATATATCGCCCTCGCAACTCAACTGAACAATTGTCCGATACAACTGTCCGAATCGCATCGACACTGCGCGTATACCGCATGCTCACGTACCAGCTCCTCCCCCGCCTCCTTGGCCATCTTGACTTCTTCTCGCTTTTCCTACATATTTCGCGCGTCAGCACCGTCCGTCTCTCACGCAGTGACCCCACTCACATCAATGTCCCCATAGTATGAGAAACAGAGCTCTTCCCATGGCTCCACGTCACGCGTCGTAAACACCGCCAACAGCGGCTTGTTGACGTCTGCGTCGTCGATGTAGCATGCAAAGATTTTGCAGTTCGGGTCACAGCTATGGTTCTGCCATTCCCCGCCCATCAGGCCATCCGTCATTCCCCGCACAACCAGCGCGCTTACCAGAAATCGCGTAAACTGTCCACATTCACCATCAATCAGCGTGCCTTGATCGGTGTGCATGCCTACTCACGTTTCCAGCGTGGTACGCGTCCACCACGTAAAGGTTCTCCCATTCGTCCGGGTTCTCCATCTCCAATTTCAGATGATGAAAGTCGACTGTGAACAAATACGTTCGTCCATACAGGTCATAGTACCTGTCAGAACCGTCAACACATACACAACAAACTCTATCACCAACCCTGCCATACGTACTTGCCACGCTCGTCTCCTTCCTGTTCCGTCAACAGTTCTCCCGCGTAGATGCCAATATACGACCCTTTTGGTATTTTCTTGTTCCCTGCAGACACCCCTGTCGCGTGCGTGAGCAAAGTCATCAGATCCCCCAAACTCGCCTCATTACCCCAGCCTTTGTGCATCGTCCGCACGATATGAACAGGCCATCTCCGACCGTTCTGCACCACCTGTCAAGACCGTCGTGAGCGCACGTCCTCATCTCACCAAACGACGTCATCATACGCACTCGGTTGGGACAGTCCTCGTCGCATCCGCAGAACCGGTTGCACTCAAAGATCGGGCACTCCAGCCGCTGCAGTATTCCCTTGTGGTCGTACACGAACGGTGATCCAGGCCACGTCGACGGTATTATGTCCCCGTCGATATACGACTGCACCCACCTCTGCTGTCGCCGTGCGCACGCGCACGTCTTCGACTTGGGATCACACCGCCCGATACACCCACAGCTCTTCAAACCTTTTATGTCCGGCGGCGGCACACCCTCCCCGTACCATATCTCGTTCGTGTAGTGGAACTCCCACTTGGGCGTCACCTCATCCCCAATCTCGTTGTCAAAGATCTCGATCACCGGCACCCCGGGTTCTACCCCCATCGCTTCCTGTATGTGCGCCTCAAAGATCCGACGCCCCACGTCAGAATTACGAAATGACGCGGGGAGCGCGTGCATGCTGTCTTGTAGAGAGTGTGGCAGGTTCTTGCCGATCTTGTAGTCAGGTGGACGCTCCCGCTGCTCGGCTACGTACGATGCCCATGTGATGACTCGGTACCCACCAATTTTGTCCGGGCTCGTCCACGTCACGATTCCCTCTTCCGCTCGATCGGGGGACGGCTGGCGTAAGAGATCCAGAGGATCGACAGAAGATGCAACTCTTGAAAGCGATCGCTCTTTCGGATTCCTCCGAGCCAAACGAGCGCGTCCTCGGGGACCTGCCAGCGACGTGCTAGATGCGGTCCTGCTACTGGCAAGAGAACTAGCAGGTGTGGCCTCCAACTGAGCAACGTGAGCATATGATGACCTCAGACACGTTCGTCAACCTACCTCGAATTCCCTAGCAGGTACCTTCTCCAAACGACGTTGTCCATCAGCATCACCCGGGTAAACTTCCTGAAATGAGGTGATGTTATCTTCAGGGAGGACGAGGTCAGGCGTTGGGGAATGTGACAAGATTTCGACACCTTTCTTGGCGACCACCCGCTGAACGTGCGTGCGAGGCGACGATCTTGAGAAACCGCGGACATGTAATCCAGCCTAACCAGCAGCAGACTTAGCCCTGTTCCGCATGTTGCAAAAGCGTTCCACTTGCCTTGTTCGCTCCCCTCTGGCAAGGAGGGCTAGGTATATCATCCAGCACCATCTGTGGGACTGCTGTCTCCTTATCTTCCTGTGTAATTTCAAGGCCTTGAAGAGCCTCATCGATCTGGTCCAATGTATCATCAGCGTGGTACCTACGGGCAAACACGACCACTCACCGCCATCGCGTTTTCAACCTCCTGCTCGGGTTCGTCAACCATGCCTGTTTCTGAGGGTTCCGCACGCATCGAGTCAGTAAGCTAGCCAAGAAAAAAGAAAGCTCAGCGATGCCAACCAGTAGATTGCAAACATCAAATCCTACCTCGTCTCCCACGTCCATCTCTCCGTCCATGTCCGCCCCGTCTACGAGTGACTCTGTCACCTCCTCTTCCTCCTCCTTGCTCTTCTCTGGCTGGGACAGGTGTACCGATGCGAGTTCCAACAACGCGTCCGCCTCGTCCACCTCCGCCTCAACCCCACTCTCCGGCTCGTTCTCGCCTCCACCCTGGCTCTCGTCTCCACTAACCGGCTTCCTGCCATCCGCCCCTGTTGCGTCAACATGTGCATCCCTCATGTAGTCCTCCGCCTGTCCATCAACGTCCATCGTGCCCTTGAGAGCCACCTCTACCGCATTCACACCATCAGCTAGTCCCTCCTCGCCGTCACCCGACTTCCGATCCAGACCCAGCTCGGGGACCACACGCAACGACCTCGACGGCAACGGCGACGGTGATCCCGGGCCCTCGGGGGGCCCCAGCGATCCAGACGGTAACAAAAACGGCTTGCCAAACTGCGCATCGCTGGTCACGAGCTCCGTGTCCGTGTCCACCTCCACGTCCGTGCCGGCGCGCACGAGCGACTCGGGAGCCACCTCCTTGGGTGTGTTCCGCACAATGCACGCCTCGAACGCGGCCGACTCCGACTCCCGCCTTCCGTGCCTCTTGGATATTTGTGAACTCGGCCAACCTGCGCCGATGCTCGCACAGGTCCGGGCCACGGTGGGCGAGATAAAAGGATCGCTGCGGTGTACAGCATCGCCGTTCCTGTCGTTCCCGGCCGGCGTACTCCGCGAGTGCACGGGCGAAATAAACGCTTTGAACGGGTCGATCGGGACCGCGCGCCGTCGTGCCCTTGCGCTCGACGACGCGCTCAACTCCGAAACGGACGCCATCGTCGGAGTTGGTGTGCTCCAGACGGCGTTCTTGTCGATACGTGCACCCGACGACGACGACGACGGCGGCCCGACCTTGACATCCGTCGATGGTGGCACCTGCGTCGTCGCTGGCGCGGACGTCATGACGGGCTTTGGCGGCGCGTGACTGTCTTCGTTGGACGTATGGCTTGGAATGGGGGTAGGTATCAGTCGTGGAGACTGGCTCGCACCCACATTCCGCTTCAACAACGTCCGGATGTCGTTCAAACTCGGCGTTTTCTCAATCGTTCTGGTTGGTTGCGGGGAAGGCAGCATCGGCGTCGACGTCCGTGAGGACGAAGCTGCACGACGTGCGTAAGAGATGATGCAAGTGTGAACGGGATATGAGCCCAACGTACCGATACTCCGTTTTCGAGCCTGCTCGCGCTCCCCTCTTTGCAGACTTTCTCTGCGCACTTCGTTCAGCACGTCAGCCAGAGACAAGGGGGTACCCGGCTGTGGAATACGTGGGGGTGCGATGAAGGGCCGGCTTGACGAACGAACAGGGGGTTGAGTTGCCGGAGGGGGTTGAACCGATACTGCTTGGGCGGACGATGGTGCCAGCTGAGTAGATGCAGGTGGCATGTCGTATACCGTGGTGGTTGCCTCCGCATTCGAGGATCGCGCCTGTGCAGAGAACACCTTTTGCGTGTTTGGGACCATCGGTGGTTTCTCTTGGAGGGGTAATAGAGATGGTGTCGGAACCACTGCCCCAGCCGACGTCGATGGCTCAGGAGTTGGAATGGCAGTATCAGCCTGCATATCAGCATCGTCCTGGTTGGCCGCCTTACCAACACTCAAAGGCACTTCCACAGACGTAGACGTGCCAGGCGACGCGCTCTCCTCCCCCACCCTTTGCTCATACCCCTTTCCACTGCTTTCAGGCGCTTTCGCGGACCGAGTTGCACCATTCAGTGCTCTCGAAAAGAAGGAGTTCTCCCGTGTTTCTTGAAGTGGCCGTTTGAACCTTACTCCCCGGTAGGACGAAATGTCCGGGATAGCCAACGCTCTATGTTCAAGCAATTGCGAAACTGAAAAGGGCGGTTGTACGCGCGTGGGGGTGACCACAGGTGATGTAGCAGGTTGGGACGGTGTAGGAGCACTGCTCCTTTCTCTGCCCAGTTCTTGGCTTCTAATCTCCCCACTCTTTGGTGTGCCCAGATGACGTACGCGGGGTGTATACCCCTCATCTGGATCTATCTCCCCCTCCTCAAAAGCCATCATACGCGAATCCCCGTCCAAATCGACATTTGGATTGTCCCTGCTCTGAGATGTCGGCAAACTCTTGTGCGGCAAACTCGCACCCGCCGTAACAGCGGATCTTGTCGGAGTGGTTGCTGGCAACGTTGCCAACGACGACCCAACATCAAGGTCGTCCCAGCCATCCAACGCGCCACTCGAATGAATGTCGTCGCCGGTAGTGTTGAAATCCATTTCATCGAATGCATCGTCCAAGTTATCTAATGGAGGAGGATCGAAGGAGATGGATGAGCTGCGCGGGGGGTGTAGATCGTTGTCTTGAGCTGTCAAAGGTAAATGTTCGACGGGTTGTGTTGAACTTGATGCAGACGCAAATTCGCGGGTGGGAGCTAGCGCCGTCGTAGATTCACGGGCTGATGATGCCACCCGTTGGGAAGGAGGCGGTGGTGGTGTCGAGATCGATGGGGCTAACATTGTCGGGCGTCTCGACCCAACATCGCGTGTGCCTATATCCTCCTCGCTGTCTGATATCGAGATCACCTCCACGTCTATGGGTGGTACTCCCCTGCGGTTGGTCCCTTTCCTGAGTGTTCCATCTGGCACGCTCTTGCGCCGCTGCGTCGGTTGGGTCATCGGAATCCGATCATCCTCCGAACCACTCGTAATGACGATCGGATCGTCTGTGCGCGCCAATATGCTTGGTCGGGGACTGTTCGTGGTAGATTGAGAGGGGCGAGGGGGGCGCGATGAATCGCTCGAGTCAGTCAGTTCGATCGTGTCGCCACGCCGTCTGGCCATGTCCAGAGGACGAACAGGTGCCATTTCCTCAGCGTAACTCGTACGTTTTGCTAGAGTTGTAGGACTGTTGGTATGTTGGACACAGACAAGATACGGGACATACGTTTCCACTTGGGTCCTATGCGATTCCACGGGACCGACTTATCTGTCCGGTTGGCTAAAGCACATGTATCCAGAATCCCGAAAATGCACGTGGAAGACGATATATGAATACGTAGGCGTGTCATCAAGGAAGAAAAAAAAAGTACACACGTTGCTTTTGTGCGTTTTCCAGTAGACTCGCGATAGTCACCTTGCGAATGTTCTTGGCCTGCGCCGTCCGCTTGCGCGCCGTCCATGGGGACGATTCCCCGTTTCGTTCTCGCGTCCTTTCCCTCGCCTTCCCCTTCTCCTGTGCATCTGCTTTTTGTACGATCTGCGATAACGTTTGGGGAAAGTCCGAGTTGGACGTGCTGCTGCTGCTCTCGGAACGGGACGGTCCCGGGCGATCCTGAGCGGAGGGGATCGCAGCTTTTCTCTGCACAGACGGCTGCGTGCGCGAGACGCGGCCGGCGTCTGTGCTCGACGACGACGGACGGCCGGCGCTCGTAGCCCAGTTCAGATCCAACCGCGGCAGCTTGCGTGGGTTATGCCCCGACAACGCGTCGTCCGCGGATGCTTTGCGCTTCGCGATGGGAGTGCGGATGAACGGACTTGCCAGGTCGCATTCTGGCTCGTCGTCGGTCATGTCCCCACCCGCGTCGAAGTCGAATTCGGTGTGGGTTGACTGGAAGCTGCTCGCGGGCTCTGATGGTCGGTACAAGCAAGTGCGGAATAAATCAGTGTAGAAGGCGTGTCGAGTGTGGGTCGAAGTTGGTGCCACATACCCGAAAGGACAGCCCAAGACGGGCCTGGAGACAACCTCCGTTGTGGAGCCTGAGTCATGAAAGTGTGTAGTATGAAATCAAGTCCAGTCGATGGCTTACCAACCCTTTCTCACATTCGACATAATAAACACCCTCTATGCTGGGTAGACAACCTATACTTATATATTGCTTTTTCTACAACGTCGTCGCGAACCGACGCGCGAACGACGTCCAAATACATACTACTAGGGAGGCGGGCAGAAAACCTGTCCATAGCAACACCTTTACCTACCGAAGTCAAAAAGGAAAGAATATCATGGCGTGTAAAAACGTCAACAACCGGAACTGCGATCGATGTATCGTCCATAGCAAAAGGCGCCGCTTCGGGGTAAATGAGACACGTCTGTTTCCAATTCATTACGCACCCCCACGCCTTTCTCCGAACCCCGACGTCGCAGTCAAACACTGCCACGCAACGACGGCACTGCGTCATCCCTCGTCACCTATTCTCCGGCAAACAGGCGTACGATCAAGTACGTCGTAGAACCGATGAAACGAATGACTATTCATGTTGTGAGGGAACAGTACAGACGGGGGTAAAAACATTGCTTACATGCAAGCCCCGCGACAGAGAACAAGATGAAGGACATGTACCCATTCACAGCCGTCGAGGCTTTCCCGCTTCCAGCGCTTGGTGTTGCAGAACTATATCACGTGATAAGTTCATTCCGAGCCAGTCAAAGGACAAAACACATACACGACAACGGCTGCCAGTAAGGCCTAGATGAATCTGTCAGTCAACGGAACCCAACATATATATGGAACGAAACCGACGTTGCTCAATGTCCAAACCAACAATACCTACAGCCAATCAGCAACGATTCGGACAGTCCAGGTCATCACGACTCACGTTTGTCCGGAACGTTTTGTAGTAATCTTCTTGCTGCGTCGACGGGTCCACCTTGTGTTCCTCTTTCGGCGGCTTGGTGGACAAGACGTGGATCGCATCTTCGTATGCAGCATTGATATCCGTCTCCGCTGTGGGTACAGCAACCTCCACTTCGTTCTTGTTCGGTCCTTTGCCAACAGAGACGACACCCAGGTCAGTGGAAACCTTGTTGTCACCTTTGGTACCCCAAGATACATCATGAACGTTGGCAAACTGTAAAGTATGGATGAGCGATCGCCCTAAAGAAAAGGGCGAGTAGAGAGTACAGACAGCGTATACGTTCAAGACCGCGATATACGATGGTGCCATCAAGAGATACTGTAAGAAAGACGTGATCATGTGCCAGGGCTCAAACTGGATCATTGTCAATGATCGCGAAGAGCCATATACACGTTCACGTACGAATAACAGCGATGAAATAATATAAAGCCCCAGCGTAGCTGCAAGGGAAAGGACGATGTTTCGGAAGATAGCATTCGTGAAGAGATCAGATGCCTGAATGGCGCGATGCTCTGATTTTGCAACACCCTCGATACCCTTGTATGCAAGAAGAAACGCCGAGACCTGTTACATCTCGATGTCAGAATCAAATACGACAGAATATTGCGAAACGCACCGTCATATAAATCGTGATTAGGGCAAACCCGACAAAGGCCAGCGTATAGGCCCACTTGGCACCTTGCGGCCTATTACCCAACGAAAGCAGGAAACAGACGATGAGGAGTCCGAGGTAAAAGTAATTAAGAATTAGGTTCAGCCAGTGCAGACTCGAGATATAGTCCTCCAACGCATTTGTGAGGATGACAAAAGCGATGTAGTAGTTTCCCTGCCACAAGTTCAACATTACCAAGGTTGCTCGGCATGAAAAGAGACGAACGTACGAGGGAAAACCAGGAGAAGATCAAGTTATATAGTTGGTAAAACATTTCGATGTGTATCCAGAACTTGCGGAGGAACGTGTGCGACGAGCGATATATATAATGAAAATGAAATGTGCTGTGCACCGCAGCGAAGAATGATCCATTGAGCCAACGCCGACGTTGCGATATTAGTTCTGGAACTTGGTCGGGGACGTCGGTAACAGCATAGGCTGACTTGACATAGTGCAGAATCCATGCCCCTCCCCGTTTCGAGACCAACTCCCAACACAATATCTGGTATACCCATCAATAACTGAATCACGACCATAATGTCGACATACCCGATCCTCAGCGAGATACATGTTGGCAGTAAAGATATCTGCGCCTGCACCGTGCATCTTCTCCCCCAAAAAGTACTTCTGTAACGGGCCTTCTCCTGTCACATCGTTTTGAAGAGCGATGTATCGATATGCGCTAAAGGCGCCAGGTAACACGGTAATATATCCAAAAACGCTCTCCAGAGGTTTATCTAGGATGTTAGACATCTTGTACTCAAAGTTTTGCGCCGCGACAAGGGGATTGAGGAGGTATTGGCCATACTTTCCCTTGAGTGCCACGATCTCCCCGCAGGCACCACCTACGTTAGAGTTGATATCAAAGGCTTTCCAAAGATGGTATATGGAAGTGGGTCCGGGCATCGTGCCAACGTCGAGGAGCACACAGACGTTGGGCTGGAGAATAGGACCAAACGCGTTGAAGAACCAGCGGTGGGAATTAATTTTCTTCTGGTTCTTTTCTTTGAGACAAAATATAAGTTGAACAGGGATGATACCCTTTTCTGCACCTTCAATCTTCATCGAGGGTGTCACAGAGACTGCAACATATTAGATAGAAAACAAGTGGCACGCATATACTTACTCTGGGTGGTGTACTCGTAGATGTGAGCCGTCACGGGCTTGCCATTGACGATGTTCTACGCACGCTCCCATGAGTATGATTCGCGAGATGACTCGGCGGACATGCCTTGGCTACTCCCTCTTGGTATGCGCCCATCGTTGCGATGACACTCAAAGTCCGGGAGTTGATCTTTTGACGCCCATCACTGACGATGCAAACGACGACCTTCTTCCACCCGTCTTTCCCCCACGTCTTACTCCGGTCCCTTTTACACAAGTGGGCAATGTTTCTGATGACACCGTGCATTGATCTGCAGAACAGTTCCTCGTCCTCGTTGTACATCGTCATGACGATAAACAACTCCGTACGTCGCGGCGGGTCGTAGTGAACCTGCCTCAGCGTGAACCCCGAGTCCTTGAAGTCGTTGGGATCGCACGTCGCTGCCGAGTACCGCATATGGGTGAACTCCCGCTCGTTGCGCAACGCGCACATGTCGAGCAACTTGGAAGGTACGGCCGAGTCGAGGACGAAGTTGCCGTGAAACAACTCCACTTTTTTGAGCGTCTTGTACCGCCGTGGGACGCGCTGCGGTATGTGACCATACCGAATGTTGGTCTCGGGCTGGACGTCGTCGCCATCTGGGAGGTCCTGATACCCGGCGGGTATGGTGGCGGGCTGGTAGGGACTGTCTCTCTGCAGAAGCGGCATGTCGCCCGCATCCATGTCGTCTTCTTCAGGGTTGTACACGAATTGCGACTGTGGACGGGTATCGGGCGTCTGCGCATGCTGACCGTCAAACGGATTGTAAGCTGGAGAAACATAGTCGTTCGCAGGCTGTGGTGGCGACGGGTGTGATTGTTGTTGGTAAAATGGATCGTACAGCGTCGCAGAGGAGCCTTGAGAAGACAACCGTGGATCAGGGTTTTGGAAGGGATCGGGGAGATGGTGAGGTTGTTGGGCATCATATTGATCGTGTTCGTATGGATTCGAGTACGGGGGATTGTACTGGCTGTATTGCGACTGGGGTTGGTCGTATGGATTCGCCGGGGCTGGTTGGGTTGCATAAGGGTTGTATCCGTCATTATAATGACCCTGCTGGGCCTCGTCCGCCTTTATATCGTTTGTTCAGCGAGCTCTGACCGTCGAGCTGAACGTTGTACTTACTTCCAAGTATCTCGACATGTCTGCGCTCCGAGTCGCTGCGCGGGTTGTGTTTGAACGAAAACCGAAACAGTGGAGGCGGTTCTCGTCGTGGCTGTGTTGTTGAGCAACCAGTCGTTTAGCCGCAGCCTCCGCAGCGACACACAGGTCCCTCATTATTTGGTGCGTGGCAATCTCAAGTGCAACGAACGATATCCACACAAAATAACACTTTTTAGTAGCGAGACGATCAACAAAATGTAGATATAGCATCGGTCACAGATTCAGTTTTGGGACTCGTCAACCACTGCGCCAGACTCTATTTCCACATCTCTGGTGGAACCGCACCATTTCCGTTTCAAAAGTGTCACAAGGTATGTAAATGGTGGGGGCACTACTAGTGGCGACACGCTGATGAGAAAAAGACCCACAGCAAGTGCGGGTGATTCAGACACTCCAGCCACTGCAACGATGCGAACAAATACGGAACCAATGTCGAGCAAAGCAAATAGGAGAGCAAACGTTGTGTACCCGATCTGCTCAATGCGTTCCTGGGGAAGGGCTGTGGCGTTAGTGAGTGAACTACCAGCCAAAACCAGAGATACCTTCAACTCGACAGGCGACAAGCGACAATAGTTCATATGCATATTTTCGGCCATGATCAAGAAGAATAGCGAGGAAAGCATGAGCAGATGACAGCCATTGGTGAGATGGATGCTAGAGGCATCATGCATCGTGAGTCAAATTGTGACGTAGACAAGGTAAATCCCCTACGTGAAACAGCTACGAAACTGAACAATGGACCATGCAAAGGTGAGAGATGCTCAACATGGTTGAGGGATGGATATGCTTACTAGTTCTATTGACCAATCTATCTTGTCATTCAATTCTTTCCTGACGTCCTCAAAGTCTGTTGATGATTGTAACATGTCATAGATGGTAAATCCACGGATGTATCGGGAAACTGTCTTGAACGTCTTGGAGATGGAGACCTGCATGTTGGAGAAGGAGTATGTATGTTTGAGAATTCGACTGGGTGTTTAAGTAGCTTTCTATAAGGCCGGGCATCCTTGCGTGACTGAATGGTGCAACTGTTGTACGTCGGCTATGCAAAGTGGTCCTGAATGATTTTGCCTGATTCGGTAACGTAGGATGATGGTGAAACAGAAGAAGTGCCATATTAGGCTCGCTCGTCACTGACTGCATTCATTTTACTCGAGATAAAATGGACAATGGGATGAGGACGATGGACGGAAACTTCCTTTTACTGCAAGTGCCGTCACCCCTCAAACAGACAACACGAACATGCCACACGGACCGACCGTCCAAGTTACTACATATGGAAATAAGAGGATGATGAGGAATTCTTCTAAGAAAACATAGCATAGTCAGCTGCACCAGTGACACTGCTGCTCCCGCCCTGGGGGTGCACTTTTCCTCTTTCGAAAAGTGCAGGATGAGGTTTGTTGGGAAATAAACGTAACATGTGGTTGCTTCAACATAGCTGTACAGTAAGTAGGGTCGACTCGTATTGGATGGATGCAGATGGCAATACATAATACAAATCAGCATATACAGCATCGGACGGCGGACGACTTGACTGACCTCCATCTCAGCCTCGGCAAGACGGCAAAGTACTTCCCTTTAGCGTTCATCGTTCAACGGAGTCTAACTTGTTTAGCTTCTACCACATCCATGAGGGTCCACCGAGGTATGTTATAGTACATCTCTCCATGGTGCTCATTTCGTAGTGAGTACATGCAGCATCCATGAAATGCTACTGATCTTGACGATGATTAACGAACCCAGAAGCAGACCCGATCAAGAGATGTTTCACATCTCGCAGGAGCCAGTCGAAATGGGCAAAGACGGCCATGTATATGAGTTCATCGGCATGATAAACTACGTCTACTAGTGAAAGCAAACGATGATCGCCTTGCAAGCGTATATCTTTGATCTACTCCAGGGTCTACCACACGGTACCGAATGGCAAGTCCTCTGGGAGCTCGCAATGAACGAGTTGGCACTCCCATCTTCGTCCAACGATTCGTCCATCCTACCCTCTTACACCCCTCCGGCCTATCTCATGTCAAATAGAATCTGGAAGCGTGGAGAGTAGTAACAATGAAACTAGTCGTGAGCCCTTTCTTTGCATACCTGCGACGTGGGTGTTTCGCACAGCCCCCAGGGTCACATTTGTCGAGCTCGTTGCAGACTTGGCTGGATCAGTATTAGTATTGTTACATGTACAGCTTAGAGTCTTTTGAAAGTGTGCGTTTCCCAAAGTTGTCTATCATGAGCGAAGGAGGTAAAGGTAATGTGAGGGTGGGAGTGCCATGTATGATGTATAAATATGCCTGGGCTCCACCGTGCGAAGCCAGACTTGGACTTCAAGGTTTTCGCAGTGTTCTAATAATGCCGAAGGAACAGAGACCCGTGGTCATTGTGCCTCCGCTCCAGACAGCCACTGGTTTATAGAACGCTTGGATGATGGGCGACAACCTGGCCATATGATGTGCGGGCCTGAAATTCTGTCGGCTCACTTCGTGGTTAAAACAAGGCATCTTCGACCATCATCGATCTGGCTCAAGTGCAGTTTCAAGTTCTCATTCAACGACGTGATCAATCATAGCGAGCAGGAAATACCCTTGTCTGTGGGGTCCCAGAGGCGCTGACGGAGTTTTCGCTAACCGGCGAGTGAACCACCGACTGTTGCCAGAGTAACCTGTTACCGATATCCCTTCTGCAAGGTCGATTCGTGTCCCTCTGCAACGAGCTCATGGATCAGGCTGGCTACTGAGCTCGCACGTCTGAGCTCGTTCACTTTTTTCTACGTTCTCACGCTGAGTACATCACTCGGGCGAATTACCGTTCAAATCAGCTTTGGTCACCTTGAGCACTCAAGTTCGATCAAACCATCGAGCCCTATTGGAAGGTCTTCGGCGTGGCAATGCACCGGTAAAAAGGAAAGCGGAAGCGAGATCAGTATAAAGAATCGAGGTACGACCTCAGCTTCTATGTTCACTTGCTGTTCACGTATGTATGCATAAACCGCAGTCTAACGTTGTCTGTAGTTGACGCTGAGGTCCAAAAAATCTGTTCACCTGCCGTTCAGGTACATACGCACGAATCGCAATCTCGGGGTGCAAACATAATGGGGCCCTGTCACGGTCAATTGATAACAACGAGCACAGCACTCGGACCCAACTCGAGCAAGAATAGATAAAAAGCCTGAAGTTGTCATTAGGACCCTTCACAAACGACACTTTTCTCCCCACCCTTTATCGATGTTTGTATCGGTATCCGTTACCCTGTCAATTGCCATAGCGGCAATACCATCTGTGTGGGCAGCCTATTCCACGGAATCCACCTTGCCCCCTGGCGCCGTGGTATGTTCTCTATCAATGTACGTGGAAACAGGATCAATGACAAGTCCAGTACATCAACCCTCTCGATTACAACGTCGTAGGCGCAGACTATACCCAATGGCGCACGAACAACTCTTTTGTGGGCTTCAACCCCACGAATACGACCCCACCTTTCATTCAAGCTTTCGATCCTTCCTTCGCCGAGATAACGGGACCGAATGCAACTATTCGTTTAATCTCGTCGCACCCAGGCTTTGCGTTTGCTCACGAAGCGCCGATTTACGTGCCTGATCTCAACGTTGTTTTCTTCACCAGCCTCCCTGGCACGTACCCCGGATATAGTGGCTGGTACAACAACAGTGTTGTCTCGGTGCTGAATATGACAGAGGTCGACATTGCGCTCGCCGCCAACCCTAGTGGTCCGGTCAACGTACCAGCTACGCCTGTGAGTAGGATTTATAACAAATAACCGGAAAGGTCGCTCATTGGACAGGCGTTCAGTTAAATTTGTCTGATAACGTACAGATGGTTGGTGGAGGCACAGGTCCATACAAGGGGAATCTTCTCTTTGTCACGTCAGGACGTGCGCTCCTACCTCCTTCTATTGTGCTCGTGAATCCGAACCCACCCTATAACACCACTGTTTTACTGGATAACTTTTATGGGAGGCAGTTCAACTCATTGGATGACGTCAAGGTGTTGCCCGGCACCGACATCATCTATTTCACAGACCCGACGTAGGTCATTCTATTAGCTAAGGAAACGAGAAAAGCTGACGGCCGGATGGAGATATGGTTGGCTGGGTGGTTTTCGTCCACAACCAATGATGCCGTCCCAGGTGTACCGCCTTGATCCATCAACAGGCCAGGTTCAAGTTGCCGCTGACCAGTTCATGATCCCAAACGGAATCGCCTTCACTCCAGACGGAAAAACAGCATTCGTGTATGAAGGATATCTGTTCGTCTCGCTTTCCGCAGGGAATGACAAACACACCCACAGATCCGATACCGGTCTTATTGGTGGTTTTTTAGGGAACAACCAAACATATCCTGCGACGATGTAGGTTCCCCTCGATTCATTTGTCGCCTAGGTATTCTTACCCCGGTCTACAACAGATACAAGTTCGATATCGATCCAGTGACCCTGACGTTCGATAACCGCCGTGTTTTTGCCTACAGTGACTCTGGAATCCCAGACGGCATCCAACTTGATACAAAGGGCAACGTATATGCAGGGTGTGGGGACGGAACACACGTGTGGAACCCCGATGGCACGCTCATTGGCAAGTTCTACGTGAACAGTACGGCGCCACAGTTGATCTTCACCAAGTCTGGCCTTGTGATCTTGAATGAGGAACGCGTATACATAGCCGACATCCAGGCTCGGGGAGTCGACTTGGTCGTCAGCTAGTGGAAAGAATCGGTGTGTCACGATGCGTCATGTTTACAGTATTTCGTATATTTCGTAAAGACTATTATCTAATGAGTCAAGTTGCCTGACTTGTCTTTGATGCTGCCAGGGAAGCTGGCACGTATATAACCATTCCACTCGGGCGAGTAGATCATCGTGCTCGGAGTACAACAATTCGAGGATGTGTGAATCGAGAACGTTGGACCACTTTCGTTGGTGGCTCCACTTGCATCATAACCCTGATGCACATGCTGACGATTTCGATTCAGCACTATTTTGATGCCGATACTCCGGCCTTCAGTTTGGGATAAACCGTTTCACCGAGCTTCGTTGATGGGCGCATCAAGAATATTCGAATTCTCGACTGCTGTGCATAGTGAGGAACTGCCGCATCTCGTCGCTGAGAGAATCGCCGCTTGCTGACCGAACCCGCCACATGCGTTCACTTGGCCGCAGCTCGAACATGCATCAGCAGTCTCCCCGGTGTACACAACCCCTTTGGGACATAGTTTGATGCAATGCGTTATTTCCTTTCTTCTCAGAGGCCTTGTCCATGACCATGCGGTCCTGGTGGTGATAACTAAAATGAGCATGAGAAACGACCAGATAATCTAATCAGTCTGTAAGCGCCCCCCTTTTTGGAACGACTCTGGCAGGAGCATAAGAAAATTTGAAGCCGACGGGCTGCGATCGGCCCAAGATGAGAGACAAATAAAGGTCTGATAACACAGCAAAATTAAAATTGATGGGCAGTATCAGTGCCTAGAAAACAAGGACCCGAACGCAGGAGAAGCGGGGAACTCAGTTGATGATCCGGGTGAATTCGCTAAAGATATCGAGTTGTGAGAAAGAAAGTACAGGAAGGGTAAGGGCAAAGGTCGTACGGTATGTCGATGAATGATGGGAGTGGAGTGTGATGGCAGGCACTGGTTATCGTGAAGGTGAATAGGCGTTAATTCTCTGCATCCAGAAGTGCCTTCTCAGTCATTAATTCTGCTCGGTTGCGTTGCTTTGAGTCCACGCCGCACTCAATGGTCCTAACATGCATTCCGGGAACAATACCCACTCAGCGGCCAGGAAACCACTTATGAATGTCTTTCATCTCATGCTCTGTGCACATACGCTGATAGAATATTCACGAGGCCATGAGATTGGGCGTGCAGTCTGCAGTACTGCTGAGGTGTCACTAGAAGGAAGAATAACAGAGTCGCCTGAGCGGAGGCCGGACCCGTCTGCAAGACTCGAGAAAGCACAGCGTCTTGTGTACTAAACCGGTCCTTTAGGGTTTTTGTGGTTCGCATGTATTGCCAACGATCAATGGGATCAATCATTCGAATGTGATGTGATTGCTTTGGCCATCAGCAGCAACTTGAGGTTTGGTTGATACGTAGGCATTTGCACTGCAGTTGCGAGGGAAAGTCTTCTAAATTGGCCAAGTCGGTCATGCGAAACCACTCCCTACTTCACACTGCCTTGACGCGACCGGGTCAGTGTAATGAGGATGCCAGTCTCCATATTGATATCGCCGGCATCACTAGAATACGACCGTAATGGTGACATTCATCCCAGGTAGCAACACAGCGGTCTCAAGACACTGAAACACCGTTTTCCGTCCTACCATCTGCCTGTGGTATGACAGATGCGATACTGACGGTGATGTGGTGCCAAAGACCGGGTACCTGCACTGTATAAGCTACTCGCGGATCAAGGGACGATGGAGGACTGGAGAAATGGGGATGTACCTGGCGTCATGTCGTCGTCGTCGCTACTGCTCGCACTCTCGCTGTCGTAGCGTTTTCATTCGCGGTGGCGTCGGCGCATAGATGAGTGACTCGGAGGCTGGGGTTGGTAGAGGGAGGACAGGGGAGGCCGTGGCACCGCATCGGCGTCGTCGACGTTGACACATCACTCCACTAGGCCCCGGGCTCGGCACATCGCCGCCATCGTGAAACAACTTTAACACAACGCTGTAATGCAATTCCCGATGATTTCCCATCCGCGCGAACAATGGGGTGGCCAGCTTAACCTTACTACCGCTGTCGTTGTAGCTGGGGGTATGGGCAAGTAACCCCGCGAGGTACGCTAGCCCACAGCCTCCCGTACTCATACTCTTGATCGCTTATGTATTTTCCAAGTACGCACTGATGTGGCAGTGCAGTGCCACATCATTTGCTGTGCCTATGGTGTCGCCCGACGTCTTGCGGTGTTGTGTAGTGCTATGTACACAGGTCCGGTCAATGGTGAGGTGAGGCTATTGGTGCGTTACATGTGACTAGCGACCTCTGAAGGCTGCCCCGGCAAATTTCGCAGATGGCCCAGTCGATCGGCTCGCCGATGAAGAAATGGACTTTTTTCTGGCCTCCGTGTCACGATACACTCGCCCTGTGCTGCAAGGCTGAAACACATCTAGCCCTCTTTCCCATGATAAAGCTGTCCCAGGCACTTTGGCCTGGCTCGAGTATCTTGAACACCCTGTAGTAGGAAACAAGGCCGGAAGCGCCCAGGCAGCGTAACTCAAAGCTTCCAATGTTCTGAGGACTTGAAGATGATCCTGACTGGTTCTAACCGCTGGTCTCCCTGATTCAAAATCTGTATTCTGCTAGTGGATGTCAGTGGACAACACCTATGGATGCTATGTACCATGCACTGCCTATCAATCTAACAAGGCTATAGTCAAATCGCTTATCATGCTGGACAGGGATTGCACTTATAGGTCATGGCGACATTTTGGGGTCAGGGGCACCATTCCATGATTGCCTCAGGTGGGAGCATGGCACAAAAACATCTTAACAGATGCCTAGTGAATACTTCTTGCACGGGAGCAATACGGGTGTTTCATGAGTTTTTGGACCCGTGCGTCGAGAAATCGATTCACATCTGGTGTTCGGGTACGTCTCACTCGAGCCAAAGAGTAGATGTCGGTTTCGCCTACAAGCGTGGTCCTTTCCTCCCAAGATTTCCTCCTAGATTTCCATGATATCCTAGATGCCATCTAGACACAGAGAAAGCTTACGCTCGAGTGTCTATCAAGTCATTTGTTTGCATCCCTTCTCAGAGGTATAGTCCGTCTATAAGTTGTGCCAAGCCAATGTTTGTAGTGCAATCACTTCTGGCTTGTCCTACTCAACGTATCGTCCTATTTTTCAACGTTCACAAGTCATGGTACACCTCCCTGATGACTAGATCACAACGTTGGCCTCGACCGATGTTGGTGCTGCTAGCGGGAACACGTTCCCGAACACAACACTCACCAATTCGACTTCTCCAGATAGTGGTACTAAACTTGACGTTAAGCACGCCCTCGTGGATGCTGATCCACGTCTTTGGTCAAATATTAGAAAGGTCAGCTGCTCATTCACACCGTTCGAGTGGACGTGAGTGACACCGATCACAGTCTGTCGTTTTGCTCGTTATTTCGGTGGCCGCGATGACCGCAGGCCTCAACGGTAACATTCAGAATCGTACGGGGATTTTTCTCGCGGTCACATTGGGGGTTGACGCATCAATGCTAGCCGCGAACGCTCAGATTCAGCAAGATTTGCATGCCACCACCTCTCAAATAAGCTTGACCTTGTCCCTCTTCTTTGTCGTTCAAGGAAATTGTGTGGAGTGCTGTCAGCGAGATTAAAGGGAGGAAGGTATATAGCTTTTGCATATTTTCCGTGGGACGCAAACACTGATTCCCACTGCCAGCTCGTTTACTCGGTTTTGTTTACTTTGTTCACTGTGGGCTCGGTTATTCTGGCGATTTCAAAGAACATCAGCCTCGTCATTGGCATGCGAGTTGTGCAGGCACCCGGGTAAGTTCTCTCCCATGCATTCTGCCTTTTGGCCTCTAAATATTTTGTCTAGTTCCAGTGCTGCGTCTGCTATTGGTGCGGCAACGCTTGCGGACATGTATAAACCACATCAACGTGGATCTATGGTAAGAGTTTACTATTCTACACCCTTGTTAGGTCCTGCGATCGGATCAGTCGTAGGTGGTGTCCTCACGCAGGCATTGACTTGGCATGCCATCTTCTGGTTTCTGGCGATGCTAGGAGGCACGGTATTATCAGCATTCTTGTTTGCGTTCAGGGACACGTTCCGAGAGGAACGGAGTTCAGCGTATCAAAATGCTGTGAGGTGACGTGTACAGGAGGGAATCGCCCATAAAGATAACGACGAGAAGAAGACGCTGGATGGTGGAGCTTTCAGAGAGCAAACACGGAAAGGTGACGTGGAGGCACAGCTTTGGATTGTCGCAGAGTCCGCTGTGAAGGAAGTGAGGGTGTCGTTCGCAGACATCAACCCATTTTCCCCCTACCTACAGATCCTAAGGGGAAAGAATAACATCGCCATGTTGATACCTTCCGGTGCGTGTGTCAGCGAGAAGCTTGACATTTTTGACTCTGATCATTCTCGCAGGGATTAACCTTGCATTGGTGTCTGCATTACATATACCTGTGCAAGAACGCTGTCGCTCTACTATAAGTACGATGGCATAAAGATTGGATTGGTACTACCCGCACTCGGCATTGGTTTGTCAATTAATGACTCAGACTCAGACAAGTGATAACCACAATTTGACATTGCATCTAGGTGTATTGAGCAGTATATTCGGTGGAAGGTGGTCAGATAGGACACTTGCTCAACTCAAGGCTGCAAATAACGATGTTAGCTATCCAGAGGTGAACCGAGTCTACTCACCGTTTGTTCGCAAAATGATGTTGATGAGTGGACCAGATGAGACTCGAAAGTGCCAAGGTCGTCGTGCTATTGCTCCCGCCGGCCATTCTCGGATATGCCTGGGCCTGCCAGGAGCACGTGCATGTCTCTGCGATCTGCGTCATGCTTTTCTTGTACGGTTTTCTTTTGATGTGAGTCACCCTGACGCTGGGCGTTGTCCTCGTCTGACTTTGTGTGCCTGTACAGATGGATAAATGCTACTACGTTGGCCTACCTCGTTGACGCCAACGTCGGTTGGTCGCCCAGCGTGGCTACTGCCAACAGTTCTTTCCGTGGCATATTTACGTTCGTGGCTCTGGAGGTCGTAATCCCACTACCGGTGAGCTCTCTGCTGCTCAAGTGAGTTGCCTATTCATTCTGAGTTGTTATTGTTGGTGATCTACAAGGGTCAACGTTGGCGCGAAGCGCATATCGACGCAGAGAGGCAGGAATAAGGTTCATAATCGTGATTGAGAGTGGAACCTCGGGCGACCGACTTGGGGTCACGAAAGAGGGGCGAATATATTGCATCTTGCAAGGTTCGTCAATTATGCTTTCTAATGCTGTGTTTTCGTCATGTTTTCGTTTTCACTGCTCGTGTTCATGCACGTTGGCTTGTATATATGTACTATAAATGTTGAAATTAGTCCATAGCACGGGTAAACCCCCAGATACTATGGGCTCACCTGTACCCATACTGCCTAGTAGTCACTAGCACAGGTTTGACAACGGGAAAACCATTTCATACCCATGGGTACCAGTGAGCGGTGAGCACGGTGGTGCCGTCGCTGCCGTCGTTCGTGTCTCGGCTGTGGTCATAAGCTCTATACTCGTGACAGCGATAGCGGGTAGTACTACATGGGGACAGATGTTCGTTTTGTCTTAGCGCTATAAAAAAACCTTGACTCAACAAGACAAAAGTTTACATCGACCTGGCGGCGGGCCCAAGACACCACCCAAGTGCCTATCGCAATCTCGATCGATTTACATTATCATCCAATGCTCTCGAGCGGATAATTGAGGGCATCGGAAAGCTACACCTAATAAAATACTCGGTACATCTCGTGGTGGATAGGTCAAGCGTATTCAAGTCCACCGTGGTAAGTGGACGCGTGCTTGTGGGTGGCGGCGTGGTGAAATCATCATCGTCCTCCGTGGCAGAACTCTCCGGTTCTGACAGCTTTGCGCATATCCGGTATGTGTATGTAACGACGACGAGTAAGTTGCATACGACCAAGGATACGATCAGCTGTGACAAATGGGCGTCGGTGGAGAAGTAATTCGTGACAACACGTAAGACATACCTCCACGCTGGAGATGATGTATGCAAGCGGGTCGTCGTCACACAGCTGAGCGATTTCATATGGCAATGACACCATGGAAATGATCACACTCGATAAGAATATGGACAGGATCATTATCCGCTGCCATTGAGGGAGCTTAGCCCCCAAAGAAGTTTGAGAGAAAAACCAACGATAATAGTATTTCCAACAACATCAGCTACTAGAAGGTGAGCATCTGGACAGAAGGAGACAGTCTACCACACTCGCTTATCACTTCAAAAACCTCTATCGAGTCTGAAAGAGGATATATTGGGCGTCCGAATATAAATGCTTTGTTGCTCCCGCACCACCACATCTTCAGGGAAATGAGTACCGCCCAGATCACGACGAAAAGAGCACCGATAGCATGCATGAGATTGAGGAAAAGGGTAGACGGAAAGATAACTCGGATAATGGAATAAAGAAGGCTGATGCGAACAGACCTAGCAGGTTTCGGTGGCTAGAGCATCAAACAACCGTGGCAATGTAGCGAGTTAAGACTGACTATACGATGCTTGTAAAGGCGTATGAAGCGATCCATCCAGCAATTGCAATTCTCTGTGAATTGCTAGAGATGAGCAGGTCACTGCATGTCCGAGTCTACGGAACTCAAGTACGACTGACCGGAGCAAACGTACATCAAGTCCGCGATGGAACTCGCCACCGCGCAAACCATCGCAAACGCCGCCCACGTGTCTTCCCACCAAAACCTTTGTATCTTCAATCGAAACCCTAATCGAAAGAGAGAGGTGACAGCCGTCAGGAATTGAATGATGCTTGCCGCGACTGAAATGATCATGCTGATCAGTGGGACTCAACGAGCCGATAGAAACTCACTCGCAAGCGCCGTGCTATCGACTGCCATGGTAGGAACATTGGAGAATTGATCCGCTGGGCATGGTCAAATACTATACAACCAAGTCGTGGAAAAGTCGTGTCGTAGGGTCAACAAACCATGGGAGAACAAGAGCTTCATCATGGCCAAAAGTACGGCGTCGACTTAACACATCTCTTGAATGCAATCTGGTGTCATCAACGTCTGATTGGTGATGTTGAGTTCGCATGCCTGAAATACAATGCCACACGCAGTGGCAGAGCACCTCGGGTACATGAAAAGGTGCTATCCACTACCGTCGAATCAAAGTTTGATGATACTGAACGCAGGTATGTAAGTTGAAACGCGTGAGAGAAGAGCCGTGAAATGCATTCGAATCGTTTACCTGGTCACGGGCACAGCACGATTAGTAGTCCTGAAACTAGTCTGGGACAAGTCTGACCGACAGGAAATTTCCTCGTTCGGTATGCATCATCCTGATAAAAGATTGTCGCTCAACAACCGCTCCCCAGACCTTTCTAGCAGTCGACTGAGCAAGGTATTCCGTGTAGGAGGGGTGACGCATCCTCCCACGCCTTGCGCAATTCAGTGGCGCCTAGAGTAAGGTGACAGCTCAACGTTGTCTTACTTGAAGAGCACTGCTCTCAGGTCGAGATTATTGGAGGAAGCCTCACGGCACCAGTGGTCTGGTGAGCGACAAGATGTTGTGCACCAGGCAGGCACACCTCATACATGGGCTGTGAGAGAGAAAGACCCATGTCGACAATAATTAGCCTGGAGTGGGAGGAAAGGCAAGAGCAAGGAGTCCGCACGTCCAATGGGCAGCAGATCGTACCTGGTACCTGTTGATTAGGAAGAGCACTTGATCGTATCGGGAAATAGCAGCAGCAAGTTGCAATCCTACAGCGCTGTCCTATGAGCAACGGCAAGAGCGAGTGGACTCAACTCGACCGAAGTGTCGTCGTCGTTCGATGCGACCCGTAGCCATTCAAGTAGCTGACAATATCGGAGGATTTGAAACGGTACGAGGAAGTGGCATGGATGCCAGTTCCAAACTTGGTGGTCAGAACGGGGACAGGTGAGTGTCATATTACCATTAGTATACTGTCAGCATCACAAAAGTTACAGAAGTGCGACATTGCTCGATAGGGAAGGTCACGCTGGTCACACAGAGACTAGCCGGTGACGTCGTCAGGATGGGGACCAACACTTCGTCTGTGACCAGAGAATAAGATACGCAGTGCATCGAATTGATTGTACAGTATATAAGATTCAGATAATACACGACATATCAATGTCAAAGTGTATCAAATCCTTCTTGGGCAAAAATGTCCTCGTCCAGCTCCTCTCCCTTGTCGGCCATGATGCGGTCTAGTTCGTGCTCCTTGTCCGATGCCTGAACACTTGTGTCATCATTGATGTCATCTTCAGTGTCTTCCACTTGGTCGAGTGTATCATCCTCTTCCTCATTCAATTCCAGTCTTACCTCACCATTCGCTTTATCATGAGAACGTCCACCAAGGGTTGTTCCGTGGATACCCCCTTGAACGAGTAAGCCATTGACATTTTCACTACATGTGTCTACTAATGGCCCAGGTTATATGCCATGTCTTTACCGGCCCATCAACAAGTCTAGGTGAAGATTCCCGTGGTACACGACAATCCAATGCCGAGCTACACAACATGGTGAAAGTTGAGAATGTGCATATAGCATATGCATGCGTTTTGGTATGTTAATTCATTATGGACTCAAGCGCGTCGAGATGCTAATATCAAAAACCTGGATCAGGCAAGATTCGGTATTAGCACTAAGAATAGGTGGTCACAGAGGGACGGGAAATTCGACTACCGCACTTTCTACTATACAATCCTACAAGAAATCGAAAGCTGTCAAGATGAGGTATGGAAGACTGGGCTATATCAACATTTCAACGTGTGAATCTGTATTTGGGCACATCATCTTCGGCTGAGATACTCCACAGGGCTCTATTCAAGAACATGAATAGCCATCTTGTGGACGTGGATAAGTCGGAAGACGAGACTGGTGATCACGGTGAACACAATGAAGACGATAACGACGACTTTTTCCTCACTACTATGCGTGCACAGGCTGCCGCTCGAGCAGCTGCTACCGAGCCAAGGGCTGGTAGTGTGAATATCCCTGCTTCATCCTCTGGTTTAACTAACAATGGCAGACAGCGTCCCACCTAACGACACCTCATACCACCTCCATGGTCCCCCAGACCACACAACCCTGAGCTAGTTGAGTCCTCCAACAGGCCTCCCATCTCGGGACCATCGAATGCCTCTCCTCCCCTGACACCTCCGACCACATACTAGCGTCCCCGTGCCACTCCTCTCATTTGTGTGAGCCGTCAAGACAAGGATATATCGAAATTAAGTGACTTGTCGGGCCTTGAGTCTCCAGAAAGAGATGCCTCAACTAGCAACAAAGAAACGGATTTCTCGGCATCAGTGCAATGGAAGATCGCAGCCATCTCGGGTGGGGAGCACGGAGGTGTAGATGCTCCAAAGAGTAAAGCCACCCGTCAATCCCGAGACTCCAAGGGCAAAGGGAAGACTATCACTCCCCTGTGCAACAAAAACGATGCTCCGGGCGAAAACTCCAATGAGAAGGGAAAGGATGGTAAGAGCCGCAGGAAGGGTAACAAGTAGTCATTCGAGGTAATGATACTGTACTGTGCGGTCCCTACTTTGGGATTGAGAAGATCAAATGATGTCGAAGCCGAAGTTTGTTCAGCATAGAATTTGACAAGTTGCTTCTCCAAACAAGTTACAGTAAGTTCCAGATGGGCACTGCATCTCGTACTGCATCATAAATATCAATAGAATAAAACATCCGGCCGGCGAGCGAATAACAACCTGCGGCATAAAACAACATTTCCTCCAGATGTTGCATCGAGTCCGTGACGCTCCGTAGTGGTATAATGCAACAGTAAAAAAAACAGAGACACACGATTCCCCCACCTCACTGACCGAAACCACTGTCGGACAGCCACTTGGCCAACTTTTCCTTTTCTTCATCCCTGGGTTCCCTCTCCAAGCTTAGTTTCCAAAATACCTCGCTTGCATCGTGATCGCCAAACTGACGGAGCGACTCGTCAATGAAGACAAGCACGGTCGGAAGAGGGTGGAAATTGTGTGGTTGTGCTTGCCACCGCTGGAGATCCTGGATCACTTCCGACGTCTTCTGACGCTTCCGAAAGTTGACGAGATCTCCCGGAAGATAGTCCTTGCTTCCGTCTTGTATGTGAGTGAGTGCAGTCAGGAATACACCTATATGGAAAAACAACCGCTGAGACAGGTCATTTGGCTTGTGTGGAAAACAACGCACCAACAAAGGGGACACAAGGAGGGGCCACTGTGGCCAACGTGGACCGATAATTGTTGTAGTGCTTGTATGAGTCGACCAGGGTCTCGCAATTTCCCAACACCGACATGTGTCGCGAGCTAACCTGCTCCCATGAACGCTTGAGGCGACTAACCGGAGAAGAATTCAATCCTGTGACGATTGCCATCATGGTGGAGAAATTCTGGATAGACCGACAACGCTACAATGGAGTCTAAACAAACGGTTTTAACTTCAAAATGGGGTACTAACCTCGGCAACGAGAATAAAGTGCTTCATGACAGCAGCTCGCCGACGAGGATCGTCCTTACACAAGATGGAGTATGTAACCCAATGTGCAACCTGCGGAAGATTAAGCCAAGAATACGCTGGTATAGCTTGAAACTATACCCTATTACTTCTGCGGATAAAGTTGGCAACACCGTCGTGGAGTTCTATCCGAGATTGCTTCGACCGCTGTAAGCACTCAGAAGGTCGAATTTTCTGATACAATTGACTCTCAGTGATCGTCAGTTGCCTAGCGAGCTCCAAGGGATCTATATCCAGTAGCTCTATTCGTTTTGGAACGATAGGCGGAGGTGCAGGAACTGCGGACTGGGGCATTGCTTTCCTGATGTTCCCCGAGTGCTGGTAGTAGACATTCAGAACTTTGGGAAAAAAAAAAGAAGAACGGACGAACAACTCGTTTGATCGCAACCAGTAACTGTCTCGCAGCAGGGATTTTGAAGACCTCACTTCCGGACACAAACTGAGTCATCCGATCCAGCATCCCGATATCTGCCTTGTCCATCACGTCCTCGTCTTGCACTATCGACTTCATCGTGTTAATCACCCTGAATAAACAACGGACTCCAGGAACTGTCCCAACGACAAATGGGGCGTACTCACCGAATGCGTATGATATTCTGTTTGTGGCGTCGCCAATCTTCAAGCTCCTTGGAATTCAGATCAGGAGGAGGTTGAATCCAGAAGCGATCAATGAGGAGATTGATAAGTTCGTTGAACGTCATGAATGACTTGAATGTCATCAAGAATGCCCTGGTAAAGTTGGTATCTGTCCATGCATGAATACTCAGGAGCATCCAAGAAAACTGTCGACATGCCTGCGTATTCATGTGCTGTAAGTCTTTCGACCAAGGCCAGAACAGTTCCTCCTCGGACAGTGCCGTCTGGATCAATTAGGACCTCTTCAGGGTTGTAACGTGGTCGGAGATACCAAGGTTTTGCTTCAGCACTCAGGGAGACCAAGTAATGTGACGGCGCATCGTCGCCAAAGAACGCTTTGATCTTGTCTGGTCGTGGAAGTGGGGGTACAGTTTCTAAAACTATCGCCAAAGGAAAACAACATCAAGAGCTTGAAAGGTGAATGAGAGACAAACATACTGTCGTCATCTTCGAGCGGAATATCCATAGGCACTTTATCATTGAGTATAATGCGTGGTTTTCCACTAGTTGGTACTGGAGGGGGAACAGACGACGGCGGCGAGGGAGAAGGTAGTGGTTCGTCTACATCTTCTGCAACGCTCTTCAACAATCTGGGTGATTCACCTTCCGTGACATCAGCAGTTCCATGGCTTTCGTAGATGGCTTCCAGTGCTTGGTTCGCCAAGATCGCGGATACAAGACTGCGTTGCGACATCCGCCATTCAACAGGCGTTCTGTGAGACCGTTCCAGGATGGCAGTTTGTTCATTGCCAATGCGCATGAGGCTCTCCAGGTTCTGTCGCGATACCTTGAGGTTGAAATCGAGGGATGAGCCCAAAACTTCTAGCGCATCATATGTCGTATCGCGACCTCTCCAAGATTCGCAAGGTTCGAGTCGATGGATGCGCTGTGCTGTGACAAGCAGTGCGGCACCGTCGTCGTAAATCGCTTGTGTAGTTGCCTCAAAGGCACGGACAAGCACACGAGCTTTCTCGACGGTTCGCATGTATTGCTTACCGTCAAACAGCTTGGCCTGATCGACGGTCTCGACGTCGACGTGCCTAGCGATGTGAATGTCTCCAAGGAAGAGAACAAGCGACGAGAGCCGCTTCAAGAGCTCCTGAGCGTAAGTTGTCACGACTTCGGCTAAAAATTACGATGGAAATCAGGATATGCACAGACCGAAACACGAAGCATACATACCAGGCCGGGTCCCCCTAACTACCTCTGTGAACGTGCTCAACCCCTCCTGAGCTCTTGACAGATAAGTTACGAATTCGTTCAATGTCGCGGTGGTCAGGTTTCGTCGTGGAGCTTCTTCATGGTCCTCGACGTCCACCCATCCAAAACCTTTCCAAGTTCCGGCCGTTCCGGCACCCGCTTTGAGGGGATCGGCATGCGGAGCAGACAGGTAACCCTGTAATCGCCTTGGGCCTAGAACCCCCTGATTCCGAACCCCTTGTGCTATGGACACAAATTCGACTAAAGAACGTTCCAGCTCCTCGGCATCCGAACTGAGTTGGGAGACATCGTCACCGGCGGTCCACGGGCCATCATTAAGGACCGCCCGAGCAGATAATACAAATTTGGAAAGAGTAGCGACGGCCCGACGTTGAGCAGGTATCAGGGGTGTTTGGGACGCGGTGCTGGTGTTGCTGTCGGCTGTTTTACTCCTGCCACTACAGTGTCGGGACGATGGTCCGGACACATACAAGAGGTCACGAATAGCCGTGATGGCAGCACAGATGAGATTGTCAATGATTTCTTCATCGTCGGGAACCTGCGGAATTCCAAATTGTCTGAGGTGGAGGATGACTGCATGTATGCACCGTTGTGCTCTCTGCAAAAGGTCGGACACAAGCTCGGGAGTGGGTGGGACCAACGGACGTGGTTTGGTAATTGTCGATGGTTGGGGAGACCTCGAGCGCTGTAATTCTCGACCGTCAGGGACGTCAGATGATCGGGAATGCCCCCTGCGGTGAGACACCTCACGGGGTGGAGTGGAATGATGAATGTTTAACGTGGATGATTGTGAACGCTGATCGGAAGAGATGCTTGTGGAGAGACGCAAAGAGTCCAGTGCACTATACCTGCGCTGGCGCAATTGTGCAGTGAGTGAATCGAAAAGGACCCCAGGAACGCGGTTCGAATTGTGAGCGAATGGGACGATGTCGGTGTTAGCGCGTGGGCGAGCGACCGCCATCAGGGATTCAAACGAAGGCAGAGGTTCGATGGATGAGGGGAGAACCTCAGCGACGTGTAAAATAGGCGGAGACGAGGACGCAGGATCATTTATGTTGAGGGCAGAGGAACCTGCCTGACGAGGAACGGTGGTGTCCGGCAAGATATTGGGCGCGGTGGTATCGAGGCCGTCACTGCCGCCAGAATGCAAGTTGGATGTGACGAACTCGACGTCGTCGGCGTCCCTTGGGAGGTCGCGAGAGAGTTTGCCAGTTAGCGTATTGGCGTAGTAAATCTGCAAGGGGCGTTTCAGATTCGCGCATTGGGAACTGACACGACACGGTACCTGTCCCTCTTCAGTGACCTGGGGGATCCAGAAGTCTCTCGCATTACTGTTAGAGTGATGATGGGCCGGTCTCGTTGCTGTGGGGATGGCAGGGAGACCTCTGATGCTGTTGCGGACGGGTACGGGATGTCGTACGTCGACAAAGGGGGCCGCCATTGCTGTTCTCGACGACCTCACGGCCTGTCAAACCAACGTCGTTGTCGTCGTCGTCGTAGTGTAGCACTGCCTGCAGGAACAACTATGTCATACAGTACCCCAGTGAGTGTATGAAAACGAGAGGTTCCCACGCCCATACGATACTACTCAGGGTTATCTGCGGCGCCACGCCCTATAGTAGACCGACTCAGCCAAGTACTACTTACTCACTATGGCCACCGTCGACGTGCGTGTCGTCCTCGACGACGCCGACAACGACGCTCACATCTTACTCGACAGGTCACCGGATTCTCCCCCTCCACCAGCCAGACAGAACTCCACGACTTTTTCAGGTATGGACCGCCGTACCATCTCGTGACCCCTCATTCACACGTTGTCCAGTTTCTGTGGAAAGTACGTCCATATCTATCACGAAATGCTCACATCTCTCAGGGTTATCCAGGATCACCTCCATCGAGTTCAAAGATGACGATGGCAAGCACAAGATCGCAATCGTCACATTTGAGAAACACCCCGCAGCCCACACGGCGCTCATGGTATGGATCTCGACCCATTCTCAGTGCGATTCACGTTTCCACCCGCACCGCACCTAGTTGAATGGCGGTCAACTCGGCGGTCACACTCTCACCGTCACCTCAGAGGTCGATCATGCCCCTCATCACGACTCCAATGAACATCGCCCTTCACTCGAGCAATCCGACAAGCCACGAGCAGGCAGTAAGTGACGCCACGATGTCCGATTACTCGCAGCCCCCTCAGCACCCATCCAGTCGCCGCAGAATATCTCGCTCACGGCCACATACTTTCTGAAAAGATCCTCAATCGCGCCATCGAAATTGACAGTATGCGCCCCACAAACAGCTCGAATTCGGGGCCTATTCTCATCTCTGCTGTCAGATAAACACGGGATCTCCAAGAAGTTCTTATCGTTCATGAATGATGTCGACAAGTCGATCGGTCAGCGTGCTCTTGGCCCTGACCAGACCGTGTCTGCCAAAGTCCAGTCCACAATCAAAGACACGCACACACGTGTGAAGAGCATCGATGAGCAAAAGGGATACTCAAAGGTAGCACGAGCGGTATATTCCTCGCCACCCTTCCCTCCTCCCCTCCCTGCTCACGTGCACGACCAGTACTACGAAAAGGCCCTCACCTCGTCCTTTGGCAAGAGTGTCTTATCCTTCTACACAAGCACTGCCAAACAGGCTCGCGACATTCAGGAAGAAGCACTCCGCATCAAGGAGGCCAAGTCCAAGGCCACTCCGGCTTCTCCCCCTGCTGGCGCACGCTCGTCTGCCTCACCCCCAGCTGAGAAGCCCCAGCCTCCCAAGTAACCTACTCCCATTCAGACTGCATAGCTCCAACCAGTGATTCTGTCCAAACTTGTCCACATAATTAAATAAGATAGCCTTTCAGGGAATTCAAGTGTACGACATGTATTTCTTTTGAAAATTTGAGCTGTGATTAAGCAAGTCATCCTCACACGCGTTTGTCGGCGTCACAGGTCTCCTTACTTTGTAAGATGGATGCCCTTCATACAGGGGAAGGGGACGTTCATCCAACCATCCCATCGTACATCGGAAGACTATCCACTTGAGTATACCTGCGAAAGACGCAAAACATCAGATCAGCCAAGCTTTGCCTGGCACACTACAAGGTCTATGCGAGAAACAAAAAAGTGTGAATGCGTTACCTTGATGTAGTGGACGGCATCGGCGATTCGCGTTTAATGCGTCAACGTTCGTAAAAAGCCTCGCACGAAACGAATGTGAGCGTGATTCGCAAACAAAAAAAAACTGTTCAATAGATGAGCGTCAGACGTACTGCAACTTGGACGTTGCCAGTGCTTACTCGACACATGTTGCATTCTTGTCAACGACACCGGACGCGGGCGGGCAGTAGGACAGCGAGAGCGCGTCCAACGTTGCCATCTGAAGTTGATACATACGCGAGAACACCGACGCCTCACTTCACCGTCATCGATCCATAAATAAAGCTTTAGCATGGCGATCCAATGTTGTACCCAAAATATTTCGCCAACTGTGTGCTCAGGTTGTCTCAGACTGAAAAAAGAAACGCTCCGCGGCGGAAGACGCGATGGATACATCGAATCCGTCTGTCTTCTTGATGTGAACCACAATGACCCGACCTCGACATTAAGGGGTTCATCGAGAACGAACAAAAAACGAAGGACAAGCCCCAGTCACGGACAATGTTTTTGTTTCCAACGCTTGTCGTATAAAACCTGTCGAAGACGGTCAGGTTCCGTGAGCCCTGCGAGAAGCGCACGTGTGTTGATATACACTCACAATGTCAAACCGATCAGTAAACGACGCGAGGTCAGCGTATGAATAGGCAAAGCAAGCAAGCAGCTGTGAAGCACTGACAGAGACGGAAATATGGACGGCAACAGGTGAACATCCACATCTCCTCATTCCCCATTGCCTGAAAATTGACACTGGGTGAGCGTAGATTACCGTGCCCGTGAACGGTCTCTTGGCCCTTCCAGACGACTAGAACGAACATCGAGGACATGAACACTCAACACGCACGATGATCACAGATAACCGCACAATCACTGACCGGCTGTTGCCGCGACTAAACCAGAACATGTCACCCGAGTCGAAGACGAGATCCAACTCGATTGTGAGATCTTCTGCATGCACGAACGACATAGACGAATTAAGGGCACGTGTCTCTGGTGACACAGTGAGGACAGCTGTCAGTCGTGGCACCGGAAATACTGTTCGGATAAGCCTTGATGATACGGTTGGCCAAATGTCATCCACCTGCCACTATAGCCAAGCACTAGATGGAGTATCCGCAGACCTCGTGTGTGCTGAAACGCCCTATGACGTGCCAAGACAGAGGTGAGTACACTTTCCGAGGTTAATCAGAGGTACCCCGTTACTGCATACTCTGACACACGTTAGATAAACCGTATCTCTTTGTTGTTGTACCCGCGGTAGCGCTCAGACGCTCCGAAATATCTCGTTGCAACAGACGAACCGGTATGGGGCTAAATTTTGATAATATGGTTACTAAGAAACCTAGTGCCATGTGATAGCCTGATGGACGACAATCAGTTCTAGCCATTAATCGACGGATGAAGACATACTCTGGAATTGAGAATGTATTCCTACAGTGTTTAAACAGGACCTGCGGAACTGCGTTTGGAATGGAACTCTGATCGTCGTCTCTGGAAGTGAAACATGTAGGGATTTCATCGGGCAACCGGCAGTGGCATAAAGTATTGGATGGAAAACACGCCAGTTGCACATGTCTCGTCGGCATCTTTTCGGGTCAAAGCAGAATTTCATCTACGTTGTGAACCAAAACAACCCTTGTGATGGGTCCAGTGAACCTTCCAAATGGTGGATGGTCATCATGGATGACAGAAACACTGCTTTATGCCTGCGGCCCAGATTACGTGTCCCGGATTGAGACTATTGCATCCATTGCCAGGGCTTATGGGCAACTTCATCATGTGGCCCGACGCCACGCAGCCCGAAAGAGCCAGAGTTTTGAAGGTGCTGCTATGACTTTCGAGGCCTGACTGGCAAGCCTCGTCGGGCCCGTTGCCTCATACACGAACGGTGCCAGCCCTGATTCGGCATGCTCAGGGTCCGCTCCACATTGCAATCCCTTTAAGTTCGGTAAATTCCGAGCAAGGTCTTGGCTGTCTGGGGAACAGGAACGTAAAAAACAAAGTTTACACGGGCGATTACTGCCGTGACAGCGCTCTGCCTGGTCGGTCCCTTAATCAGCTCACTCGAGGAAGAATGTCGGGGTGTATTGACAGCCGTATGCATAGCACCTGCGAGAAGTTCAGGGGTCATTACCTCGCATTTCTTAAGCCGACGTGAAGAGTTGACGAGAACTGTGATTGGCCCGGCCTTGCGTGACATTTTGCCTAAAATGGGTGGTTCCGAGCCCCAAGGCCAATGGAAGGTTCGCAACTGTGGGTCCGTGATGTGATGTGTGAGAGTGAGGACCACCCTCTTCCGCCGTTCTGCCGGAGCAATTCCAGAATTTGGGTGTAATTACATGCTGTAAATTTGCCCTTGCGTGGAAGGAGGCCGTTCACAGGGCAACAGGACCGGGTGTGCCTGGACTACCAGCAGTCCTCCATGCGGCAAGAATCAGCTCGACTACGTCCTCGACGCCCTGGTCCTTCTTGACGCTCGTGAACACGGTCGGACCATCACCACGCATGATCCTTGCATCGCGTTGCATCACTTCTAGGGAAGCGTTCACATACTCTGCGATATCGATCTTTTGCGAGAAAGGGTTTGATAAATAACGTTGGATGAGATGAATGCCAAGGGAAAAAGGGCGTGTCACCCTACCACACACCTTGTTGATCACCAAAAGATCAGATTGAGAGATACCCGGCCCACCCTTGCGTGGAATCTTGTCCCCGCCCTGGGATCCGGTCAATCGGTCAAGCGGTTTATAGAGTTCACTAGAGAAAAAGAAGGGTATATACCGCGACATCGATCACGTATATGATATAATCTGCCAGTTCTCGTGAGTAGTTTGCGGCCAAGTTGTCCCCACCGCTCTCCACGAAAAGAAGTTGACAACCATATTTGGCCTGCAGGGTCTCAAGTGCGCCCAGATTGGCGCTGATGTCTTCGCGTATAGCTGCATGGGGGCATCCGCCCGTTTCGATCGCAAGGATGCGTGAGGCTGGGAGGGCCTCGTTTTTGATTAAGAATTCCTGGTCTTCTCGAGTAAAAATATCGTTCGTCACCGTGGCTACGGGTAAACGGTTCAGGACAAGACAGCGCACCGGCATTTGGGAGGACTCCTACCAATATTGTATTCAGTACGAAGGCGCTTGCACAGGGCAAGGGTGAGGGCGGTCTTTCCGGATCCGACCGGTCTTGAAAGAGGGGGAGGAATGAGGACGAGGAATCGAACAGACGAACATCATGTCAACATACTTACCCACCAATCCCGATCGTGAAACCCCGCTCAGGGAAGTTTCGAGAAGAGTAGTCAGGAAGGTCTCGTTCGGCGAACTTGCCTGACTGATCGTTGAGTGCGCGCACAGATCACGATAAGGATTGATGCGTACCTGGATGGTCGAGTTGTTCGTGCGTGTGTCCGTGCTCGCCGCCGTGTTCGTGAGTCTGAGATGGATCAGCGCTCGCGCTGAGGTTGTTGAAGAACGGCACGCTCATGGGTGTACAGGGTCAAGACCAAATACCTGCGGAAGTTGCCGTCGTGACTTGACCGAATGAAGCGCTCGTCGATTAGGCTGGTCGAATACGCCAGCTCGGAAGAAGAGACGCCCAGGCAGCCCAAGAAGAGGTCTGTGCGTCCCAAGTCTTCTGTGTTGGACTGACCCGAGCCCGCGCGCAGGAAGTTGCCAGCGTTGTCCGCGTCGTTGACCGTGCCAACGCCGGTGGACGACCCGGCGCTTCACCAAAGCCGCGTACGCGCGGTGCCTCACGTAGAAGGACAATACGCGACGCACATCTACGTGCCCGTCGTCGTGCACCGCAAACACGCGCTCTACAGCCTGACAGAGAATGCCCTGGCGCTCGCCAGGACACAGGTAGGGTACCTTCATACCATCGGTCAGCGGGAAGACACCACCGCCCGATGGGAGCTACACATCTCCTTATCTCGACCTTTGTTCCTGCGGGCACACCAACGCGGGGAATTTAAACACGCCGTCGGACAGGCGGCTTCCTCGATCGCGCCGTGCGTTCTTCCCCAGCTCTGCGAGCGTACGCAGAACGATGACAGGCTCGGCTGCGAACAGTTTCGACGCGTCGTTCACCACCTTCTCAGAACTGACGAACGATGAAAGAACCAGAACCTTCTTGGCCCTGGAAGTAGGCGCGGGACACGGCGAGGTAGGTAGCTGAATGGTCAGCAGGCACTCGATCTGGCAGTTCCTGACGATCTACCACAGTTGCGCCGCTGTTTGGATCTCCTTGGACCAACCCTCCGTCTATTACGACAGAAAGACTTCTACGTTGATCCAAAATTTCACGCATCGATTGCATGGGCTTTGATGGAGAGGCCGTCATCGCCGTCCAATATAACTCCCCTCACTCTACATGAGACCGTGTTGCCCGAACGCGATGCGCCCGCAGAGCAACAGGCACGATCGATATCCCCCCGTGCAACGGAACAGCCATCGGATAACTTTTCCCATATACCACACTTTCCACGAACCCTCGTGCCTTTGCTCAATGAGGCTTACGCAGCCAAACTCTCGCAAGCACGAACGGGAGGTTTTCTTGTGGATAAAATCTCAGTCAAGATCGGGAAGGACATCTTTTCGTGGCCATTGAGCGGGAGAAGCACCTAACTCGTAATTGATCCCTGCAGGAGTACTGTATCGCATAGGGCACAGGGTGGGTTTAGTGGAGCTCTCCGGCTACCTAAACACGTTGCGGAATTGTGGCGGGCTTAATGACCAGCGCAACGTTCCTTCCACTTCCAGTAGCTTGATCAAATAAATTGACCATCTTCACCTCCACCTCTTGGCCGCCATCGTTCATCTCCGCCAATTCTTGCTTTATCCAATCATGGCGGTCGAGTAAAATGAGGGCTTCGATCAACGGCCCTAATATACATCGGAGTGTTTGCAGTGCGAACAGCGCACTCTCCATTTCCAGCCGGGCGGCCTCGTTCGTGAACCATCCAGGGAGGGACATGCTGACCCCTGCAAGGTCGATCCCTAGCTTGCTCGTAGCACGTTCCAGAAACATGGGCCAGTCCTCGTACGCCGAGTCGTTGAGTCTTCCCAGTCGACGATTCTCAAACGTCTCTCCGAGACCTGGCCGGACGGGTCGTTCTGGGAGCGTCGCCCTGTCTGCAGTCACGTCCAATTTTGTGGTCGCCTCCTGCAAAATGGGATGTAAGAGTGCTCGATAAACCACTTTACGCAAAGCGAGTTCGGCCCCCCGCCTCGTATCTTCACTCTGCAACCACTGAGAGGGTACCTGGGCAGCCAGGTGGAGGGCTGCAATCGTCAGCCTTGGGGTTGGATTCATGTCACGAAGAGGTTTGGACAAGGGAAAATCTGTAACACCCTGCGTTCGCGTTCAGCATTTATAGCCCCATATGTATTAGCGTACCAGCGGGGGACATTAAATTATAGCAGCAACCCACGACAACCAAGGAGTGAGGTCTCCATGCATATTCCGCACCCCCCGCATGTGGCATTCGGGTCCGACCTGACAGAAAGGTGCGTAAAACATCGACAGTCAGGGAACCACACGCATGTAGAGCGACCATGAGTACAGGCAAGGGTTGTGGGCGCATTGGTGGAAGGGGGGGGTCGTCGGGTTGGCGGCTCCCCGGAGGATCACTAAGCCAATCAACTATGGCGTCCTCTAATGTCCGAGGGCATACGTGGACCGTTCGATGGGTAAGCAACCCCTCGCGAGTTCCATTTGGTGAATCGCTACGGCGTTTTCTCTTCAATCTACGCCATGCTTTCGGGGTCGTCCATCGATTGGCACCCGAGGTCTGGTTCTTATCATTATCCAGGGCGAGCACATGAAAGTCCAGTTCCTGGAGTGCCCTGGACAAGTACCCCTGGGGGACTCGGGTTCAGCTGCATCCCAAGCCCGAGATGAAACGACATACTTGACCTGAACCTACGTCGACGGCGTGCCAAACGGATTGTGGTTGCTCTGAGTGAACGAGATGGTGAATATACGAGGACATGCGATTGACCTCATGCTCTTTTTTTCGCGAGATGCGATAGCCACAATGGCCCGCGCTGCGCGTCTCGTACGCTAATGCCGGCGAGCGAGGAAGTCATCGCACCTCGCTTGGGGTGGAATTCGGCAGGCGACTCACCTGCGGGGGTACGCTGGAGCTGTAGCTTGCGCACGGCATCAATCAAGGCTGAAAGTTCTGGCGGGATCTGCGGTCGCGAAAATTATGGGCGCTCCAGAGTGCGATAGAGGGGAAAACGCACGCCAAACTCGAGCTGGTCGTCGTCAGAGGGACGCGTAAAGTAGTGGACGAGCCGCAGCCAAGCGGGTGTAGGCTGCGCATAATCGGACGCCCAGGCCCACCACGGGGACCACGCAGATGGAAGTCCTTGGATGTCGCAGATAGTCACGTCGTTTGGGTGAATTGATAGCAACGAAGTAACAATGGGCAACGAAATTTCGTCGACAATGGTAGTCGCGGTGTCGGCTGCGGCACACATGCCTTGATGATGTTTACAACAACGTACGCGCTGAAATGGTGTGTTTAAAAACGTCGACGTTCCTTCTCTCGACAGGTTTGCTCTCCACGTTTCACTTCTTCTCTTCGCACCAAGAGAATACGGACCTATGCCACCTATGTATCATAGGGTCCATTCAACATGCCTGGGAGTGCCTCGGCCGCTCACGACGGACCTCGCTGTGGTCGCCCACATTCCTTTCATCCTGACACGTATCAAGAAACCAGATTTGCGATAACCTTGCGACAATGGTTGAGAGTCTCCTCCCCGCAGAGGTGATACTCTTCCCCATGCCGTTCTGCTGTTGAACTGCCCCGTCTTTCTCTTGACTATTGCATAGTCTTCAAATCACCATCCTGCAGCGCCCTGCGTTCACAGCATCCAATGTCAAGGGGGTGTTCAGGGACCGAGTGTGTGTTCGTAGCTGCGTGATGCTTGGATCGTCCTCTCAAGGATCGTTCCGAGCTGATAGAGGTCTTGGCGTGGCTTTTTGGAACTACCCTAGATGTCATCGGGATCGCAGGTACACATACACGATGGCCTTGCAAGATCTCAGCCCTCATCGGTGGTTCATTCAGGTTCTGGGTACCCTCTTGGGCCAGAACGACGAGCTTGCCAAGTTGATACTCACTGCTACGACCAAGCAGCTCCAATCGTACACTTTCCTCAAAGCCCGTTATCTCGGAAATTCGTGCGTCATAATGCCGGCCGTGTTGTCATTTAATCCCCTCGTGACCCCTTATCATAATCCATAGCGCCCTTATGCTGAGGCGATGACGAAGGCGCATCAGCACCCGATCCGCATTGGTCTCTAATGAACGATGAGCGCAAGACAACGATCAATGAAGTCGACGCCCAGTGTTGTTGGTCGATAAAAGGGATTAATTATTACCGCCGACTGGCCCCGACTTTCTCAGTGCCCTTTGGTGGATATTTCGGTCCCGAGAGGACTGCCCTGCCCTAAACGACCCCTCCGGTCCAGTCGAACATGGCTACATGTGCCTCTCAACGGCCGGCGACCTTTGAAGGTTCTGTGTCAGATTTCTTATCGCAGGGCACGAAACCTCCTCTCTTGCATTCACTTGGTGTTTGTGTGCGCTGGATAGTGCAACACGATGTCAGACTCTCCTACAGGAGGCTGTCCCCTCTATCGATCTCGATTCCCCGACACTGGACGAGAATATACTCGATTGGGTGGTTTGTGAGACACGACATGGACGATACGTGTGGCTGTAGAGGACGATGAGATCCCCGTTCAACAGCCATTCTGGGACGAATTCGGGGAGCTGCACGGGACGATAAAGATTACCAAACACGACATCATCAAGATACCAATTCAGGCGATTAATAAAGCTACTCTATATGGGGACAGGATACCCACATCTTCAGGTACGTGATTGCCCTGAAGCCTTTGTTGACCCTGACCAGAGAGCTTGCATCTGATGAGTGGCGCGTTGGCAGGCCCAAACGATGGAAGAATTCCCCGGAGAACAGCAAGGCAATCCAAGGCCTCCATTCCGATACACTCACGTTTCTGAGCGGAGACCGTGGGTGCATTAGGTATGGGTTCGCACTGGCCAAGTGAGTATTCCTGTTCATCCGGTGTTACCCGCGGGGATCGCAAGAGTTCGGCAACCTGCGCGCTATTCGGATGGTTTGATTTGCTTTCTTTAGACTTTTTCTCCCTATTGTAAAGTCTCCAAATTAGGTATCCTACAGGGTCTGGCCCCCACCGGCCCGGTTTTATATGGAAGGGGAAATATGGAAGTGCTGATATTTTTGGCATCCAGGATGAAACTGTTTCTTTTCACGCTCGTCTGTGATCTCGAATACACGGTTGACCCTTCGGTAATTATCGAGAAGACGTCCAAGTAGGCATGTTCGCCCGGGTCTTTTAATTATCCGAGATCGTGCTTTGTGCTTCTCTGGGCCGCGTTTCATGTTAAACGAACGCGGGCACACTGCCTCTGCCGTGGTCTCATCTGATTTATCATATTATTGATCATGATGGGCTTATGGTTCTTCTCGTTACAGTATCGTTGCTCGTCCTGTGGAAAATTACTGGTAACGATATGCCTCTCTTCATCCATCCGGCACCTCCTAGGGTGGTTTGTGCTCTCACATGAGAGACCCAATCGATGAAACGTAATGCTGTTACGACACGGTTCTTCTTTTTCGGTATCGTCCAGTTCGTATCAACGGCCGGTCCTCACACATGAGCGGCCCAGGTGAGACGTAACCCTTACGCCTCTCGTACCCTCACCGGTATGGCGTCCGTACTATATCTCGTGATTTCATCAGTGGTCGTAACTCATTTGGGTGATTGAAGAGTAGGAACCCAAGTTTGTCCGCGGGAATGCCGAACGTAGTCGATAACTCAGCTATGTGGGAAGATGAATCATCGTGGCCACAACGTGATCTTACGATGACGATGCGACCAAGCGGTGTCTGCCTCAGGAGAGAGCAAACAAGGGCCTCGTCACTGGACCGGTCCACAGTGCAGAGATTACCCCTAAATGATTTGGCGATAGATCTACCGTGCCTCGCATCGATCTGTGTACCGTGTCAACGTAGCGGCCTGCATTGGCAGTGCAGCTGCAACGCCCTGTAAACCACACCCACCGTCTGTACGTACATATAACGAGGTGCGTATCCATGAATGGTGATCATATCGCACTCTTTTTCCATTTGATTTTTCCCTGCCTCTCAAAGAGGGGGGGGGGGTATGAACTTTGTACCTAGGTCTTTCTCGATTCTCACCCGGCCGGTGGGGGAAAGTGTTCCTGAATGCCCGGTATGTATTCGCTTGGCGGGACACTACATTGGTGGCGCCCAGTGCGAAGATAGACAAGAAAAGGAAAACGAACTGATCACGCATGGGTCTCGACGGTATCCCGGTCGTCATCGCGACGGCGATGACTGTACCCGGGTGGCCGCCACAGATGCCAAAGGGGGAAGAGTCGCAAGGACGCCATCCATGAATAGTGTCATCGGTAAGAAAGTCAGAGCGGTCGGTCACATGGTGGTCATCGGCAAGCTTGCAAGCCACAGGTCCGACAGGATGACTCTCCTCTCTCTCTCTCTCTCTGACACCCTGCGCGCGTTTCAGATCACGACGGTTACTCGCTATGAACGCGGTGCAAACAATCGCGCGATGGAACCGGTCGCTCTTTCGGTGGACCGCGGGGCGGTCAGGGTCCGATCGTTTCTGTTTGCTCGCGTATGCTCCTCCCTCATATCCTCTTTTTTTCTTTTTTCTTTTTTTTTCTCTGTGCCTCGTCTTGGTTTTTCATTTTCTCAGACGGGGGTGTTTTTCATATTACGACGCCGAAAAAGTAGGGTCCTTCCATAAACGGCTTAGCTCGGTCGGCTAACCGGGACCGGTGCGGAATGGCCGATGAAGTGACCCCCTGATGACCCTCGTCCAGTTTATCAGATACATGCGGTGGAAGCGAGAGCGATCGAACCAGACGTACCGCTGAACGCCACCTCGGCGACCGAATCATACGGTAAGAACCGTATCAAACTGTGATTCAAGCAGCGTTCAGAGATATGATGGTGATATATGACGCTCGTGAAAGCGGAGCGCGAGACGTACAGGATGTGTCACGTCGACGGGAAGGAAAAGGGGAAGGGTGAAGGGGGGCTGTACGTCTTCTCCAAGGGCGTCTGCGCAACTCCGCACTCGATTGGAGAATCGACAACATATATCTCGCCAACGATCACAACCGATATGATCAACGAACGACAATTCCGGTCGAGTCGGCGTTGAGGTTCACCCGCACTTCGCCAAGGGAGAGAAAGAGAGGGGAACGAAGAAGGAAGAGCGCGTTCGGGCATGAACGGGCTAATATCAGGTCACTGATCAGTGTGCAAGGTTAGCGCGAGTCGCGACCCGGGCGAAACAGGCAGGGCCCGGCAAGGATGGTCCTGCAATAAGAAAGTGGAAAGGAGGGTTTGGGGGCGCCAACGTGTGCGTACATAACCTAATCTCGCACGTTCAAACCTCCGTGTCCGTACCGTAGGAGGTAGGTCAACGTATCAACACGGGTAGCGGCAGCGTGACGTGGCCAAGTGCCCGCGTATCGGCGACGGGATGATGGAGCCCCTAACGAAAAGACTTGTGCATCAGTACCTGTCGTGGCTGTAACTTTGGGGCGTCTATACCCCATCCGACAAGCGAGCAAAAAACAACAACAATAAAAAGACACAGCTGCAATAACTGAGATCGTCTTCCCTGTCTTGTTTTTTTTTTTGTCTTTTTTTTCCTACGGACGATTCCGGGTGGGATGGATTGGACAATCTCGATCGGAATGGAACGCTCGAAACGAGTTTCAAAACGAATTAGAAAATGATATGTAAATACAATAAAACAAAACAGATAACGCCATACACTGCCATTAGACTATCCTTTTTACCCCGTGGCGTTTCCAAAGGCTATCGTTTGCTATCACCCGGGGTTGACGTTGTCCGTAATATACACAACATGATGTGATTGCGGCCCTCCTCACTTCATGGAGCGTACCGTTTGAGGCGTTTTGAAACGCTGAAGCGACTATTGTGGCGACGCGCTCCGTCTCGGTATTGCTATTCAAATCGGTGTTAAGTCCTGCGTCCGTCTCCGCCCACCCTGATCTCTTTTTTTTTTTCTTTCTTTTTTTCCAATCCGAGTCGGACCAAAAAAGCACCTCCCTCGATCGATGCGGTAGGCATGCGTGAACTACGACCGAGGGAGTGACATGTCCACCATTGCGAATCGATCACTTGTCGTCGTTGGTGGGGACGGACCGGGTCCTTTGGCGCGTTGCGTGCTAACCTGTATGACGACGGCGTCGACGTGTTTTTCGTCGCCCGCGTTGCCGCCATGAATCGATCGACGATGGCCAGGCCTGGCCGTGCAGCCAATAGAGCCCTGGGCAGAGTCTAGCAGACCCGATCACGCACACACGATCCCCGTCGCGTCGCCGATAAGTGAGTGTATCATACATTAGGCGAGCGCATACTGACGCCCGACGCGAAACGAGATCGTTCGGCGGAGCGTGATCGCCCTAGGATGGGTTGGACAAGCACAGCCTCGGCCGAGTCGGAGTCGTCGTCACGAACCCCATTATCGCCCCCATCACGGACGGGCAAGGTGGACAAGCGCTGGATCGGGCCCAGGTTGAACGGTTCACCCACCCGCGACGCTGTGCTAGGGGGCCCAGGCCAAGCCAAGAAGAAGAAGAAGAAAAAGAAAAAACGGAAACAGAGCCACGCCCCGTCCGAGACGTTGGAGAAGGGAGAGAACGCGAGCCGAGACCAAAAGCCGAGACCCACGTTTGGGGGCCGAGGATGAAACCCCCCCGCCCTACAGATCGGTGAATTTGATTTGCACTGTCTGGATTCTCTCTCTCTTTTTTTTTTTTTTTTGTTTTTTTTTGCGCATGTGGCGGTGGAGTGTGTTCGGACCCAACCCCGCCAGTCGACCGGTGTATGATATGATAATGATGATGCATGATGATGATCGCGATCTGGTGTGACACGAAAAGAGACGTAAGAGAGAGGAAGAGAAGAACAAGAAAAGAGAGAGAGAGAGAGAGAAAGAGAGAAAAAGAACACAGCAGTCGCGCCGCAGTCCGGATCAGCAGCCCAAGTTCATATATCAAAAGAAAACGCTTGAAATGGTATTTGTGGTATCAACACGTTTGCATTCTTTCAGGTCGAGCCTGTAACAAGAACGTCGCCCTTGGAGGTGCAGCATGAGCAAAGGATACAGAATAGCGTCACGTCTCCGCTACAGCCGCATAGCGGTAATGGAATCTAGAACAAACGAAAGAAACGAAAAAGAATCGTTTTCGGCAGCGTGCTGTATGGCGCTTGCAAGAAGGCGAAGAAGCAACTAGTCGGGTTTAGCTAAGGAATCAGTGTAATACTACTAATAATACTGTTACACGCAGGTGGGCATCAAAAAAAAAAAAAAAATGTCTGATTCCCCCCCCTATCCATTCAGCTCGGATCAGAGTGCGTCGAATTAATGCGGGCCAGAATATGCAGATTCAGCGTTCGAACTCGGATGCGCTTGGCTCTCCCCATAGTAGCTGTGCGTGTGTTCCGTGCTGTGCGTCGGTAACCTGTCACTCCCAGGCGTCGGACTCGGCAAAAAGTTGGGCGACAACGACGCGTGGTGGTGCTGTGACGAGTATAACGACTGCGCGTGGTGATGGTGCCCCAGATTGTGTGATCCAAACGGGCTTGCCGACATGGGTACCCCGGATGGCATGTAGTGCGCCGCGGTCTGACTCGCGTTCCCAGAGTGGTGTCCCTGCCCCGGCACGTACCCCATCGAATGCCTCGTTTGGGCAACGTCGTGATACTGGTGCGATGACCTCTGTGGTATTCCGACAAGATGCCGGTTCGATCCCACATAGTCCGTCGACGCGTGGTTCTGGTTCGACGAGGCCATCGACTGGAGCGACATTGGGTGATACAACTGCAGCGATTCCTGCGGCATCGTCGTCCGACGCGACACGGGCTCTAGTAGCGTGGCCGAGGGGGTCGTCCGCGTCGTGGACGGATACGTTGCCGACGTGGTGGTGGGGCCAGACGCCGCCCTGTGGGCAGGTGCCAAGATCCTGCGTCGTGCCTGGCGCGGGCCGTCCTGTGAGTGAGAGCGCTGCGCCGCAGGAATGATGGGTGACTCACGTTGATCATCCAGTTGGAGACCTGGCTCATGCTCAAACCGGTGGCATGGCACAGCTGTTTTTTCTCTTCTTCGCTGGGGTATGGGTGGTCCGAATGGCGATGCAACCAGGCTTTGAGATAGTCCGTCGTCTCCTTGGGGAGCTTTCCACGCTTTTTGGTAGGGCGATCGACCAAGGTCGAGGAGGGGACCGTCTGCGGGGGGCGAGAGGGCGGTGACGACGACGGGGGCGGTACGGCCGAAGGCGTCGACGGCTGTGAGGGAGAAAGGGGGGCCGACGAGGAATTATAGGGCGGGTTAGTGGGAGGCAAGACAAATTCCTGATTAGGAAAGGACCATTCTTCGGACTTGTGAGCGCCAGGCGGGTACGGGCGACCGATGGACGGGGTGAAGGAAGGGTGGCGTATGCCGTCTTCGTATTCGAGTGGCGCGTTCAGGGACGGGTGGGCAGGGGTGGAAGCTGTGCGAGCGATCGTGGAAGGGGAATTGGACCACTCATCTGACTCGACGTAGGCAGACTGCTGGCGCAGATCAGGGGTGAGACGAGAGGCGAAAGAAGACATCTGCGAGGTGGAAGCGGGCACGGTCGGAAGGGAAGAGGACGGGTACGGAGAAGGGTCAGAGTAATTACTATAATTAAGACGTGGTTTGTCTGCTGCGGGATCTTGGGTATCGAGAGAGGAGGGGAAATGGTATGTGGGGGGAGAAGGCTGATGAGCGGCAGGGTGAGGTCTGCGAGAGACAGGCTGAGGATACGGGGAGGACCTGTAGCGGGTATGAGGGGAAGAATCGGAGGAGATGCTCGGGAGGGAGGTCCGACGGATATCGTTGCGGAAGGGGTCTTCGAAGGTGGAGAAGATGGAGGGAAGCTGGACCTTTTGTGTATTGTCGAGCGCGGGATCGGCGAGGTGCTTGTCGTCGAAGGCCCAGGGGTGCGTGTCGTCTGAGCGTGACCTGTTGTTGTCTGGCTGTGGAGAGAGGGAAGGGGAGCGCTTTTTGTCACGGATGCTGCTGGCGTCAGTGTCTGGAGTAGAGGTGGACATGCGTCGTTGTGCGAGGTGGATGTCGGGCTCGGGACTGTGAACGACAGACAGGTGCCAATGAGGGCGGTGAAAAAAAAAATGAGATGGGGGGAGAGGGAAAAAGAGAGAGAGAGAGGGTCGGAGCGGGGTGGATGGAGAGACCCACCAGATGGCCGGGGAGCTGCGATGTGACAGGTGGATGTCGTTTTTGGGATCCGCGCTGGAGGAACAGGATCAGTGGAGAGAGGTAAGGAAGAGAGAGGGAGAGGGAGAGGAGAGGGAAATGATGAGGAATGAGCGTGACAGGTCGATCATGATAGATCGTGGCATATGACACGCGCTTACGAAGCGGGAAAGAGGGGGGAGGGGAGTGTGTGTGTTACTCACAGGGAGAGGTGGAGCTGAGCGACGGCGTAGGAAGAGACGGGGGGGAGGGGCGAGTGCTGCTCGATCATGAACGACGGGGAGGAAGAGGGGTAGGAGGAGAAGGGGAAGGAAGAGGAGGAGGGGGAGGAGGAGGAGGAGGAGGAGGAGGGCAGGACTTTAATAAGAGAGAGGGGAGGGTGAGGGTGACCATGACTGTGGTGCGTTGGGTGGTATGAAATATACGATCTAAGGCACCTCAAAGAAAGTAATTAGCCCTGGGAAGTCTAACGTTTGCCGGCAACGTTCCGTCGCATTTTCATCTCACCATGTGCGAGAGACAATCCCGCGAGAGACGTTCTCGGTAGCGAACCCGCACGCAGAAATGCACGACGTCCGCCGCCCCTCGTCCAACGTCGAAGCGAACCTTGGTGTCAAATCCATCATCACCCTGGTGCAGGTTCGGACCCGTCTTCCCTGTCACGGCTCGCCCTCCCGACCGACTTGCATGTTCCTCCTCCCGCAAATAGTACATATTGTCCTCCTCATCCTCACGTTCGAGGACACCGTTTCAGATGGCGTCTCTTTTTCAATCCAGGCACGCTCGGGGTCTCCATCTCCAACACAGCCCCACCTCCGTGTGTAACCCCTCCTCTCTTTTTTTTTTTCTTCTTTATTACAAATATTATATTATATTATATTATATTTAATATTCAGATCTCTATCGTGCAAGGCATAATCTGTCATCGTTCGTTCAGCCCATATCGGCGTCCCCTCCCGCTCTTCTCCCCTTAATCTTCCCCTTTCCCATGATCCCCTGCAGGAGCTGATTAGCCTTCGTCCGTTCCTTCTCCGATACCTCCACCCCGTCCAACATCCGGATCCGTGGGCAAGCTCGCATGACAAGCCCTCGATACACTAGCCGACCCACGTACACCTCGTCGGGCAGGTCCCGTCGAAACTTGGCGTCCAGCTCCTGCCATCCATCCCCCTTCTCACCCCTGCGCCGCACTCCCCCATACTCCCCGTTCTCAGATGGCTGCAGCGCCCCAGGCACGTCTCGCACCAGAAGCGGTAGATACCATCCAAGCGTGCTCGGGTTCATCCTGCCCAACAAACATCGGTCAGTTCCGGGTGTCGTCAACAACAACCAAAAAAGTTGTAAAAATAATAAAAATAATAAAAATAAAAATAAAACCAAAACCAAAAAGGCCGTCATTGCATGCCATCAGCAATCTCTCGCTCCAGTACGGTATGCCGAAACTTCGCCACGTCCTCACCTCAAGTCGACCATTTCCACATCGGGCATCCGTTGAAGAACACGGATCAGCGGTTTCGTTCCCTTTAAGCGAGATCCAATCATCGTCAGCTTCTTTAGTCTCGTGAGACCGTCTAGCGCAGCCACATCCTCCAGAAAATTATAGTTGAGGTTCAGCACCCGAAGGTTGGGAGCCAGCCGCGCCAGTTCGTCCGGAAGTCTAGTCAGCCGACACGCCGCAGCCTCCAAGTAGACAAGATTGTAACACGCCTCCTCGATAAAATTCGTTTCCAGCTTGTTGCCTAGTGAACCACTGATGAGCGTTCCTGCTCCACATCTTTCCAAAGCCCCCCCCCTCACTCACCCGAAAGATAAAGCCGTTTTACATCCCGCAATTGGCGACTCGAGAGATGGCTGCAGATCACCATCATCGCCCCCACCCATCAATCAGGCACACAAAATGAAAGATCCCGTCACGTCACGTTTCCGCATAAACATTCATCCACTCACAAGTCCCGACAACTCTGATTCCGCATCGATAGGTTTTCCAACTTCATCAGCCGTTCCCCTTTCGCAAGCCCTGCTAGCGCGTTGTTGTCCAGGTAGAGCGTACGCACGTTCGTGAACTGCCCCGCATTCAGGCTGTGCAACCGGTTGTTGCTGGCGCGTAATATCCGCAACCTCGCCATACAACCCCCGGCATCAAGATCATCTAGTAAATTGCCGTCTCCGAGTTGCCAAGGACGTCAGTTCAGATACGCCCGGCCACCACGATCTCGACCTACCTAGATTCAGTACTACCAACCCAGGCAGACTCGCCGCCAGCGAGGCAACCCTGACAAGCCGGTTCTGGCTCATGTCCAGCATCTCCAACCGCGGCCTACAGCCACACACGCCAAGCGTTATCGTCACTGGGAAAAAAAGTGCGGTAAACTCGAACCATCTTACCATCGGAACGAGCTCAGGTCCACCTCCCGAATCAGGTTGCCCTGCACGCTTAGCTTCCGAAGCGCTTCCAACTTTTGCAGTCCGTCTAGGCTCGTGATTCGATTCCCGTCCGCCCTCAGCTCCCTCAAGTGTCGCAAGCACTGAAGCTCTGATGGATGCCCATCAATGTTCCATCATCACCCCGGAAAACAATGCGCTGCTCACGGTTCAGAGACTCGATGTCGTTGTGGCTGATGTCGAGGTTCTCTAGATTTTGAAGGTGACCAAACGATGTCATGTCTGTCAAGCTTCGATCGTTCAGTATGCAAACGTCACTCAGAAATTCCAGCAGACGCACGCATTCGATGCGATGGAAAGCGTCCGCAAGGACGATGGGATCCCGCTCAGCCATGACAGCTGGTTGCAGTTTCTGTCACTTGGACGTCAGTCCGCGACATTCGTGTGTGTATGTCGTACCACGCACAATGTCAGCGCATCAAGTCTGGGCAAAAACTCCTTGAGCCTCGCAACGCCGTCCAGCCCCCTTTTTGACAAGTCAATGCTGCTCACGTCTTCCCAGTGAGGCTCAAACGGATGCACGTCCGTGATCACCTCCACCAGCTTGTCGTGCGCAACTCCAAAAGAACACTCTGTCAAGAACGTTGCATTCCTTCGATCTTGCTCTGACAGGTTGCTCCTCGACGTAGACGACACGCGCCGAGAAGCCCCGCTCAAGTCCACGACCGTCATCGGACTGCTCGGGCGCCCGTCGCTCACCAGCTGCAACCCCTCGACGTCATGAATCGGGGTGGGCGCCCTTGTCGGCGACTCCTCCGACTCGACTAGTGTCCCCACAATCACATTTAGACATGTATCGCCCCGCAAAACGAATTCGCTCACCTGTGTGCTCGAGATTCTGCATCATCTCGGCGATCCGCTTCGACCGTGCCGAGGGCGAGTACCCAGGGCTGGACGTCGGCTCGACCGAAGACACGCTCGTCCCCAGATCGTCGTCGCTCTCGTGCGGTTTCGCGCTCAGTCCCCGGATGGGACCGTCGCGCTTCCCGTCTGAGAAACTGACGGAGCGTCGGTGTCCCATCTTCTGCGCCGGCGTGCGGTGTTTGTCTCGGTTTGGGTCCTTCATGGCCGATACGGGTGTCACGCTCGTGCTCTTGAGCGCCGACTTGGGCGGCATCGGCGTCGCAACTGCGGACGCCCTGCGCGGTGCCACTGGCGTCGCTTCCTGGGGTCGTGCCGTATCTTGGCCAGGCGCATCGTTGGTCGGATCCTCCTCGGAGTCGAACAACGGCGCCGATGAGCTCGCTGTCCCGCCGCCGCCCTCTGCCGAATCAGACGCGGTCGTGTACTCCCCCGCATCGTTTTCCCTCGAAGAGACCGTGCGAACGCCGGAGATGGATGGGGTATCGAACGTGAACGACGTCAGATCTACTTCCTCTTGGTCGTTGACATCCTCTTCTATCCTGGTCGCGTCCTGACCAAAGTGCGCTTCTTCCTCCGCCTCCTGTGCCGCCATCGGAATGTTGTCTCCTGTGCCCCCCGAGTCGTCCTCTCGCAGACTCTCGATATCCTTGAACGGGTCCTCGCTCTCGGCATCGGTTACGGATACGTGGTCTCTCATGTCATCGCCATCAGACGGCACCCGGGCAGTAGTCGAGGCCCTCATCCATTTCATGAGATCCTTGTCGTACACCATCTTCCCAACGCGCTGTGGAAGTGATGGAACATCAGATGGCGTAATATGCGTGATGTGAACAGGCCCGGCGTGCTTCACGAACGAGGGCGCACTGCTCGCGGTGATAGTCGTCCCGGAAGCTGTGCTTGACGATACGAACCGGTTCAGGTCCACATTGTTGCCTGAGCGTATCGATGAAGACGGATATGAATGAGGTATTTGTGTCGAGGGTTGAGGAAACGCATCGATAATAGTCGATGATGTAACTCTGATACGTGGGACAGGGAGATTTTGGGCGGGGCTGGTGTGCGTCGCCACAGAACGTGCCTCTGTTTGCCACGGTGCTTCTATGGACATGTTGGACATGTCGAGAGCGAGGCTGCGCTCGCGGTCATCGGACACCGAGCGGGAGAGCTTGCGTGGGCTGAGGTGATGGTGTCGTGAAGCGGCGGAGGGGCGGCGAGGTGATCCTGTTTTGGACAACTTACGTCGGCTTCGTTCGTGGCTCCCGCTTGACCAGATGCTATGTTGCGACTTCTCGAGCCCCGCGCTGAGTTCGGACCGCTCATCTTCCGCATGCACAAGGCGAGAAAATTCAGTATCCCCGGAAAACAGGCGCTTCGAGCCTCGCATGTCATTTTTGATCTGTTGCATGAGGTTCGCCGCCTGTTGCCGAAAAGCAAGCGAGGAGTGGCCACTCGGTGCGGCGGTGGACGAAGTAGCGACAGATTCACACCCTTCAGTGGAGACCGGCATGATGGGGGTCCGATTGCCTAGATTTATCGGTCGGAACGCATCACAGGTGAGACAAGCAGACACACCATGTGCTGACACCTTGAGCAGGGATTTGTCCGTGGTGGGCGTGTGTGTCGTGGCATTGGTGGAAAGGGTGGAAAAGTCGCGGGCTTGCTTGATCTGTTGCATGAGCGAGCGCGACTCTCCGACGTAGTCCACTCGGGGTACCCTTGGACGCGTCACGGTGGCGCCTGCGCCCGCGTCCTCGCCATAAAACTCGGATGGGGGACTGAGCTTGACGCGTTTGACGCTGCGTATGGGCGTGTCGTCCGAGACGGGCGTCTGCTGCGGCTTAAAGAGGTTGCGCTGAACGGAACTCGGTGACGAGCGATTACCCTCGGCGCTCGCTCCAGAGGTGGTGTTGACGGCGATGGAATCGACCATCGCGGAGAGATGGTCGCGGGTGAACGTGTCATACTGAAGCTGGAACAGACGTAGTCTCGGATCTGTGATGGGCGGGTTAGCGACGCTGTACACGTTTCCTGGGGTGCTTTCCGCCTGCGGAAGCCTAGGACGTTGCCGTGGAACGGTAAAGGTAAACGGGCCTTCCAGCGTGGGTTTTCGATTCCCCGGCGTGGATGGAGGTAGAGTGAGGCGGTCTGTTGAAAACGTCGACTTGGATGGAGGAGGGTAGTCAGGGGTGTTAGCGCTCGTATCTGAGTCGGACCGGATGTCATTCGGAGTGAACGCCTGCGACAAGCGAGAAGGCACGGCGGGCGCGGCGGTGAGGGCCAACGCGAGCGGTTTCTGTGGGGGCGGGGAGGGTGGCTCGAACATCCTCTCGAGCGCCAGAGGGCTGAAAAAGTCCTTGATGGCGCTCTTTTTGACATTCTTTCCGGGTGTTTTTGGGAGAAGGGCAGAGACGGGCATGTCTTCCCTGATGAGAAACGTTCCGGCCGTGTCAGGAGACGACGCTTGCTCTGGAACGCGGGACGTGCTGGATCCCGGCGTGTGCAGGAATCCAGGGAAGGGCGTGGTAAGGGATAACGACTGTGTCCCGAGGGAAACGTCGTCCTCGTCGACCCATTCTTCGTCGAGATCGTCGGTCTGCCACGCTGGGCGGTCCATCAAGCCAAGTTTCGAGGCAAACGTGGTCGAGGGTCCAAGTCGAACACTGTGCGGCACATAGATCACGTGATCACGCGCAGCGTTGGACCAACAACTTCTTTGAATTCAGTGACCGTCTTCCACACTCAACTGGCACCTTCAACCAACTTTCGAGATGGTTATAGTGGTACATAAATCTTACAATGGTGGGGACACTGCTAACGCAAACGTCACCTGAACTGAAAGGTCTTCGACAGGTCGGATAGCATGAGAGTTTCCGATGGTCCGCTATTTGCATCAGTTTGGCCTAGTGTCGATCCTTGCTCGTTCAAGACAACTTGCACGGGAGGGGGAACAACAAAAACAAGGCCCGAAAAAAAAATAGGCTGTGCTCGTATGTGGATATTCAGGAAGTCGTTTCAGGTATATCAGATCACGATTGCTTGTTCCCGAGCCATCAGCGGCGCATCTGGCGTGCTGCACAACGGCGACCGTAAGTACTCGCGCACGCCCTATATAATAATATGTCTTGGCATCTCAAACCTGGTGACACTTCCGCGGAGCGAAACACCATCTCATGGCGATATCACAACGCTCCTTCAGGGTTTGCGCGGCTCGTCTTGGTGATCAAACATGTCAGCTGCAGGCCTGGAAACCAGTGCTGTCACGCATATGCAATTTAAAAAATGATGCAGTCAATTTAGTGGCTCCATCTCAAAGGTCGCCACACCGCGGAAACCCACGCATTTCCGTCCTTGGTGTGACACTCGACCCGAGAAAATTTCGCTTGCAGATCAAGTTTAGGGCACCCCTTATTGTTCAATCATCTGTAGCATCAACATCGCTCGCTTGTCACACACCCCGGCTCGTAGCACCGGGTTTCCAAGGCCCTGTGCACTCGCATTGCCTTACAGATTTAGCTCGATGGGCATCCAGAATCACACACCGACGTGTCAGAAGACAATCCAAACTGCCAAGGCCCCGACGAACGGCTCCGAACGCAAACGTAGAACCGCCGCATACTATTCCGTCCAGGCTGCTCAAGATCAGTGCTTCGGAATTGTCTGCCACTTTGGCCATCACGTGCACGTTGTACCTTTTACCTCATGACACGTCCCAACCACCCGCTCGTATCAGTAATCCACACGTCCTGCGTCTGGCCAACTCGTGCGTGGTGATGCGGCTCCCTTATCCCCTTCTTGAACCGATGGAGTCGGACATGCACATGACACCTGACAGGTCTTGCAAGATGTCGCTCGCACAAGTTTGCTTCCGGTCAAACACGCACACTCATCACACACGCCAGGATTCCGATCAACCTCTACTCCAGATAGCAATCAACTTGATCGTCACCTTCGATGCATAGATCGGCTCGATATACGTGCCGGTCCGCTGGCCGTAACTCAACGGACCGTCACCGTCAAACAACAAGGGTTGCTGCGAAGCGCAATCGGACGTACATCATCGACCAGTCACCAGCTTTGTCCGCAAAATCCAGTCGGCACATCTCCTCAACTTCGTCCAAGATTCCCTCTGCGTCCGCGTCGTTGAACGCTTTCAAAAACGTCCCCCGTACAAAGACGCCGAGCCATGCACGAAGTCCACCGTCACGCAGCGGTGTCAGCATTGGCACCAAAGATATTACGTCCACCCGGAATCCGGCGTTTTGCAACAGCTGTGCGTGACCAAGCTAGGACTCTTATCGGCGTAACAAGTCATCACTGGCTCACCGTCTGGTACTCCTCCACGCTTGGATAATACCAAGGATCCATACCCTCCGGATTGAGCCCGCGCATCCTCAGAACGTGGTATAAGGCTATCCGGATGCCTGTGATTCCCTAAATATTTGACATGGCACCTGACAATGGCACGTTCCCCACCGATGCAATTCATGAACCCCCCGAACTCGCCAATGAAGCGTCCTCCGGGCTTGAGAATGCGCTTGAGACCATCAAGGACTCTCGCAGGGTCGCGTTTACACCAGTGCAGCGCAGCGTTGCTGAACGCTGCATCGAACGGTTTCTCCGACGTCAACGAAGGCGGTAACTCGAGATCCTGAATATCGCGGACGAAGGTATGCTTGACGCCGTTCTTGATCGCCTTCGAGACCTGTACCAAAAAAAGCAACATACTGTCCGTCGGGCCAATGCCACATGTTTCGATACAACGTAACGACCGACCATGTCCTCGTTGTAGTCTACGCCCAGTACGAAGCCCTCTTCGCCGACAGCGTTCTGGATCTTGACCGTGAGCTCACCGCTTCCACAACCAAGGTCTATGATTCGGTTTCCAGGGCTGGGGTTCAGCCATGACACAATGGCTCCCGTGTATTCGTCCGAAAAAACGAACGAAGCGGACTTGACGTATGCGTCTGGACTGTAGTATCCTTGGGCATGTTGCTGGCGTGATGCGTCCGCCATGGTCGACTCGTATGCACTGCGACCGGAGCACCGTGTGGAAACTGTGAACAGTCGGGAATTTCGGGTCTGTAATGTCGGCCGACGGGATAATTCTATCCAAGAACATTATGATCTCCGATGCCGACGGCCTCAATGTACAAGACAGGGGAGGGATTGCATCGGCCGAGGACGCGGGGATGCACGTGCTTGCGCGTCATGCGTTCTGGTTGCGTTCGACGCGCCAGACTAGTCGCGGTGGGCGCAATGAAGGGAATTGAAAGACAGACGATCCGTCCACCATAATGAATTAGTCACTGGCCAGAGTGTATATCAGTTCGCGTAGTAGCAGACAAAGTTGACATGGACATACGGATGCTGCAAAAAATCCCGGGATGATTGATTTTCACCATCGTGCGATCAGTACTCTCTGGACTAATTAGGCACCCTCGACACATCCGTTACATTGTCCTGGGTTGCGACGAGGACCACTATGAGCAAGCGCTTTGTCCTTCAACTTGTCATGTCTGTCTGTGTACGAGGCAGTTTTAGGTGGTAGTCTCCCCTTTGTTGCGCGACCTTTTGTCTGGCCTAGAGGATGGTTCGGGAAGGCGTGTAGTTCTTCCAGTGAGACGTTGGATCAAGAGGGAGTTGAAGGGCACAGTCCTACTAGCCACCAAGAGCGCCAGCCTGGCGATGGCGACGACGACGAAAAAGTAGTACCAGGAAACAAGATTGACGATCTAGACAGTCATAAATTCGCCCGAGTTGGTTGGGAAGATACACTCACTATTCAGCGGATGCCGAGCGCTTATGTTTATGGTTATCTTGTTGCTTCTAACTCGCATCTGCCACCTCCCGGGTAGGGTCATACAGCTGACTGCAAACCACCAGTGACTGTCTTTCTCTTTTCTTCCCTCATGCTATATCCGCCTGACGGCGGTTACCACCGATCTTCGGGTACCCTATGGTGACTCACCTTACACCAGCCGTTGGTGCGTGCAAATTAGTGTCGAGATGGTCGTTGTCTGTCGATGCAATATCATGCGCCACTTTGCTTTCAACTTGAAGGGGCAAGCTTCCACTCCGTGACACTCTCATGCGGTCGGAAAGCAGAGTCCGTGCGCACGACAGGGTTCTATTTGCTCTGAATGCGTGCATGAACCCGTATGTGATGCATAGCGAAGGTCTGCAACTGAATTTGGGGACACCTAGTTCTGCGATGGTGTCAGTGAGTTTCTAGCCTGGCTTTTATTTTTCCGACTAACCCAATACGATAGGACGGCATGCCAAAACAACCTTTCTCTTCCTCAGGCACTAAAATGCACACGGGTGACAACGTAAAAGAAACCCATAGCATTTCCCAAATATATGGGAGGAGCATACTAAGGAGGTTACCTTTAGAATTATGGACCAAGTACGAGCCGTACCCCCTTCCGAGGACTCTTCAAGTATATAGGGAAGAACGATGAAAGAGCTACCACACGTATGAATATCATTTGTTCCATAGTTGAAAAGAGATCACTGAAAACAGAATAGGAATTCGAGCGATAGATGTCTTCCTTGGCCTTAGATAAATCCACACTAGCTTCTATACTGAAGTGCATTGCAATGACTGCGAGCGGAGGACCGAAAAGAATCACTCTTTATGGGATGATGAAGTAGTCGTCGAGGAGAGTGGGCCAGCTCCATTGTGGAGGCCCTCCTTCATATCCGTCATATGAATTTAACCCTGACAAAGGTCGCGAAATTTTGCAGAGTACACAAACATGGGCACACGACCTCATCGTTTGGGAAGAAGGCGGACGCGCTACCCTGTCCATCCATTTGCTCTCACCACTCACCACCTTGGTCGTGTTGACCGGCATTCCGCGTTGGTTCAGTTAGCCGCAATACATTCAACACATCTCGACGAGCTGGTCGATGCATTTCAGGCTTAGTTCTGTAGGAACTCGTACTTCAACTGGTAGAGAAAGATTCCGCTTCAGAATTAACGAACTTTGTCGATTTAAGCGCCCTAGAGAGCAGAGTGTATGTCCCGGAAAAGACAATCTTCATGCTCATCGAGGTTGTTGACCCCATCCGAGGCAGAGGGATGTCACTCCCTGTGGACACCCTACAAGCCTGGTTATCCCGAAAACCTCGACAGCTCCTTCACTCGTTTTGAGTTCCTCGGGGAGTTTAAACGCTTCGAGAATGCGATTTCGAGGCAGCCAGATGCTATCTGCCTCACTTCTGACGGCCACACTAAAGCACCCAGCTATCTAAACAATCTCGCATTCTGTCATCGTTCGTTTGAGGATTCGAGTGACCTTGAGGACTCCATATCGAGTGTCAAGGCTGCTGTTTGTCACTTCCCTAATCGTCACCTTCCTGCCTGCCTCAACAATCTCGGGGACTCATTGGCCGTCTGTTTCAGGCGCTCATCCAATTACCTTCGGATTCCCCTACGGAAGGGTAGAAGAAATGCTTTCCTTGATGAAGGGAGCAGAATATCTCATCAGTAAACGCCTGTCGCGCTCTCGTTCCCGCGCAAGCTTGTCGCTGTTTGAGACATGTATTTTAGAATGCACGGGCGCTACACAGAGTCGATGATCGTGTGTCCGAGACTTAGATGGTTCAAACGTTTATAGGTCTCTGTGCTTGTGGGTGCCTAATTTCACTTTTTATTGTATGCACGGGATGACAATGGGCCGATCTCAGGTCGTTCCCACAAAATCAGATGTGGAAGTTTGTTCCCAGGATAATTATCTGACTTGGCGGCGTGGACAGGCGCCAGCTTGTCCAACTTACACCACGACCACGACTGCGACACCGACGACGAGGTGACATACGATGGACTTGAAGCTGCAGAACCATGCCCTCACTATCCTGCGCATAAAGCGGAAGCGCACTGAAGAGCCATTGGACGCGCTCGGTATGCATTTGGCCACACACGCCATTCATGCTACCCTTGTCCGCCACACTCGCTCACGCTACAAGCAGTCGTCGAATCACGCTCTCGGAGGAAGAAATCGCGCGGTGGTGTCGATGTGTTTCAGTTTGCCCAGACGGTCGAGCGCGATGCTTGGGAGGACGGCGCGTTGAGGCAGAATCTTCAGGTGCGTGGGCGGAAATGCGCGCGCATCGCGTCGCGGTCGTCCGTCTGGCACATGCTGAAGCTCCAGCTCTTCCTCTTTGGCATGTAGTCACAGATTTCGAAGTTGGCACAGGACACGAACGAGAGCACGAAAGCGCAAGCAACGCCCGGTCGAGAGACGAAATCGGCGCCTGCCCTCCCGCGAACAGATAGTGGTGCACGACGATATGCTGTCAGACTTGCAGGCGCTGGGCAAGATTCGAAAGCAAAGAGACGCCCCACAAGCCCGTGCGTACCCTAACTTATGCAGCCATTCCACGTATCTTACTTGTTGCGTCCTGTCCAGTCCTAAAGTGATATCCTCAAAAGACAGTTCTACCGCGCGGAATGACTTTAAGATGTACGATGCAGTCCCCGAAGACTGGGGTGCTGGGCTACCACCTACGGATCCCGAGATGGAAAAGTTTTTGCCAATGCTCCAGGATTATCTGACACGTACGAACCTTTCATGCTTTCATTCACCGAAGAGTTCATAATCCGGCTCATGCAGTGCAAGAGACTGCTTCAGGCATCGTACCAAGCACGAGCATGAATAGCGCTACTAGCGACGACTATGTTTGGGACGTGTTTTATAGGAGACCCTATTCGTTATCAGAGTGGAATTCGTTTGCTGCCAACTATGGGACTCTGTAAGTAGACTTTGCAGGGGTTTTCGTAGCAAAACTGACGTTAGAAGCACCGGGCTTCCGCCGTCTGTGGAAGATGAGGAGTTGTCTGACAACTCTGAAGAAGAAGAAGAAGACGAGGCCGACGAGGATTCCAATGGTTCGTCAGCTGTTCAGATTATGGCAATATACACTTAAGAACCCTCCCAGCTGAAGAGTACTACAAGAACGACTATCCAGACGAGGAAGATTCTGATAGTGATGACGGTCGTGTGCAAAACATTTTGATGGAATATCAGCCGGTCTGACATGATTGTTTAGACTTCTTTGACTCCGCTACGGAAGATGAGGATTTCATTGGTGACTCTGGCGACAGTGATCACGACTGGAGATGATGTGACTTCAAGCTCAAGGACCCAAGGTTATGACATGCTACATCAATATCATCGCATTTCTTCTAAGATCTGGATTCATATCAAACATCATGGACGCGCCTCATTCCACTACGCTATGTTACTATACATGTTTTTCATAGATCCTTGCCTCATCCCTGTCGAGATCATTCGCATTTTGCATTTATGAAATATGTTGCCCTCCAAACATGCCAGAGGCTCCTGGAGAGCTCTGCCTACTCGGTTTTTTCCGCAGCTCAACCTACACAGTTCAACAATCTCTTAGGCAACATGTTTTGAGAACATACCTCGTCGTCGTCCGCTAGCGCCCACCGCTTCTTTGCTTTCTTCCCGAAACTCAGGAGGCCCAGGAACGCTAAGGCAGCGAACGACATGATGACCACGGCGAGGGTCAATCCAGCACCCAAGAACCCGGCGCCGACCGGACTGATAGGCGAGATGGCTGCAGAATGCGCTTGCTGTGCGGCAAGCGTGAGAGCACCACAGCCTCTGTCTTGTGAGTTCTGGCAGACGTTGCACCACGCAGCGGTTGTGTTCACCGTATATGGCTATCATCCCGTTGTCAGTCTCGACGTAAAACTAACGGGTCGGCACCACGAAGAACGTCTGGGCCGGCCATAAACAAGGGCTTTTGCTTACGGCGACAGCATCGATGAAGACCGAGAGTGGCACGTCCTGCGTCTGGTTCATAAAGGCGTACGTCGTAAAGAAGTCGTCGGTGCCGTTTTTGAAGTTGAACCGAATCATGGGTTCGGCGTCAGCGGTTGTTTGGCGGACCTCGAGTGCCACGGCGGCGGCATATTCCACTGGCGCGTATATGGGCACGGGGGTTGACTGAGAAAAGAGGATTGGTTGCTTACCGATCCCAGCGAGCTCTGGGTTGCTGGCTACCACGCCCGTCATGTTGAAGAGGGACAGGAAAGGCTTGTATGCGATAGCGCTGATCGCCATCTTGATGGGGTTGGTCGTGTTCACGATGTCCTCGAACGCGTTGAGGATGGAGGGCACGATCGTTTGACCAGCGACTAGACCGGACGTGCGTGGATTTCGACTGGTAGGAAGAATAGAGGTACATGTAGCACGACTTACTGTCCCCGATGCCAGATACGCTCGAGTCAGTGAAGACATTATATTCGTGCCAGTTTGCAAGGGCTCTAGCCTGGGCGAGGAAAGTAGGGGGAAGTGTTTCCGCGAATGTGGTGTTATGAATGCTGTTGACGTTCATGTAGTCAAAAATCTCAAGGGAAGGGTTTGGTCACAAGTGATGGTGCAGACAATGCAAATTTGACATACGTTCCACTGTCAAGCAACAAGTCGGACAGGAAAGAGGGGTACCTCGAGATGTGAAATCCTACCATGTTTTGCAAGCTGACTGGTCGACCGTCTAGGTAGGGAGTAAGTAGCTTGAGGAAAGCGGCACTTCGATTAGCCATCTGCTGAAATTCGTAGGAATTGTAAAAGTCGGTTGTGTGAGTGTCAAAAGTCTGCGTTTGATTGAATATACACCACCAGGAGAGAGAAGTCATTGAGTACCGACATTGCAGTTCAAGAAGCCCTCCAGTGAGACATCAAGGTCTGGGTTGACAGCGTCGACTGAACTCCTTGGTTAACCCCTTTGGTTGCGGGATGTGATCTCGATACTTACTGGGAATGTACTGAGTATTCCAAAACGTCATCAAACGAGTCAATGGCAGACCACGGAAGTAAATGCACGAACCTGATATCCCCCCAGCGGGGCAACGACCGTCGATCCGTTCGCGAGTGTGACGTTATTATCGACCGTTATGGGCCATAAGCCTTGGGTGAGCGAAACACACGAATCATAAATGACTCCACTTTCACCGCCGAGATCGGCGCGGATGTACACCTGGGACGGATTAAAGAGGCTTGTGCTTATCCCGGGAATGTATGATGGAGAGGAAGAATTCAGGTAAATCGATCGCAGCAGCTCGCCTAGTTGAAATTCTTGTTGCTGATAAGGGTCAGCCTTGGCCGATCTGGTTTGAATGACATCGAGATGACTCACGTTTCCCAAAGGAGTGATCTGCGTTGCAGTTGCAGTGTAAGTCGTCGGGTTTTGGTAAAAACCCAGTCTGTCGCCGTGGCGGACGAGAAGCACGACACCAAGCATTTCGTCGTTGTTGGATGTCATGGCTAGAGAGACCTGAGAGGAGGAGAGCGCCAACGATAAGAGCAGGGGCGGAGTACTATTTGTCTATCTCCGCGTGGGTGAGCGCACACAACTTTAGCCGATGGACCTGGCAAAGTAACCACCTGACGCAGGTAGTGGAGTCATCAGATCCTTTTGTTTCCAAGTCTGGCAGCGCTAACGGCTATTCCTGTGTGTTGTGGCTTCCTTCAGGATCGTCAGAGCTGGCCCTTCCGTTCATCGTTGATTGGTGACTTGTACCTCGTTTCAAGTTTGTTGGCGTGACCTAAGATACTTCCGATATCCGACTCCGCGGGGTCTGACCGGTACCACCATGCAATCGGCGGTACGACTCTACCCCCCTGCATACGACATTCGCGTCGAGGAGATCCCTATCCCAAAGTGAGCGCGCAAGGTAATTTGTTTGACCGTGGTATCGATGGTGTCCTTGAAACAGAGTAGAACACCCGGATGATGCGATCGTCAAAGTCAAGGTATGTACATATCATGTATGAATCATTCATACGGATTCTGGTACTCTGCTAGCTTGCGGGACTCTGTGGTAGCGACCTACATCTCTATCGTGGGACCGAGAAAATATCTGAACCGTAAGCCAACCAGTCCCGCGCCCACCGACCAGAGGGAAAGCAATGTTTATCAGTTCCGTCTGTGGCCACGAATTTATCGGAGAAGTGATCGCTCTTGGTGCAAACTTTCAGCTGGACGCGATGGATCGACCAGAACTGTATTCCACCCTGAAAGTTGGCGATAAGATCGTCTCGCCATTCACGGTGTCCTGCGGAGAGTGCCAGTACGCTTCTATAGATTCCTTGTCCTCTCATAAGTCGTCATGTGGACTGCATCCACCAGTTACTGCCGCATCGGTTTCACTTGCAGATGTGTCAAAAGCCAACTATTTGGAACACCGCATACTCCAGGGGGCCAAGCTCAGTATGTTCGCGTTCCATGTGCAGGTGGTACGCTGTACAGTCTCCACGGATTCTCAACCACTTCTGTGCACCCCGACCAAGAGATCAAGGAGACAGTCGGAAAACTTGAGGACTCATCGTTACTTCTACTATGCGATATCTTGCCAACAGGCGTATTTGCAGCCTTTCAGGCGCTGAACCATCCGAAGACTCTGCCCATACTCACGTCGAAGTCGTACCCCCAGAGTTCAGGAGATACCCTACTGAAAAGTTGTACATCGGTTGCGTTCAAGGCGGAAGATGAGGTGTTGACGATTGCCATCGTTGGTCTTGGACCAGTAGGAGTGGTACGTATGTGGACACCGAGTCGCGCTGACATAGCCGTTGATGGACGGGGACAGTGTGCATGCATCGCATTGCTCGACATGCTCTATGCAAGAGACACTAAGTTTCGCGTGGTTGCAATCGATCCGATAGAAGCTCGGCGAAAGAAAGTTGAAGCGATATATGCCAAAGTCTTGCAGGCATATGACAAACGGCAAAATGGTCATCTAGAAGTTTCCGATATTTCAGCGGGCAAGGAGATCGTCACGAGATGGACGCAAAGCATCGGATGCAATGCGGTTCTGGAGGTGAGCACGATGTCATTAAAAGCTTTTATTAGTCATTGTAGGACAGGTGGTCGGGAACACGAGCGCTCTTTCACTCTCGTACGAGCTAGTGAGGCCATTTGGGTGCATTACCTCGGTGGGAGTGCATGCAGAGCATCAAGTGCCCTACACCGGCCGACAATTGTACAACAAAAATGTGTCGCTAGACTTTGGGCGCTGTCCCGTGAGGGCGATGTTTCCTTTGGCGCTCGACTTGCTACTCCGAAGGCAGGACATCTTTGGAGGGGTCGGGGAACAGACAAGCCTAGTGGAAAAGATAGTGGGACTCAATGTGGCACCAAAGACATACGACGATTTCGACAAGGGAAGATGCGGCAAGGTATTATTTGATCCTTGGAAGTGAAGGATTTCATTAGGTGTTGGTGTGTAAATACAAGTAGTGAACGCGAGGGTGACTAGGGCACGTGATGTGTAGCGCGTTTGTTACATGCGTCTTGCAGAGAATACGACCTGCAAGAAACCCCTACCGCATCTTGAGAACTGACACCTTTGTACATTTCAGCGCCGAGGTCGCTGGAGTCAAGACATTGGTTTCGTCTTGCTGAATATTACGCGGCAATGTATATCAAGACTCTGACGATTCAGGGATTCAAGTCTTGTCAGTGGACTCCTCGCAAAATCTAGCTGCACGAACATTTGCTGATTCAACCCAAGACCGTGATCAGACGCGGATAGAACCATTCTCACCGCAGCATAATGTGGTAGTTGGACGCAATGGATCTGGAAAGAGCAACTTTTTCGCGGGTAAGTCTATCCCAGCTGGAAGTGACTAATACGGGGAGTTGGGTACACGGAAAACGTGCAAAAGCGACCGAGCGGATTCTGGTGTGTTGCTGTAGTTCATGGCCGTTGGAGGCGGTCCGTGCCATCTCGTCTTTGTCCACTGGCGGGGATTCGCGTCGAGCGCAAAATACTGAAGCTTCGTTGATAGCCATTCGGTTCGTCCTTTCCGATGCCTATACCTCAATGTCCCGTGAGGAGCGACAAGCACTCTTACATGAAGGTGTCTCGGTGACGACGACTCTGTCTGCCTACGGTACGCCATCTTGTCTCTTCGCGCTCCGCTCACTCACAAGATCCGCAGTTGAAATCGTATTCGACAACTCGGACAATAGGTTTCCTACTGGTCGCGAAGAAGTGATCGTCCGACGGACAATTGGTCTGAAAAAGGACGAGTACAGTCTTGACAAGAAAAGTGCAAGCAAAGCAGACGTAATGAACCTCCTCGAGAGTGCCGGGTTCAGTAAATCGAATCCGTATTATATCGTTCCTCAAGGCAGAGTAATTCGTCAGTCTCTTTGTCTGACTGCGTCTGCTGATGTTAAGCATGCTAGATTACTGCACTCACAAATGCAAAAGACCACGAGCGCCTCGCACTTCTCAAAGAAGTAGCTGGGACCAAGGTCTACGAACAACGTCGGGCCGAATCACTTCGCATCATGGCGGAAACGGACGCGAAGCGCACCAAGATTAACGAACTGCTCGAGTATATCGAGTCGCGCCTGACAGAACTCGAAGAGGAAAAAGAAGAACTGCGCGAGTTTCAGGAAAAAGACAAGGAGCGACGATGTCTCGAGTACGCTTTGTATCAGCGCGAGCTCGAAGAAGTCGGTGAAGCACTAGAAGAGATTGAGGAGGAAAGACGTGGTGAGGTACATGGCGCGAACATGCGTCGCGAGCAGTATGATACACGTGAAAAAGAAATGCAGGTTGGCTGAATCGTTCGGCTTTTGTGTGCGGTATCTCACATGCCATATAGCGTCTTGAACAACAAATATCTCAAACCAAACATACCTTGTCAACTCTTGGTATCACTCGTCAAGATGCTCAATCCGAACTTTCTGACCTCGTCCGCTCGCGCACAGAGCTGGAGTGTATTATAGCCGACCTTCAGTCCGCAGGTGAACATGAGGACGGGCGACGTGCCGAGCTTGAAAACGAACTAGCAACTTTAGAGCAACAAATACAATCGAAAGAAAGGGAGCTAGCTCGATTAATTCCTCGGTGGAATGATGCCCGTGTCAGGGAATCTGGGGAGAAGCGTAAAATGGAAGAAGTACGAACCCAATTGAATGCGCTTTTCGCGAAGCAAGGTCGTGTCAAACGGTTCCGAACGAAGGCGGAGCGAGACAATTACCTCCAACAAGAGATCGCTGCCCTCGAGGCGTACCAGAATACTCGGTCCGGTGTGCTTGAGACAACGAGACAGGATCTTGCATCGACGAAAGCCTCGTTAGATGAAGTCATCCAGCGGGTGGATGGCATCCAGGGAAGCGTGGAGGATGGGAAACAGCGAGTGCGGGCCCTAGGTGAGCAGCTGTCGGAGCTCAAGGATCAACAGAGCGACCTCAGCGAGCGACGGAAGGAGCTCTGGAGAGAAGATTCCAAGCTGGGTGGTCTCCTTGCTCATGCAGGAGACGAACTCAAGTCTGCTGAGCGCACTCTCGCTTCCATGATGGACAAGGTGAGTTTGCATGTATGCGCATCCAATGAACAGGACTCAGTTAACACTTTGGCAGGACACAGGATCGGGGCTGCGTGCAGTGGACAGGATTGCACAGAGGTATGGCCTAGAAGGTGTCTATGGACCACTATATCGTCTCTTCGAAATCCCGGATCCGACTTTTAGCACCGCCATTGAGCTCACCGCCGGCAACAGGTAAACGAAACATCTATGCCAGCCAATCTAGCTGACACGCTTTTAAAGCCTCTTCCATGTTGTCGTCGATACAGACGAGACAGCGTCAAAGGTCCTGGATGTCATGCTGAAAGAAAAGACGGGACGAGTCACCTTCATGCCTCTTAACCGCCTCAAACCAAAACCTCCCACATCGGCCCCACCAGCACAGGACGCTCTTCCTCTTATCGACAAGATCCGATTCGATGCCAAGCACCAAAAGGCGTTCCAGCAAGTATTTGGAAAGACATGGGTTTGCAGGGATTTGACTGTCGCTGCGGCATATGTGAAGAGCCACGAGGTTAATACGATCACGCTCGATGGTGACAAAGTAGATCGAAAAGGTGCGCTCACGGGTGGCTACCACGATGTTCGCCGGTCTCGTATCGAATCGATCAAGGCCGTCGCCTCGTGGCGGACGAAATTCGATGCCGATGAAAAGCGTGCCAAGGAAGTGAAGGCTGAGATCACGCGGATTGAGCAAGAGATCACACGCGTGGCGGGTAGGATACAGGTATTGACGCTCCAACAAGCACAGGCGCGCGAGTCGAGAGAGAATTTCCTCCATGACGTCAATTCATTGAACAAGGAACGCGAGCGGCTAGATGCACGCGCGCTGTCGCTTGAAACAGAGATTGGGGATCTTGAGACGGAGTTGAGCAGTACGCACTCTCGGGCGCAGGGGTATCGACAGGAACTATCGACTCCGCTCACTCAGAACTTGACGGATGAGGAGGCGAACATGATGGATGCGTTAGGCATTGAAGTTGAAGAACGGAGAAGACAAGTACTCGAGTTGGGTAGGACGCGGTCCGACGTAAGTCGTCCCCAGTGGTCCCCCGTGACAACCCCGCTGAACGTTTACTTGTAAGTTGGATGGCCGGAAAAACCTCTTAGAGATCGAGTTGAATGAAGGTCTCCGTCGGCGGCAGCGAGAGCTGCAAGTGAAACTGGAGTCGTTAGGTGAGGCTGCGAGCGGGAATGACACGTCGGTAGAATCACTTGACGTGCGGAAACGGGAGCTCCGGTCACTTGGCACTTCGATAGCGGCTGCGACCAAACGATCTCATGGTATGCTTTCTTGCATTTTCATCATGCGTTGATGTTCAAGTAATGCAACGCACAGATACTGATAAGGACGTCGAGAAACTCAACACGGAGCTGCAAGAACTGCGTTCAGCTTTAGAAAAGGCGCAACAGCAACAATCGGAAGACAGCCGGAGCGTCACGAAACTGCAAAAGAACACAGAACGGTACTTGGCTAAAAAGCAGATGTTGACAGCACGCAAGGATGAGTGCAATCGCAACATTCGGGATCTTGGCGTGCTACCCGAAGAAGCGTTTGAAAAGTACACGAATGAGAAACTCGATCGGGTGCGTGATTGCGACGATTGTGTCGAATAACCGTCGACTAATCTGGGTCGTGTCGCTAGTTGGTCAAAAAACTCCATACCGTGAACGAGGGCCTCAAGAAGTTTGCGCACGTGAATAAGAAAGCGTTTGAACAATACAACTCGTTCACGAAGCAACGTGATCAGCTGTTGCAACGACGAGAGGACCTGGATAATTCGGCAACGTCAATTGAAGAGCTCGTCCAGGTGCTCGACCAGAGAAAGGATGAGGCGATCGAGCGTACATTCAAGCAAGTGGCAAGCAACTTTGAGGAAGTGTTTGAAAGCTTGGTTCCTGCCGGGCGAGGCAGGTTGATCATCCAGCGACGGATAGATCAGGTCAGTGGCAAATGCACCTTTTGTTTCCGGGCTATGATCATACTTACGGTTGATGCAGGACGAGGAAGCTATGGACGAGGTAGACGACACGCAACAGAGTACGATCGACAACTACACTGGGGTCGCCATCAAGGTATCATTTAACTCGAAGGTCGACGAAGGGCTGCGGATACAACAGCTGTCTGGTGGTCAGAAATCTCTTGTTGCCCTCGCTACGGGTACGACACTAGCTGTTCGCCGCGAGCGTGATGATGAACAGTTTTCATTTACAGTGTTTGCGATACAAAAGTGTGACCCTGCACCATTTTACTTGTTTGACGAGGTACGGATGTTCCTGGACGAGCAGATGGTTGATCGTTCATCACGAACCCGCAGATCGACGCCAATCTCGATGCCCAATACCGTACCGCTGTTGCAAGTAAGTGGACCGTATTCCCACTATTGCTTTCATGCTGAGTCCCTTTCTAGACATGATCAAGTCGCTTTCGCACACGGGACAGTTCATCACGACGACGTTCCGACCCGAGATGTTGGTCACGGCTGACAAGTTTTACGGTGTCTTGTTCAACAACCAAAAAGTGAGCTCGATCCGGAGTATCAAGCGGGAAGAAGCGATGGAGTTTGTGGACCAGGTCCGTCGTCATGTCCTGATGTGTATATATTTTTTTTGGTTGACGGGCGTATGCGTCTCACTTTTTTTATTCAGGAGGCTCAAGCGCAGTGAAGATGTACATGTATTTCGTTTTGACAGTTTTATTGTTATTAATTGCTATCGACCGTTTGTACGATGATTTGAGTAGAGTGCTAGTCACTGGTGCGGAAACAAGTAACGCATTGCGGGCAGTCCACACAGCCACACTTACGAAACGGCAATACCCGGGCAAAGGAAAGATGAGGTCCAACACACACCCATCCACGACGGACAAGGCCCTCAATTTCCTCAAGGTAAGCGTTCTACATCGCCCAGAATACTGCTAGACGAGCACTTCTGTGTGTATCGTGCATGCAGGACCGAAAGGAAGAGGGTCTTGAGGTGGATCGCCCACGGTCTAGTTGGATGTCGATGGCGACCTGCACTTTTGTTGGCACACAACGTTGTCGTCGTGCAGCTGGTCGACTTGTGATACTGATCTGGCCCGTTCACCAGACCCGGAATCACCCATGGCCACCACGAAAACGACAAAGGCTGCAAAGGCGGCAGGTGCGTTGGATCCGCTCCCGTCTTTTTTCCCCTAGTGACAGACTATTGGGGGACAGCCCCAGCAAGTAAGCCGGGCAAAGACGCCAAGGCCAAGGCTGCGAAAAAGGCCGCGCTGCAAGGCGTACACTCGCATTCGTCACGCAAAGCACGGTACTCTGTGACGTTCCGCCGACCCAAGACATTGAAACTGCGCCGAAACCCCAAGTACCCACGCAAGTCGATTCCGCACGCGCCCAGGATGGATGAGTTCCGGACGATCGTTTCGTGCGTGGTCGTTGGCGCCACTTGTCGTCTTGGGGAATGGGGATACTGACGAGTGGCTCTCAAAGACCGCTAAACACTGAATCTGCGATGAAAAAGATCGAGGAGCATAACACGCTGGTGTTTATCGTCGATGTTCGATCGAACAAGCGACAGATTAAGGATGCTGTGAAGAAGCTCTACGATGTTCAAGCCGCCAAGGTGAACACGCTGATCCGGTACGTGGTCGCGTGGTTACAGATCGGATGGTACGCTCAGAGAGGGATTGTAGACCGGACGGCAAGAAAAAAGCATACGTGCGACTCGCTGCTGACCACGACGCGTTGGACGTTGCCAACAAGGTATCGCCTCGAGCCACAGACGATGCTGCGATGATGCCGGGCTGACGGGGGTGTTACAGATCGGTTTCATCTAGACAGGACGCCGCTTGAGTTGGGGGGAGGTTTGATATGGCTATTGTTTACGATTCAAAAGTGTGTCACATGCCTGCTTGAAATGCGAATATGCGATAGGCCAGTATACCGCCGTGTTTGAGCAGTTGTGCGAATCGTCAAACCCGAGTGTAGTAAGTATGTAGTAGCCAGTCGTGGTAATAAATGAATTAGGCGATGATCATCGCGCGTAACCGCGTGATGCAGTTGATCTTTGATTTTTCAACGTACACTTTTCCCGCACTTGTTCGTCGTCACCGTCGTCGTCCTCCTTAACGCTGTCGCCAACGTGGAGCCCGTTTGCCTCGCTGCAGGCTCTCCAAAGTGACGCCAGTAAAAGGTTTACTTCTCTGATTAATAAAATCCACGCTCCTTTGCACTTCCCTTGCTCACTGCAGTATCATATCTCATGTACCTTTTCTTCTTTCTCTCGGCCCTCGTCCTGTCCGCAGATGCCTCCCGCTCTTCCCTTTCAACATCCCATGTGAGGCGTTCTGCTGCCCTGAAGCACAGGGATCTGTCTCTCGGTTCGTCCTTTCCTTTTCTCTATCCTACGTTCCAACAGAATCTCTCCTAGGTGGCCTCAACCTCGGTGGGGTCGTCAGTTCGGTCGGTGGTATCCTTGACGGACCCTCTTCTTCGCCTCCTCCTGCTACTTCGTCTGTACTACCCGCGTCGTCGACCCACCCTCCCGTGTCGCCGTCGCCGTCCTGCAATGGCATATTGGGTATCGACCTCCTTTGCACGCCTACGCCCACGCCCACGCCTACGCCCTCGTCTCCAAGCGCGTCGTCTTCACAGGCGTCGCCTGCAACGCCCTCCTCTTGTAATGGGCTTCTTGGGCTGGGTCTCGGTTGTCCCGCTCCATCGAGTACTCCTCCGCCTCAGACCTCGCAGGCTGCAAGTTCCCGACCATCTCCCCCTCCCTCGTCCTCCTGCAATGGGCTACTTGGGCTGGGTCTCGGTTGTCCCGCTCCATCGAGTACCCCTCCGCCTCAAACCTCGCAGGGTGCAAGTTCCCACTCATCTCCACCTGCCTCGTCTTCGTGCAATGGACTGCTTGGGTTGGGTCTCGGTTGTCCTACTCCATCGAGTACCCCTCCGTCTCAAACCTCGCAAGGTGAAAGTTCCTACTCATCTCCACCTGCCTCGTCTTCGTGCAATGGACTGCTTGGGTTGGGTCTCGGTTGTCCTGCTCCATCGAGTACCCCTCCGCCTCAGACCTCACAGGCTGCAAGTTCCCACTCATCACCACCTGCCTCATCCTCATGCAATGGATTGCTTGGGCTGGGTATCGGTTGTCCTGCTCCATCGAGTACTCCTCCGCCTCAGACCTCGCAGGGTGCAAGTTTCCACTCATCTTCCCCTCCCTCGTCTTCGTGCAATGGACTGCTTGGATTGGGCATTGGCTGTCCTGCTCCATCGAGTACTCCTCCGCCTCAAACCTCGCAGGGTGCAAGTCCCCACTCATCTTCCCCTCTCTCGTCCTCCTGCAATGGACTGCTTGGATTTGGTATTGGTTGTCCTGCTCCATCGAGTACTCCCCCGCCCCAGACCTCACAGGGCGCAAGCACCCGCCCATCTCCCTCTCCTTCATCCTCTTGCAATGGGTTGCTTGGGTTGGGTATTGGTTGTCCTGCTCCGTCGAGTACTCCCCCGCCTCAAACCTCGCAGGGCGCAAGCACCCGCCCATCTCCCCCTCCCTCATCCTCTTGCAATGGGCTGCTTGGGTTGGGTATCGGTTGCCCTGCTCCGTCGAGTACCCCCCCGCCGCAGACTACCCAGGGTGGGAGTATCTCTCCGTCGTCCCCCGCTTCCTCGTCCTCGTGCAATGGGTTGCTTGGGTTGGGTATTGGTTGCCCTGCACCGTCGAATACTCCACCTGCATCTCCGTCACCAACTACCCAGCCGACTGGCTTACCTGCACCTCCCCCTGCATCGTCTTCATGTGGACTTTTAAGCGGCTTGCTTGGTTGTTCTAGTTCATCAGGCACTCCCACTAGTATACCAACCCCAACGCCGTCTTCGTGTCTTTTAGGAGGTCTACTTGGGTGCTCCAGTTCGTCAAAGAACGCTTTCACCCCTATCTATACGGGTTCGGCTTCGTCCACGCCATCAGCCACGGCCTGTGGGTCACTAGAACTCGGTTTAGGATGTTCACCAACACAAACCACTCAAGTGTCCAATACAGCGGCACCAACCCCCACCACATCTTGTATGATCCTCGGTCTATTCGGCTGTTCAACGTTGTCAAGCACTGCAGCTACCCCGACTGGTACTGCTACCTCGACTGGTACTGCTACCTCGACTGGTACTGCTATTCCGACTGGTACTGCTACCTCGATTGGTACTGCCACCTCGATTGGTACTGCCACCTCGATTGGTACTGTCACCTCGATTGGTACTGCCACTTCAATTGGTACTGCCACCTTGACTCCAACACCAACAACCTCTTGCTCTATTTCTGGTGTATTGGGGTGCACGACATTTACACCCACTCCTACTGCCACAGGGTGTGTAGTATATGTCTTGATATGCTATTATCGTACTGACAACACTTTCCAAGTTCGACGAGTTTGCCTGCCTCGACTGTGGTTAGCTTCCCTTTCAATACAACATCTACAACCGTTCAAACCGCTTACTCGATAACTGCTACCGCCACAAGAACTTTTTCCATCTCTACCTCGAGTAATTCTAACTATGACTACTTAACCTCGGTTTCCTCGCTGTTGCTTAATACTGCTTCGCCGACGGCCGCACAAACAGGTTCTAACCCTGATCAAGCAGCGACATCCCACTCATTGATTTCTGGAGCTCCTTCTGCTTCACCTACTGCTCCTCCTCTTCCCAGTGGATTACCCCGAGTTATCCTGCCACGTCCAGTGCTTGACGTCGATACTCTTCCGGGCGATGATACCATGATCAACATTCTATTCAATGATTCGCTTAACTGGGTATTTGTCGCAGGAGAGAGCGTGGACTCTGCAGGGCAGATATTTGTGTATTTGCCTGTAGTGATCTCGACGGCCCTCGGCATCGATGGTATGTCTTTCATATGTCATGACTGTTTGCTTTAACTAACCCTACGATAGTCGCGGACGTCCAAAATTACGACTTGGTGGTCTACGAACCCACATCGTATACTGGTCCAGCGGATGTCAACTTACTTGGAACGGTCTGGCAAGGTTACATACCGAGCCAACAAGTTTCCACGCTCGCCAGCCTCATCTCAAACTTGAAGTCCGGCTTCTATACTAACCAAACTGGCTCAATCCCTACCACGCTCGCGGCGTGTGTCGATCCGAGCTTCCAATTGGACTCGATTTCAGGTCCGACGCCTGGGGGAGGCAACACCGAGACCTCGTCAAGTGGGTCTAACGTTCGTCAAGACGCGATAATCGGTGTGGTCAGCTCCCTTGGTGCCATAGCGATCATGATTGTCGCGTACGTTGGTTTGAAGGCCTACAAAAGACACCGCGCAGTCGCCCACAGACGTCTCTCCGATAATGCAGAATACGTCGGGGTGCGACCGGAAGGTCAGGAGTTTGACCGAGACAGCGTTGGTGGTCAGCGCCGGAGGAGTTTCTACTATGCGGAGGATAGCCTGAGAGGCTACCAATCTTCACGTCCGGACGAAGACGGTTACGACCACCACGTCACAACTACACGGGAGCGGCGTACGATTCAGCCCGGGACCATTTCTACACCAATATTGCGGGAGAGTACTATGAATTGGTGAACAATACCTTTTTTTTCTTTCCTTGCTTCATATAATTTCTCTTCTGCCATTGTCGCTGATTGCGCACATCATACCCCTCCGTATCCACCGTTCATCCCCTAACCGTCTCACCTCCGAAATTATTTTTATCCTTATCCTCTTTGCTCCTTTTATTTTCACTTTCGTTCGCTTAGAGGTCTTTTTTGTTCTTTTTTCTTGTGTGGCCGGGTTCTGTTGGTGTGACGCATTTTACATGCCTAGATAGGTCGCAACGGAGGGTCTCGCATCGTTGTGCTCGTTGACCCCGACGGGGTACTATCACAAACGGGGCGCGACGTCGACCGCCACCGACAGTTGTAGTTGGTCCTATTTCCAGGGATAAAATATTATGCAACGACGGGCTGGCCTGCATGTCTTGTTCTCTCTTCTTTTCTCTTTATAGAGATCTTGATGGTGGTATTTCTTTTTTTCCCCTTCTTGACATGTTGTGCACCACTTATTACTTTCTCTTTTCTGCCTTGGATCATTCCTCATTGTCGGCAATGTTCCTTTGGAGGGATCAAATGAGACGGTTCGGAGTAGGTGGTTCTTTTGGAACGTGTAGCAATGTTCGTAGACCGTTTCCAAGTTGAAATTAATAGTTCATCACACCAATTCCTGCAAAACAAGGGAGCGCGAGAACACAACACGTATACAGATAGAGAGCATCCACAAGGTACGGGCCCGCCTAACAAACCCGTCGATCGGTCGATGAAACAGGGCTTATTTGACCCCCCAAACTCACAACCGGCGTGGGCAGGCACAGGTGGCGACCATCGGCGACCTTGGTCAGGAACCGCTCGAGGACAGCTTTACCCCGTTGGAGATTGACGAGCGAGATCCGTTCGTTGGGGAGGTGCGCGCGGTCCTGTCGTACGAGCAACGAAATAACGCGCCAGTTGGTCAGTACCACGACAATCAATACCGGAACCAAGTATGGAAAGGGCGAGGAAAGTCAAAAAGAGAGAGGGAGACGCACGGAGCTCTGGCCGAGCGGCAGGTGAAGCGCACGGCATCGGAATGTTTTTTCAAGGAAAGGCACGGAAGGGATGGACTGAAAAAGGAGTTAAAGGACCGTGAGCACGATGATAGTACAGAATACGTACACCGCCCTCACGGATGCGTAGGGGTTCCACGCCCCATTCTTCACGTACCGCTGTTTCGAGTGCTTTGAACCATGGACCGTCGAGGTCGCCAAGCCACCAGTCAGCAGTATGATCGATGGTCACCTGATTGCGTATCCACGTCAACGCCGGCGCCCCAGGGGGCCAAAACAAGGGCAGGAGACGCACAGAAAGTTTGTTGGGTGATTGGAACGCGTCAAAGGAAGCACCGAGGTGGGAGACGAGCACACGCGCGACCGTGCCCAGATCTTGGTCTGGCACGATGCGCAACGAGAGCTTGGTCATCACCTTTCCGGGTATGACGGTAGGATCTGGCGTGGATCCGTGAGCGCAGCGATCGATCGCTGTCGATCGCGGAACTTACTTCCGGGACCGGAGACTGAGACGTTGTGTACCGTCAACGAGGGTTCGCGCCACCGTGAAGAGAGGACCGAGGCGGGACTATGGGTCACCGACGACAACAGTTCGTAGAGTTTTCTTTCGTCTTCCGTCTGCGGCCGAACGCAGTCGTCTGAAGTTGCGATTAGTCCAGTTGGGGAATAGCGATATGAACAACGCACAAAATCCCGGAATGGCCACTTTGCCATGACTATCCGTCAGCGTTGCGAGGAGGCGAATCCTAGTAACGAAGGTCACAAGATGGTTGCGTTATCGGGCGTGGTGCATACATGTCATGCATGGGTTCAGCAGTAGCTCCTCCTTCGATACCAGAATGTTGATCGGGAGCGCCGCTGAAAATCTAAGAGTGTCGAAGGCAGAGTATAAAGTACGAAGCGAAGAAACTCACTTCTATAGTGGCATGGACGACCCCACGTAATCCATACGTGATGCATGGCGGGTACTCGGTTATCCAAGTAGAATTGCTGCATGAATGGATTAACAAAGCTCGGTCAATACAGGACGTGGTAATACCTCAACAAAATGGCATCAATGTGTCCGATTTGAGACTAGACACATAAGATACGCGCAAGACGAAAGAGATGAAGCCGAACCTTGTGCGCCTCAACAATGTTCATGAATCCAACGCTACCTACTTCTTCATCACCCTCGATCAGAAATACCAAGTCAATACCAAGCGCCCGTTTCCTCAACAGCTCTGCAGCAGCACATGCCACTGCCATAATAGGACCCTTGTCATCTGTGACACCTCGACCATATAGGTAGCCATTTCGACCGGTGACAGTGAACGGGTCAGAGTCCCAGCCATCGCGTGGAGCTGAGATGACATCGTAATGGCTGAAGATGAAAAATCAAGTCGAGTCACAGGAAATGAGCGATGTGACAGACCCGTAAAACAATATCCGTGGCTTAGGGTGTTTGCCTCGCGTTCCGTAGAAGGTCGATAGTACTACCGGTCTGCCACGCTCACCCATAGGCAACTATCAAAGTTCAGGACTCGGTTAAAATTGTTGCGCGCAGGGAGCCTTACTAGAGTTGACTCTGCGCCGAGTTGATGAAGACATTTTTTCAACCAGATGGCTGCCTGACGGCAATCTTCAAGATGCAAAGGGTCAGAGCTGATACTTGGGATAGAGACAAAGGTCGATAATGCATATGTCAAAATATCTGCATCTATGTTTAAGTGGCATGGAATTCACATGATGGGCCACAGACCGTGTCCATCATCTTCAGCTTCATGGAGAGTATTCTCCGGCTGCGAGATGGGCTTGGCTTTCGACGGGGAGTCGATTTCCCAAATCTGAATAAATCATGATGCACGATCGCATGAAGTGGGATCGACGACGTACCTTGACAATCCCGTCGTTGGCACCAGAGACCAATACGAATGCATTTGACTGCGTCGAATAGGTTATAATCGACGAGAGGACAATCCCTTCGTGAGCACCCCACGATGCAGAGCAATTGAATGTAGGTGACCATCGCTTAAATCCACGAAAGCTGATGTGTTGTGATACTAGAGCTTCTTTGGAGCACTAACCTGTATCTGACCATTCGAAGAGCAGGTGTAAAACTCAGAACGCAGCATAGAAAGGGATAATATGTCGATGTTCTAGAAAGAGTGGTGACCCTATGTTAACTGCACAAAGAAAATGTTGGACAGACCTCTTGAACAATGATGGTCCGGACTAATGTTCTGGTCTCGAGATCGAGCACCTGAACGTAACCTTCCTGACACCCTGCAAATATGGTATCTCCTGTGACCGCAAGGGACAAAACTGCACCATGGTTGCACTCAAACGTATGTTGAAGAACGGGACCGGAAGAAGTGCATATCCATATCTAGTGAAGTTAGACGATCGATCCTTAGTGCCAATGATCGACCTGCCTTGACAGTCTCGTCTCCACTACCCGTCAAGAGGTGGTATGTCGCATCTGATTGTAGCGCGATGTCGTCAGAACCTGTTCTTTGAGAGGGCATCATCGTCAAACAGTATACGTATCCAAAATGCGCGGAATCGATGACATTTGAAGCCGGAATTTCAATCGAGTTTTCATCTAAAGGAGGCGAACAACCAAAATTGTTTGCGAGGAGATCGGCGGGTTTATGCGTGTATTGGGGATAACTATCAAAGAATTTGTGGATTTTGCGAGAGGGGGTGGATGTGCCAGAATTGACCTGTTCTTGAGTTGACAAGCCGAGAATTTGTTTGCCAAATTCGAGCCACTGAAGCGAGGTGTTCTGGCAACCAACATAAATGGTTCGTAGGACAGGGTTCCAAGCCAGAGTGAAAAGATCGCCTGCCCCAGTTTCCAGATAAGGACGGAGGACGTAAATTGCTGCGAACGTTTTCGTGGACCATATCTGACCCGGATCAGAGCGTGGGCAATTTTTGGGGAACAACACCTACCCTAACGGTACTATCACCTACGAAACTTGAGAAGCCGATCGTGAAAGGATTGAACTCCTACCAGAAGCACTGAACAACCACTGTTCGTGCTCTACGAGCTCCAAAGCAAGAATGCTTCCGGTGTGACCGCGCAGACTGGTTTTGAGGGTGTATGATCGCTTGTCCCAAACCTAACTACGTTGAGGACCCTGTTGATCAAAGATATTACAGACAGACAGACAGACCGAAATGTCTTGACTCTGGCCTCCGACGAAGATGTGTTGAGTGTCAGCCATCAAGCTGAGAATGGACTTGTTTTCATCGCGCAAGGAATGCAACAACCGAGGCGACGAGAGCGAGGGTGCAGGCTTGCTGACGGAGGCTGTGGTGGAGTCAGAGTCACTGGACATGGAGAATGGAGTCGGCCAGTGCCAGGGATACGAGAATGGGCTTACGCGAGGGCGCTTTCCTCATACCTGATATGCTAAGTACTTGAGCTACTGTTGCGTGGCCAGTCGGACCAAGCTTTGGAGAGTATCAAGGTCTCCGTGTTCCGTTTGGACCCGCTAAAGTTGATGAGAGACAACGAACAAGTCAGACACTGTGCGGTGCAGTGGAAGTGTTGAAGTCGGACGCGTTTGACGGCAGGGGGGCCTTTTTGAAGAGTAGCCGTCACCAGGTTCGCGCATGCAAATGGCGTCAGAAAAGGCGAGAATGGCAAAGGATAAGGCGAGTAAGGAAACATGCTAGAAACTCGACTTTTGAACAAGGCTTGGGTCAGGGAAATGCGGCGTTCAAGGCTGCTGATTATCCCGCTGCGATTGGATACTACACCGACGCAATCCTCGCCGACAGCAGCGACCATACGTTCTTTCTCAACCGGGCAGCTGCGTATCTCAAGCTAGGCAAGTAAGTCTATTCGAAACTCATTCCGACTCGGAGCAGCCGATAAGTAGTTCCACAGATCCGAGGATGTGGAGAGGGATTGCACCAAAGTGTTGGCACTTAGTCCGGACAACGTCAAAGCGTTCTTCAGAAGGGGTCAGGCGCGGAGAACTCTTGGAAAATTGGACGATGCGCGGGCAGGTATGGAACGGTGTCCATCCAAGGTGGCGATCTCTCATTCAATCAGACCTGGACAGAGCCCTTGCGCTAGAGTCTACTAACGAGTCTGTAAAGAATGAGATACTCGAACTTGACAAAATGACACAGCAAAAAGCACTCAAACAACGTTCAAGGCGCATTGTAAGTCTGCTGCTGTAAGGATTCATCTGCAAAACCTGAATCTTATTTTGCAGGCTGTGGATATGCCTAAGGGCATCACGGTCAAGCGACGCCGAGTTCCTATCGAGATCATTGAAGGGGACGCATATCCGTCGACTACAGCGCCGGAGGGCAAAGACAAAGAATTACTCCAGCCGGTCTCATCACGCTCGCTGAGGCAAGAGACCACGCCGACAACACAAGTCCCACCGCTGAGACCACAGACCTTCGCGGATGTTAAACAAGCACGCGAAGCGTCCAAGACCGTCAGTGTATCAGGGGGGATAATCCGACATACGGGCAACCATACCATCGTGACAAGAACAATGAGCGAGTCGGTTCCTTCAGCAAGAGCATCCATGCCAAGCGGTGAAAGTACATTCCAATCTTCGAAGCCTCCCGCAACGTTGTTTCAGTTCACGAAATCTTGGGAGTCGCTGCAATCCAATGCGGACAAATGGAACCTCATTCGTGTAAGTTAGCCTGACGCTGGTTATCCCTCAGGAATAGTCTTATTTTGTCTAGACGATTTCCCCATCGTCCATCCCGGCATTATTTCAGGCCTCGTTGGAGCCAGAGTTACTCAGATCCATCCTACACACATTCCAGGCCGTGCTCGAGCGGGATTCAGGATCGGATGCAAGAGAGTGCGTACGAGATTATCTGTTGGCCTTGGCGAAAGTGCAAAGATTCGGAACGGTGATGCTGTTCATGGACAAGGAGGAGAGACAACTATTGGAGTTGTTGCACAACAAGGTGAAATCACCGTCGTGAAATTTTATTTTCTACTGTAGTCGTGTCTTCGGCTTTGCTTGAATTTAGTCCATCATGGTATCCTCTTACTTGAATGTTTACTACGACTCATGGGAAGGTTGCAACGGCTTCACTGCCTCCTTCGTTCGCTCATTGTTACTGACTGTCTGGCATGGCCACTCAATCTGACGAGCCTCGTGCCAACGCAAACGGCCTCGAGACCAATGGAGATGCCACGAATGACCCTCCGATAGATACACATGGGGAGCCGGTTGCCTCCACGGACGATCACACCCGGGCCCAGCCACTCGAGGTGTTCAGAGCGAAACTCGTCCGCGCAGGTCTCTATCGAGGTACTACCGACGGCGCACTAGCTAGTCACGATGACGCGACTCTGTTGTACGTCTCCCTTTACGTGTATCCTCACACCAGGTTGCGTTTGACAAAAAAAGGCGTTTTCTGCGCGCGCGTCTGTACGACCCCGACAAGGCGGAGAAGCACTTTGCCCGCACGGAGGCGTGGCGAAAGCAGCACGACGTTGAGACGCTCTTCAACACGTTTGACGTCGATGAGCTCGAGCTGTCCCGGAGATTCTATCCGCGCTGGACGGGGCGCAGAGATAAAGTACGGTGTGCTCGCTTGCATGATACTCTGCAACTCTGTGACGAGGCTGAGTCGTCTTTTCCGTAGCGTGGCATACCACTGTATGTCTACCGACTTGCCTCGCTCGACGGTGCGTTGCGCCGCGAGTTGGAAGCAGTTCCATCAGAGAGACGATACCAGCGTATGTACGTACGTGGACGCAAGGTACTGTGCTACTCGAGTCTCATTTATTCCTCAGCATCGTACTCTACGAATGCATGACCCGCTTCGTTTTACCCCTGTGTGAACACGTACCCCACGAAACATTGACGGCGCCGGTATCCTCGGTGACGTCCATCATAGATTTGGGAGGCACCTCCCTTAGAGATCTGTGGGCCCTGCGGGCCCACCTCCAGCAAGCGTCCACGATGGCGACGGCCAACTATCCCGAGACGCTGAATACCATCGTTATCGTGAATTCCCCTTCGTTCTTTCCTACCGTGTGGAGTTGGGTCAAGGTACGCGCCCGAGGTTTGATGAGGTAGACTTGACGTTTGATCGTCTTGTCTAGGGCTGGTTTGACGAAGGCACTCGTCGTAAGATTCATATTCTGGGCAAGGATCCCGGAGATACACTTCGTGAATTAATCGACGAGAAAGATTTGCCAGAGCTGTATGGCGGCCGATTGAAGTGGGTGTTTGAAGACGAGCCCTGCTTGGATGATGACATCCAGAGGACGATCGGCGAGATGCCCAAGGGGCCCGTTGTGTTCACTCCAGACGATAGTACTTAGATGACCGTGGCTGTGACCCGACACGTGACGGTAATCGAGTGTACCACCACCATCGAGCGCAACGACGACGACGGCGGGATGAGCGGACACGCTGAATGGTACGCCAACGGGCGGGCAGGGCCGCCGCAGGGAACACACCCAGCCAGGACTCACGGCGGCGGCATACACGCGCCCCAGCAAGGACAGGCAGCCCCCGACGCCGTGTACGACGCTCACCGACTCTTTGCCGCGTACCCGCCCGCCTCCGCGATGCCCTCTGCACACGGTACTTTCGCCTGCTCGTCCGTTTGTCCCGTGTTGACTTGCGTTGCACAGTTGCGCGGCACATCAGCCCTCTCTCCGCCTCAAACCCACCGCCGACTTACATGCATGCCAACTATGCGGCCTTTCACGCCGTCTCCTACCATACTCCACCATCGTCCAGCTCTCCATTTGCTGACTATGCACGCGAACTGAACTATCTTTCCGACCCATCCACACCCGCACAACATTCGCAATATTGGCAGGCTACCAGGGACGAGTCCATCCGTTACCTCTCCTATGGCGCCCCGTGCGTGTCTGTCGCCCTTTCTTGTCTTTTCGGCTCAATTTCTACCCCCGTAGCGTCAACCAATACAGTCTTTCTTCGCCCTCAGATTGGGCCCTTGCGCCGGCCGACGCCTCCTATAATCCATCGTCTCTGGCTACCTCCGTCCTCCAGCGGTTCAATCCAACATCCGCCTATCCGACACCACCCCCGCCAGGCATCCGTTCTTCGTCCTCCTCGCTTGCATTCGCTCTCGGCTATCCCAGTCAGGTCAAATCGCAGCCGCGTGTATACAAGCCAGAGGAATCAGGTCCTTTCTTCAAAGATTTCCTTAACCGTTCTGCCCAGCTTTTGGACACAAAGCCCACTCAAACCGTCAGCACCCCTCAGCACTCGCCCTCAAAGGTCGATTCACACCTTCCCAAACAACTACCTCCTGTGGTCGATCCCCAGCCTTCCGTCACCCCAAGGAAGCGGAAAGCCCAAGACGAGCTCACCACCCCTGCTCAAAAGCGCATACAAGCGACAAACATTGGGAATTCACCCTCTACCTTGCGGTCCACGAGTGAGACACCATCTCTCAAGTCGTCAAAGTCTTGCCGCCAGGTGCTTGCCTATGTCAACGTCCCCGCTCCCACTTGGAAAACACCACCGTCAAAGTCACACTCTGGAGATGTCGCGTCTGAAGATGAATCCAATGGGGATGCCAACCATCCACGCCATGATATCTATGCTAACGTAAAGTCCTCCGCTCGGCGCACCCGGGACAGGGATGGACGAGGTATCGTGCTGTTCTTTATTGCATTCGACTTCGCTGACTTCTTGCATGTCACAGCCCCGCTTGAGAGGCTGAACACCCTGGTCGAGGACATCCTGGAAGCTGAAGACACTCTTGCTGCTGATATCGAACTTGCCGACCTCCCAAAGGAATACTTTTCTCCTCTGACGACTGACTGCAACCATCCACATCTCCAGTCGGCTATTGTGAGGAAATTGACAAAGTACATCAGCCAGCTTGGTCGTCCCTCCAAGAGATCGAGGCGTCTGACGCGTGACGGAGTCGCCAATGTAAGCTCGGGTTCAAAGGCGCGCGAGGCACTCGGAGACATCGGAACACCCATTTTGTCAAGGTTGATCAAGATTTTAGAGCGGTCGATCAGGGCCGGAGAAGATTTAGATCCTCTACGCACCTCTACCCATCATCCTCCGCCCCCTTCGTCACCTAGCAAATCAAAGAAAGGTCAAAAAGCTGCGCCAGATGGTACAGATGTACAGGAGGATGGTTCCGCAATGCATGATTCCCACTCCAGACAACTTACAGATTCGGACGTAGATGAGCTAGCGATCCAATTGGAAGTTTCTCGGGATAGCATTCTCGCCGCGGAATGTTGCATGGCACTCTTGAGTGGCGAGAGCATCACGAAACAAGTTCGTCATGGTGGCCTGTCACCTTGTCTATTTCACTCAGTTGGCCCCCACAGCTTTACTCGGAAGAGTTGATCACAACCTGCCTTAGCACCGTTAAGAATCAGCTCACCATGGTTGTCTATCCTTTTGTAGAGGGCACAGCGGTCAGCGGTGCAACGTCCCCCCAACTTAATTGCCTGCTTCGCTACACACATTCGAGCTGCGGAGAGCTGCGGAGGTTGCTGACAGAGCTCTTTCAAGCTCTCGCCGCTGCTCTTCCTCGCATCAACTCCCTATTTTCTGCGGATGGGATCAGCATGTCTGATGCAATCATTATCCAAGCAGTCTATATCGCCATAGGACCATTTTTTGTGGTCGAATCTTCCGAAAGTGACACAAAAGGAAAAAAGGAGAACGTCGTGTTGAGCACGTTGGGAAACAGTGCCATGAGAGGTCTTCGCCTCGATGCCTTATCAATCATCCGAAGTGTGAGTATCTTGCTGATGTCGGGGCCTAACCAAATTGATCTGTTCAAGGTTTTTGCGAACCACGAAGATCAACGGTCCTGGATCATAGAGGAAATTTTGTCTTCGCTCATCAAGTTGTCGAACAGCCACAAAAAAGCTGGACAGTTCCGGTTTGTGCTCTTTTTTATTGCCTCAGCACTCTTGTAAACCCCTCTCCAGTCTGCGCGATGGTCGTTCGATACGTACAGTATCTGCCTTGCTTCTTCAACTCGTTCAGACATCAGCGCGCGACGTCCGGATAGCTGCACGAAGGATCTCCAAGACTCGTCAAAATCGTGCGCTACGGAACCAGGAAAACACGTCGGAGAAGGCAAAGGACGTCATATTTGACGAGCAGGACGTAGAGGTGTGTCAGATGGGGGACGATTGTTTTATGGGCACTCATGGCACCAGGAGATACAACTATACATGTCGGGCCTCGAATCGGCTACTAATGCGGCCAAAACGATTGTCCTCTTTCTTACACAAAGGTAGGTGCCTTATCCCCATGTTCGCCCTCATATCCCCATCACTCGTCTAGATCTGGCAAGGGAAAACTGACAAAGAACTCGAACGAGGCTGAGTATCGAATCATTCTCGACAACCTAATTTCCGACCTCCTCCTCGTCCTGTATTGGCCGGAGTGGCCAGCGGCAAGTTTAATCCTAAGTGTGATTTGCAAATTTATGGTACGTTTATTGACACGACTGGTCGTGCGATGTAGTAGCTCTCTTTTTTTAGGTGGCCTCGCTGGACGACGTCAAGACGAGCGTTCATATAGATACCAACGCAGCAAAGGCAATCGCTTTGGATCATTTGGGTGTTGTCGCTGCTCGATTGCGATCAAGTGCGATCAAGGTTCGACAACGGAGTGGTAAACATCCACTTGTCCCATTAGACGAGGTATTTATTCCATATCTTGAAGGTGTTAGTATCATGAGATCGTCTTAGATTATTTCGTCGGAAAATATGCAAGATTTCGAGACGCTTCTAGCTCGCCATGAAGCCATTTCGTTCCACTTGTTAAAGCGTTCTTCGGATGATCAAGCCTACGAAGTACGTCACAAGCTATGGTGGGAAAGAACACTCATATATCATTCCGCCGAGCTAGAGCGCCCGCGAACTTACCTCTGCAATGTGGGGTCACGAACTGGCAAACGCTCTGCGAGTACTACGTGTTGCCCTACCGTCCGAGGACGATGTAAGACCCGTACCAAAGTCATCGGCAACATTCAAGCTTTGTACAAAGCTCCGGAATGCCCTGTCTGAAGTGTGGACAAATCGTTCCACTGATGTCTTTGATGTCGGGTGAGTGTTGTTCGACATACCTTGTTCCCAATATTTTATGTTTTGCTAGGTCTGAAGAGGAAGCAGCTCGCGCTGACCTACTTGCAGAGGAGATTGGCACAGTACAAAGTCTCAGGAGCTCTTTTGGACCCATATTAAACGTGGTGTTAATGGCCCTTGAGGCACCTCCTGTATTCATGCGAACCAAAGCACTGCGCGCTCTAGGCCAGATCGTGACAAGCGACTCCAGTATTCTTTCTACCGTAAGCACGGGTGCGATCTCAACTGACGCATACAACTAATACTGGACAGGCAAATGTACGGCGAGCCATTGAAGGTCATCTTCTAGACTCCTCTCCAGCCGTTCGAGATGCTGCCGTAGAGTTGATCGGTAGATATATGATCGAATCGCCCGAAGTCGTTGGCGACTATTATTCGAGAATCGCTGATCGCATAGCGGTATTTAATTATCTACCCTCTTCGCTGACCACCCGCTGAGACTTCGATTATAGGACACTGGGCTCGGGGTGCGAAAGCGCGTGATCAAGCTGCTCAAGCAGTATTATGGTGTTACTGAGGACTTGGGGCGCCGCGTCGATATATGCACAAAGCTTGTACTGCGAATCATGGATGAAGACGACACCGTCAAGGATCTCGCCGTCAAGACAGTGGAGGAGTTATGGTTTCAGAATACGCTGTCTCAACCCGTCTCTTTTAAGGGAAAACCACCCTCATCTAGCAATACTCAGGATAAGACTCCTCTGCTTTCGAAAGTGTCAGTCATTATGGGCGTATCTGCTTACTTCAAGGATAAACAGTCTGCTTTGGAAGAGCTCCTTCACAAGATCATGTCGAGTCAAAATCCCACGGACATTCCCTTCATGCACGTGAAGTACTCCGAGATATGTGAAATTTTGATTGATGGTCTTGTTGACGCCGCTGATCTACCCGGATTTGTAAGTGCTGGTTTTTTTTGGTAAACGTGTGGTCGGTTTATCTGCATTTCAGACGGTTCAATCTTGCATCAGAACGCTCTACCTGTTTGCGACCGCATATCCGTCTGTGCTATCTGGCAGCAATGCTTCCACACTACTGCCCTACTTGAAGAATCCTGCTTCCGTTCGTAAATACATCCACTCGTATGTGGCATGTCTTGATCCTGCTTCATAGCTCGAGGAGTTGACCGTGACCGACCACTTACTGCGGGTTTTCCGGATATCAATCCCTCATATGCCGAAAACCGCGGTTAAATTTGGCCAGGAGCTACAGCTAGTGCTGCAGCCAATGATCGTCAAGCCGTCGAACGTTGGTGGCGTGGTGGTATGTTTAGCTGACGAGCCTGACCGAGAATGCCTGACCTTTTGTTCAAGTGCTTGCAAGAAAGCGTTGCGTGCATGTGCGGCGTCGTCCAACATCTAACACACGATTTTCATCGGCTTGTCGCTCTCCTAAAGTCATGTAACGGTAGGCAGTCTGCGTAAAGCATTTAACAACTGTATCTGATCTTTGTAGCTCGTCTTCAACAAGCTATTATCCGCACTAGTGAATCGATGACAGCAGTTGAGACACGGACCTTATCTATCCTCATCTTCATCGTGTCCTTACTGGGAGAACACTGTGATTTCGATCATCTTCGAGCCGAGCGGCCTGGTCAGTACAACGTGGATTCTATTTACAATAAATGCTGATCTTTTGTAGAATTTGTGACGGAGTTGGATGGAGTTTCGCACGTAAGTTCATAAACTTGCAAGGCTCAATTTTCCTCGACACCTATTTGACAGGGACCTATTGTGGAACACATTTACAATAGCCTCCTCTCTCTTTATGCAAAATACAGCGATGCCGGTCTCAGGGGGCGAATCCTGCAGTGTCTAGGTATGTTTTAGCTCCCCCACGTGTGAACGAGCTTATGGAATGTCTTGCAAGGCTTTTTGTTCCGCACTCAACCCACCCTGATGACGTTGGAGCGGTCAGCTGGGATTATGGATGCAATTTTCGCCTCTCCTGACGAGGAAAGCCGAGGGCGATTGTTGAAGATCATGCAAGACTTCCTTGTTTCTGAATCCGCGAAGCACGCCGAACAACGAAAAGGTAAGTTACTTGCTTCGCGCCGTTCGGGGAGATTGACACTTACCATTTCAGCCTCTGGACAAGGGAAGGGCGACAGTGTTGTGGATATGGCCGAACTCGTTGGGAACACCGAAGGGTTCGCCGACTCTGGGTAAGGACCACCTTTTCGTGCTAAGCAATTATAACGAACTTATATTTTTGGAACAGAGTTAGCTCTGCTGTGGTTCAGCGTTACATTTCACCCATTTTGGAGGCTGCGCTTTCTCAGAACCCACAAATACAGGCTGTCGCCGTCGATATTCTGACATTTACCGTCAAGCAAGGACTTGCACACCCCCTTCAGGTATGCAATATAATTCACCGTGCGGGACACTGGTGCCACTAAAGTTGATAGTCCTTCCCGATCATTGTCGCGCTTGAAACGAGTCCTAATACCGCAACGAGTGTCCGGGCAAACGCGTTACATGCCATTTTATACAACAAGCACATGAGTCTCCTCAATGCTCGTTTTATCGTCAGTGCAAGGCAGTCATTTGATTATCAGAAGGTGATCTCGCCGAACAATGTTCAAGGTGGATCCATCTCCGAGAATTTTCTCTTTCAACACTGACTTGATCGGTATAGGGTATCGAATGCAATCCGAGCCGACCGCGTTGTTGCAGCGATGGTATTCCCTAGTTCGGGAAAAAAGAGCGCCTCGACAAGATTTTTTGAAAGCGCTTGTGAAGGCATTCGACATTCCGACCGCATTGAAATCATCGCAGGTGAAAATCCAGCCTTCTGTCATGCCATTTCTCTCGACCTGAAATACAATATTCAGGACGACGTTGACTTTTGTCGCTACATGGGCGAGAACTTTGCTACTCTAGACTACAAGACCCAAGAAGAAGCCCTCACTGTCATCAAACACCTCACATCTGTTTTATCCACTTCGGGAATGCAACTCATAGAAGTCATATCTCCTTCGAACCTTCTCGTCCAGCTACATGAGCCACAACAACAATCGGTTCCGACTGGTACACATATGATGGTGAGTCAAATGTGTGGTTATTATGGGCTATCACTTCACAAGATCTTAGGATCCCACTCCACAACCTCCACTAGGGTTGAAGGTTAACATCGACGCCCTGAGAACCTCGGTTATAATATGTATTGTGATGCTGCTGAAATCTTACTTGAAAGGGTTGTATGGCCTATCCGAGGAGTAGGTCAGCTTTACGCTCATGCACACATTTCTGGCTTATCGTGCCTCTAGAAAATGTAGTAAATTTGTTGCAGGGAAAAAGAGTGCAGTTGGAGACAAGCCTGCTGTGAAACGTCATCAGTTTCCGGTATCCTGGGACCGTCTACCATTTGCCACGGCACCCCTCGTCCTCCCCGAACATCTGGCGGCACAAAAGGCGACTGTAATTCAAACGCTTATTCAAGTATGGGTTCGTCATTGACTTGTTTTCTCCTATAGTTCCTTCAGATCTGGAATGAAGACGGAGTGGTGGCCGAACCTGAAGACGAACTTGAGTGATGCATCCTTCTGTCGTCGTTCCCCGAGTTATTCGTCTTCAAACGCATATATCATTATCCTCTGTGCATTACTGTATTGCATTGCCCGGACAATACTGGTGGAACTTAGATTCAGGTACCTCTGATATAATGTGCACTAGCTGGCTTCGCTACTCTCCTTCCACCGCTTTCTTGATGAGGGGCCTTCTTCCGCCTCCGCCTGACGCTTGTGTTTGATCCCACTTAATCTCATGGTTTCTTTCCGCTTCGCCTTGTCCTTCTCCCCCCTCAAAGCTTCCTCCTTGGCGACCTTTTTCCGATGGACCTCTTTCCTTTCATTTTGCTTTCCCTTCCTCCTCACAACTTGATCCTTCCGCAACGCTCTGATCTGCTGTAAAAGCACCACAGCCCTTTTCTCCTCTGGTTCCATCACTACGGCGCGTTGCTGCATGTATGTCTTGGAGCTCTGCCCTTTCATGGCCCTTGGCTTCGAAGCATACGGTAATGATGCTTGCAGTTTTTTGGAGACCTTGAGTGGATTAAAGCGTCGAGGCGCACGTTCAATGGGCTTGTAATGCGAGTTGACATTCAAAGGCGTCTTGATCCCCTCATCTCGTCGCACTTGGCCGGTGAGGCGCATACCTCGCCACCGCGATTTATCCGAGAGTAACAATGATGTCACCGGATTATAGAACTGGCGAGGTTGGATCGAGTACCATGCTCGAAGGAAAATAATATCTAACATGCCGTGTTTGTCAGCCCGGTACGTTGGTGCTGAAAATGACGACTTACCGCTCATGAGCACCTTGTCTTCAAATGTCGCTCGAAATGCGCCCTCTGGTTTTGAGAGCGCTCTTTTCACCTGACCTCGAATGCCTGAGACAGTGCGGATATTCGCCCCTTCGAATTTTGCGACTTCAAGCGCGCTCGTAAACATATCCTTGACGAATGCCGTGTTCTTGAATATCTTATAGGGCACCCCCGTCAGCTTCAGTTTCTTGACGATTTTCGTGGAGTGGTCAATGTCAAGAACGACGCCGGTAGCAGATACCCTGAATCCTGCGGTATCTCCGCTCAAGGAGTTGAAAGCACAGAAGCCACTGTTTGGCAAAGTAACAGGACCGTAAAACGTCGCATAACAATGCATGTGTTCCGGAGTATACTTGAGCATGCGCATGCGGATAGAGTGGTCATCAAGGGAGTATATCGGGATGGTCTGGAAACGTCGCCATCCGAGCGAAACAATGAGTGGATCGTTGGTTTTGAGTGTCTTAGTGAACCAACGGTGTCGCTTGATGCGCACTTGCAGATATCCAAAGTGTTCCTCGGCTGCCGATAAACCACCCACGATGACAGGATAATGAGGATCAAAGTTCTCGATCATCTCGCATGGAGCAGAGGTGAGTTCAATACGAACGTAAGCTCCTGGCCGGTAGCCTTCCACCTGTGCACGGGCCTCGCCACCGACATCCTCGAATTCCGCTCGATTGAGTTGGAGTTGACGATTTAGCTCGTCTTTCTTTTCTTCATAAAAATCCATTTTGTCTCCTTCTGGGTCGTCGTATTGTTCATCGAACTTGCGTTTGAGTGCTTCCTTTTTGGCAGAAAGCGCAGCAGCGCGTGCGGTTCCTCGTTCCTCGGATTCTTCGCCCTCTGATTCATCCTCGCGCGGCTCTTCTGCACAACCCTCTGCAGAATCATCTCCAGTGATAAAAAGGGAGCGTATCGACTCGAGATTTTGTTCGTCTTCCCACTCCTGCAAGCTCTCGGGCAAAAATGGCTCTTTTGTCATGTCAATGTCATCGTCATATGACTCAGTCGTCTCTTTGGGATGAAAGAAATCGTCGTTTTCTTCAACCTCCGAGTCGCTGTCTGCAAAAACGATATCTCCGTTCTCCACTTCTTCGGCAAACGTCTCCAACGTTCTCGTGGTATCACGGCGTGTGGTGCGCCCATTGATACTGCGCATCACCAACGTATCTTCCTCGCCGAGCCCATCATCCTCATCGGATGAGCCATTGTCATCATCTGAGTCAACTTCGTCTGCCTCACTCCCATCTTCGGACTCTTCATCCGATTGGCCACCATTTTCGTCGTCAGATCCGTCCTCGTCCCGGTCGTCGACGTCCTGCGCCAGGAGTGTTGCATCGATACTGAGGTGTGTAGACGACGATCCGAGTAATCGGATCTGACTGCGGGAGATGCCGTCGGCGAGGGTAGCATCAACGTCCTGGAGATCGATGACCATCTGTTCTCCCTCACCATGAGATGCTGACTGGGGCGCTAAAGTCGGTGTCGGTTCGTGATCACGATCCAAAGCAAATATCTTACCGTCCGCTGGTGCACGGCTAAAGTTACCGGGGACATTGATCCAAACTGAGTCTTTGTCGTACATAAGCCCCCCGACATCGCTCATGGGCGCATGTACAAGTAGCTTCTTTTTTTCGCTCAACTTTCTCCGTTTCTCCGAGTCGGCGTCAGGGAGGGGGCATGGATCTCCCAACACAGTGACAGATGTCATGCTGAGGTCCCCAATGCCAGGTATGTGGATTTTCGTGCTTTGACGAAGGTTGGTACCCCGAAGGTAACCATACAGCGTAATTGTCCGGTCACATTTGCCCTTCGAAGCACGAACTGTTTCGCGCAGCGTGAGATCCTCGATGCGGTCCGCTAAGAGGTATGGATGGCTATTTCGGAATACAAGCGGGCGAAACTTCATCACACTAATGAAACGAGAGAGGTTGAGAATTTCGCTGTCGGGATAACGGCCATTGAGGACACCGGAGAGGTAGAAAAGTTTAGCACCCTGGTAAATTTCCGTCCAAAACCGCCTTTTGAGAGCCTTTTTCGTGTCTTTGAGGGTAGACTGCTTCTTAATGAGATCGAGATGTGAAAGGACGCCAATGACTTTGGGGAATCCGTGGGATTGCAAAATGTTGAGAAACTCGAAGGTTTCCTGCGTGCAGTCATCAGCACAAAGTGAAACTAGCGGCTTTCGGGGGGCAGACCATTTCAAAGCCAAACGAGCCATCGATCATTAGAAGAACCAAATCGACAACCTTGCCAATGTCGATCATGGAATTAAGGTCATTGCTGCACTCGATGAAGGTCAGTCGTCGCTTCTTCCCTCCGACGACCGTGATGGGTCCTTTCGCATCTTGCAAAGTCTGTTTCGAATACCGACGAACGAGACTCTTCAACAGAGTAGTTTTCCCTACGCCGGGAGGTCCCACAATCGCGACAATGACAGGTGGTGGAGTGTCGTCGGGGGTTCTGTCGACCAATGGGACATGTAGGCGAGTTTGCTCGCGCTCTACATTTCTGCGACCTTGTCTCTCGGCTCGTCTACCCGACCTTGGCGCAAAAGCCTTGGTAGAGGTGTCATCAGGTCAAGAATGGACGATGACCGTGTGGCACACCTTTTCGTTAAACCCAGAACGCTGCTTAACTTTTCCCTTTTTCGCTGCTTTCGCCCCAGACTGGGCTGGTCTGTGTGCTTTGTGTGTCTGTTCCTCCATGGCGACCTCAGGGAGCAAAGTCGCGCCGAGTAAATCAGGAAAGCGACCCGCCGTCAAGGGGGTCGATAACGATCATGTGACTGACGCGTTCCACTCGTGTAGTTTGTTTCACTTGTTCCCTGACGAGATCCCGTCCGTTCACTGTTCTCCCGCTTCTCTTTCTCGTTTCGCTTTTGCATCATTCTCTTGTAGCCTGTTTTAAGCGACATCCAGATGGCTAAAAAGTCGTCCTTGCGCCACGAGTTTAGTATCCCCGGAGACGAGCTCGAACAACACCGCATTCAACTGGAACACAACTTGCAAAACACCGATCTATCTCTTCATCTATCTTCTGTACAGGACGATGGTGACACCGCAGACAACGAATCCTTGGAATACCCTAGGCATAACTCCGCACCTGACCATTTGACTGCCTTTGCCTCATTTGATCGGTACTCTCGAGAAAACATGGATCTCGATGCTAGCCGCCTCCATGCATGGTCCATTCATGATGATGAGGGTATCTCCCCATACGACGCTCGGACTATGTCGACTGCTGGCCACCATGCGAGCGCCGTTACGATTACTGCAGGGCTCGCCCGCGCTGGGAGGAGGGAGCCTAGTATTAGCGGCGCAGAATATGATCCCGAACGTCCCCTCCAAGACATCATAGCTGGTAGGGAATTTTTATTCGACAAACTCATGTCATACTTACCTTGTTCTTGCAACGTAGCATGTCACGTAGGCTCACATGCACAGGATGCCGAGAGGTCGCAGGATATCTCCCGCCCCAAGTTATCTGAAACACTCCAGCGTGTCGGCTTCTCCCCTAAACGTCCCCGTGCTGGTCAGCCCCGAGGTTCACAGCACCCAGAGTCGTTGCATCGACATGCGGATGCGAATGCTTCACGGCGGAATACGACGCCCCGCACGCGCAAAGCCACAGTTGCTTTTGACACCACAGCTACTCCAATTCGAAGACATGTCTCCCAACCTCCTGTTATTCAGTCCAATGTAAACGTCCAGCCGCCAACACCTTCCACCTCAGGCTCCCGTTTTACCAAGATGGCTCGTGGACTAACCCGTGACGTACGCCATGCACAGGAGCAATGGCAAGAAAGCCGCGTACATCTTCCAGACGTCACTGGTCTAACCAACGCCGTGATTTCTCCGGCCAAGGCGAACCTTGAACGGTATAGCGTCCGTGGTGCAGGTTCTAAAGAGGCGGAAGGTAATTCGAGCTAGTTTCCTTTCATGAACAGAAATTGATTGCGCACTAAAGCCCGCCTCGTGGCATCGCTCAATGCGCTCCACACAAGGTTGAACCATCTAGAAACCGAGAACAGCATTGCACGACGTCGAGTTAGAGAGCTTGAGTATGAACTTGAAGAGTGTAAACGCGATGTCGTCCGAGAGCGTACGCGCATCGTGGAATCTCAAGATGCCATGGATCACAGTGCGGCCCGCATATCCGTAGCAGCTACTCCTCGGGGGAAAGGAAAAGAAAGAAAAAACAGAGACCTGGACACTCACACATCCAAGTATCTCGAAGTAGTCCAAGAAAAGAAGGGTGAGTCTATTTCAGACTGTGCAGAAACCTTTTTTTCTGATGAATTCTAGCACTTGAAGCACTTGTCACGACACTCAGGTCCCACCTCAGCCGTGTAACGTCGGACTTGGCCTCTCAACAGCAGCTTCTCGAAGACCTTCGTACTCTTCGAGAATCAGACGCGCATTCGCTGTCAGAGAAAACGAGGGAAATCAACGAACTCAGAACGGAAGTGGAAAGGCTCGCTGGTGAAATCGAGGTCCTGCGTGGCGTTGTCGAAGAAGGCCTCAATGAGCGGCGTCAAGGACGCGACGCAGCTCATGAGCAACCTCCCCCTGTCGAATCACCAATACCTTCTGTCAGACGGTTCATCGAGGACGACGAAGTGGATCGAATTTCAGTGGATCTTGATGAACGTCGTTCGGAGCGGGCGTCCAATTCATCGTCGCAAAGTTCGTACTCAATTCCGCTTCCCACGGAAGGGATCCGAGGCGATGAGTCAGTGTCATCTGTGAAGAGTACCCACTCACGCCGACAAGTTGAAGTGCCAAATACGAAGTTCGCTTGTGGTGCAAAGCCTAATCCCCCGTTCCCTAGAATAAACTCAGAACGTACGGAGCGATTGTTTTTTTCTGCGCCACGTCACAACACAACTGCATGTCGAACGTGTAAAAGCCACCACCATTTGCGTGGTAATGGCGGTCCTGGGGTTGATGAAACATCGGACGTCTGTCGTGAGGCCAAAAATGGAGGGCTAGGTGAAGGAATTGAACCGCGGCCTCACCCAAATCACTTGCACGAGAAAGGCCCAGGCCTCGGACGAACATTCACCCTCGAAGAAGTTCTTGAGAGGATGGACAGGAATGGTGGTATGTTGAGACCTGGTGATGTTCCACCTCAGACTGTGCTTGCTCGCGTTGTCGGTGAACTCGAGGATGAGTTTGCTCACTTTAGAGAGTACGTTGAGCCATTTACTTTTTATCATGCTTTTTCTGATACTCTTTAATCCAAGGCTTTACACTAACTTGGCCGAGGAGTATAAGTCATTAGATAGTGCTTCCCAGGCAGCTAAGCGCAATGATGTAGGTAACCGGCTGCGGGATGTGATCGAAGTTCTAGAGTGCAAGGTAAGTTTCAGTCTGCGACGTATGTCAGCTGCTCAGCGTCCTTCAGGGCAATCAGATAGCATCATTGTATGAGCTATTAATTTTCAAGGACAAGCCATGTTGAACAATAGTTGATGCAATAGATACAGTGTTTTGTATTGTCTAACTTAGGGCCTGAATGGATTGGAATACAGTTGACACATCTAGCAGACAAAAAACCGACTATACCCGCCCCGTTTTACTGTCACGCCGTGACTGACGCCGTGTTTTACCATCACGTGACATTCGCCCCAGTCGGGATCCCGGTGCCCGCCCGCACGCTCGCACGTTCACCCTCCTTGTCGCCCCGTCGACAGTCAACGGTGGTAGCTGTGCCGCTGCCAATGGACCCGTGCTCACCCTGACGACGCCATAACAGAGCCCGTGACAAGAGGCCGCCGTCCGTCCGTCTTTCCGTACCACCACCCCAGCGTACTACTGTACTAGTTAGCTGCGTGATCAATGGATTATGGTCGCGTTGTCCATTGGGTCGCGCTGAAAATCACATGGCACATGTACAGTACTTACCCGTCGCGGATGTCGGCATGCAAGGGGCTCTGAAGAGGAGGAGGGGGGGGTCAAGGCAAGGTGACCCCTGTGGGCTGCCGGTCGTGCTGGATTCCATCCAGATAAAAGAGTGCGCGTTTTTACAGGTTTTACAGGCGAGAAACACGCAGGTCCTTGTTTCCCTGCGCCAACGGCCAGTTTCTGTCAGTTTCTCTGTAAAATGGTGTGCATAGCGTGCTGCCAAAAGTGCCAATTGGATGCCTTGGACATCCCACCCTCACTGCCACAAGTCCATACATGGTAGTGCTGGCGGCATGCTCCCCACACAACAAATATCAGACATACATGTTATGCTTTTACTTTCCTCTTCACCTTTTCACTCTTTTACAATCTCACTATCTTTTGATTACTGCTTTTATTTCCCTTATCATTTATTCCTGTCTAGTCTGGACTATGATGTAGTGACATCATATCTCATGGTAGATAGTATATAGTTCCAGCCTATACATTCTGAATCCCTAGTTGTGAAATATTATCACTTTTGTGATCATTGGGAAACTTCTATCCTAGTGTGAACTTAAGATGTAATATTATTTTGCAACTATTCACCTAGCCCTTCTCTCTATCCACTATACTCTTGCTTTACTGACCATTTTGGTATCAGTAGTGATCCACTTCCACCCACCTCTCCTTACACTTGAGTTACTGCCACTCAAGTCCTTTCTCAAGATGCTGTGTACACCTGGATCCTAGGATTAAGGGAGAACCACTAGCCATGTGATAGCTCAGAGACTATGTTATGTAGAAATTCCAGTCAACCATCAATCTACTCCACTATCTTTCTCTTCCACAAACCAAGGCATTGTACTAAGGTTTTTTCCATTGTCTAATTAGTTCCTGTTCAATCCCTTTGTGTTTGGCATATAGCTTCAAAAAGTAGCCCTTGACATTGTTGGGGGTGAAACTGCATGTAACAAAAAGAGTAACAGAAAGGACACAGGTGAAGGCAAAAGCCAAAGCAACATGTCAAGGTTTCCAACATCTCTCCCTTTTCCTACACTTTTATCTTTCATGGATCAAAAGGTTGTTTCACAGAGGACCTAGAAAAATAATCCACACTTCTATACCCCATTTCTACACTTGGTCAGTGCTATTCATTGCAAGCTGCTGATAATGCATATTATAAATACTACATATCTTTCTCATTTTATTTCTATTTTTCCATTATTTTTTCCTTATTCTTCTCTTTATTCTCTTCAACTCAAGTCTCTACAGGTCATATGATGGGCACATCCAAATCCATAATGTCATCAATGACATCATAGCCTAGACCCATCAACACAGCCAACAATCTAGACTCTTATCTCTTATTGCTTATCTATGACATTATATCCTCAACCCTGGTGCAACTCCTATCTTAAGATAGTGACTCATCAAAGCACAGCACTGACTCACTACTCAATCAGCAGCTCAGTCAGCAGCCATAGCCTTGCTTTGTCAAGCCAATGGCACAAGTTACTCTTATCTTACATCATATATAAGAGTTAGGTTAGTTATCTCTAACCAATAGAATATGATCTAGTTATTCATTTATCTACCCTCATGTAATTCAAGCTCCACTTTAGAGTTCTAATTAAATAATATATAAGGTGGCCAAATTAGAGGTGTCTCCCCCAGTCTTGTCCTCCTTGAAATTTCTCCCACTTTCTACTAGGTTATTTCCACTATCTGGAGATATAATGACAAATTTCCTAGACATCTTGACTTATATTAATGCTTACTCTAGCATTTCTGCCTACTATTTTATTAGCAAGTGACTAATATTACCTTTTGGAGTTTAATAAGATCTAAGTAGTAAGTTGGCCATTTTACATGCTCTGTATCACAACCACCATCCATCTGTATATAACTTCTACCCTCTAGCTGTATGTTGTTGAACTATTGCCCACATGCACCCACCCCTAACTTCATTCATCATAGATTAGATACTACTGCCATTGGTTCTGATATCCATGAACTTTTATATGAGATATAGGTCAATGCAGATGTCAACCATATTATTAGAGAAGGAATTCAACTGGGCTTACAATAGCTCACCACTAAATACTGACAGAGACAACCAAGTCATAATCCACCACCACATAAACACTATCTCTACTAAGTACCAGTTAGAGAGAAATATTCCTATCCTTGTTCTTCTACTAACTATACTTGGGTTCATTCTTACAACTCCAGTATTGACTCTGGTCCTCATATCTTTACTTTATGGCCTTATCTTCTTCTTAACATACCTCACCACTATCATCACAACTATGATAGACACTAGATCTATTATAGTCAAACCTAGAGCTTCTCCTCTCTATCAAAATAGAATTCCACTTATCTGCCAAGATGCAGTTGACAACTTGAGAGAATACTTTCAAGCCCCTTAACAATTGTCTCACATCTTTGTCCTATACCAAGAGAAAGATAGAGAGAAATTTTCAAAGTTTATGCTGAAAGAGTCTGACAGATTAGAGCTTGTATAGCACAAGTAGGAATCAATCTCACTCTGAGACCTACTGCTACTAAAAAAGATTCTTCAACAACTTCAAAAGAAGAAATCTTATACAAGAACAAATAAATTCTACATTTGCACTCTTTATCTTCACTATTACAATTCTCTTTTGTTTTATAGCAATCATTATATCAACAATCCTCAAAAATAGAAACCAACCTGTTTCTATCTATTTCTCCATCAAAGCCCTTAACCACACATATAGATTCTCCATTGAATTACTGGTATCTATTGACCTTAATATTGCTGACAATTTGTGAAATAGCAATGATAACAATGATTGGTAATTGATAAATGCATTCCTCATTATAGTCATCCTTTTTATTGTTATTCTTCTCATCTCCTCTCTTATCACTTGTATCCAATATTTCCATCAAGAAAATCAAGATATTGAAGCTTATTCTCTTCAAGATATAGAGATCCCTCCTCTTCAAGTTCCACCTAGAGCAATAGTGACCAATTGGCCATTATTGCACACTAACTCTGTGATGTCACTATATCCCACAGTATACACTGAGATATATATATAGACACAGTAGTTTATTAGACAATTAACTCTTTGAGTTAATAAAATCTCTTTCTATCCAAAATGTCTAATCCAGCCTTACATGGTGCTGCTGCTCCAACAGCATGCATCACTCAACAAGAATGGATAGCTGTTCTTAATGCTTTACAAAATACAGAACAGCAACTCATTCAAGTAAACATCAACAGAACTTGATTAGAAGCAGATCTTAGAACTACAGTTCAACAGCTCACTAATACAGTCACTGCACAACAAGAAGCTGAGAACTGCTCTAAACAACTTCTTGGTCTATACCAATGGGCACAAACTACTCCCCATGGACATAAACCTCAATCATTTGTAGAATCTTTGAAGATGGAAGTATTTTCAGATCCTAGAATTTATGATGGATCTTCATCAAAGTTCAAAGAATGGTGGATCAAAATCAAGGCATGGATTAATTGCAATCCTAAACAATTCACCAACTCTATCCTGAGTATGGCCAAACCAAGAATCTTCATCACTGAAGTAAATATCAAAGCATGTGCCTATATAATCCTATCAAGATTAAAAGAATTCAAAGAATCACACTTTGCTGAAGTAGAAATTGCTAAACTTATAGATCAAACTTCTGATCTTACAAGCTGGCAATGTCTAATGAGAAAGATTGAAGAAACTTTCTGTCTTCAATTACAAAAGAACTGGACAACTAGAGAGATCAGCCAATTCAGGCAAAATTGCCTCCTAATCAATGCATTTATATTGAAATGGAAAATTCTCTTCCATCAATCTGAAATATCAAATCAATTTGGAGTTTGGTTGTTAGAAAACAACACAAGAAAGAATATCATGGAAAAGATGTTCTGAACCAAACAATGAAAGAATTTTGTGGAAGAAAAAATCCAAGCCATTCAACAAATCAGTCATACAAAAAAAGAGTACCATCTCTTCTCTTAACCAAAGAAATTTTCCTCATATCAATCCAGATATGATAAGTACATTATGGATATAGATGCATTAGAAATTGCAAAATGCTACAATTGCATAGAAAAAGGACATTGGGCAGACAAGTGCTTAAAAAAATGCCACATATGTCACAAGATAGGATGACATTTGCATCTTTGCAAGTTTCATCCAATAAATCAATCAAAGTTCACAAAAGAACTCAGATCAAAAGGTAAGTCCAAAGGTAAGAACAGAAGATTCAAGAAATCTAGAAAGTCCAAGCTTTAGACATGGATTCATATTCTAACTCTGAATTATCAGAATCAGAAGATAAAGACCTTTCTTATGCTGTTAGAGATATAAATTATGAAGAAATGAAGGTATTCTTCTTTGAAATGAAAGATTCTGAACACAAGGGAAAAGCCCCTCAGGTTTAAATTCTTAGAATGTTCAAGTCTGCAAAACAATTCCTAAATAAGTTATGCAAACCCCTCTATCCTCAAAACTACCCATTTGAAAAACATATAAAAATGCAAAATCCCAATCTGTAGATCTGAACATGCTGTAGGATTAGATTTTTATTTATCTGAATCTAGATATATTCTACCAGGACAACAATTTGTCATCAACACTAATATTCAAGTGACAATATCTTTAGATGTCTATGGAAGAATCACCCCTAGAAGTGGCCTGGCTATTAAATCCAAAATCTACACTGGTATAGGAGTCATAGACTCTGATTATCAAGGCAACCTCATGGTTCTGTTAATCAATCAAGGAACAGAAACATTTAAGGTAAATCCAGGTGATTACATTGCATAATTCATTATAGAAAAAATCTACTCTCTTGAAATAATTGAAGTAGCTGAGCTATCCACAATGAAAAGAGCAGATAAAAATTTTAGATCTATAGAAATCAATCTATGCACATCATCCTCAGAAGATCTCAAAATTAGGTCCTTTTTAAAACAAGACATTATTATATCTATCCAAATTGCCCCTCTTAGATTTTATCATTAATTCATCAAAGCATCCACTTTACTAGATAGTGGAGCAAATATCATGTTCATTGACTGAACATGGGCTAAGAAAATCCAACTACCCCTTAAACAGTTTCCAAAATCCATAAAAGTCTATAATGTAGATGGAACCTCAAACTCTGCTGGAAATATTACCCATGCAGCAGAAATACTCATAGACTATCAAGGACACTGAATGTATTACTACTGAAATCACTGACTTAGGAAAACACCAACTCATCCTTGGTTACACATGGCTTAAATATCACAACCTAGAAATTGATTGGACAACCAGAACAGTCAAATTTTCAAGATATCCAATAGACTATGCCATGTTGAAAGACAAGTCTATATTTATATGTCAAATTAAATCAAAAGAACAAGATTTAATTTAACACATACATGCTTTTAAAAAGGAAGACTCTTCCAAGTCAAAGGAGATCCTAGTGGAAGAACTCATACAAAAAAAGTACCACAAATATCTCCATGTCTTCTCAAAAAAAGAATCAGAGCACATATCCTTTAAAAAACTCTAGGATTATATCATAGACCTTAAAGATTCTTTTGAACCAAAGAAAGATCAAATCATTCTATTCTCTTCTGATGAACAACAAGAAGTAACTGATTTCATTGATGACCAACTATAAAAGGAATACATTAGATCCAGCAAATCTCTACAAACATCACTAGTATTCTTTGTTCCAAAGAAAGATGGACAAAAAAGAATGGTACAAGATTATTGTTACCTTAATGAATATACCATCAAGAACAACTATCCATTGCTCCTCATCTCCCAACTTGTTGATAAGCTTAAAGATGCAAAGCTTTTCATAAAAATAGATTTATATTGGAGATATAACAACATATGCATTAAAGAAGGGAATGAATGGAAAGCTACTTTTACATGCCACAGAGGATCTTACAAACCACTCATAATGTTCTTTGGACTCTGCAATTCCCCAGCAACATTCCAAACAATGATGAACAAAATATTTATAGACATGAGCACAACAGTTGTCATCTATATGGACAACCTCATGATTTTTATAAAGACCAATGATCCAAAAGAACATAACAAAGTAGTTTTTCAAGTTCTCAAACTTTTAGATGAGAATAACCTTTTCATCAAATCCAAAAAGTGTACCTTTAGAACCAAAGAAGTCAAATTCCTTGGAATGATTATAAAAGAAAATGGAATTAAAATAGATGGCACAAAAGTGAAAGCTATCCTCAAATGGCCAACATCTTTCTCTGTCAAAGCCATTAGAAGTTTCCTCAGTTTAGCAAACTTTTACCAAAGATTCATTAATGAATATTCCAAACTCACAAGACCTCTTATTGATCTCACTAATAAAGACACACCATTTGTTTGGACACAATCACAAGAATTAGCCTTTAATGAACTCAAGCAAAGATTCACCATGGCACCAATTTTCACATATCCAGATATAGATGCATAGTTTTACCTAAAAACAGATGTATTAGACTTTGCATTAGATGCCATACTGTCTATCCAAATAAATGACAAATGGCATCCAGTCATATTCTTCTCCTACTCCTTTAATTCTGTAGAATGCAACTACCCTGTAGCAGACAAGGAAATGCTTAGTGTCATAAGAGCATTGGAACAATGGTGACATTACCTCAAAGGAGCATATCAAGAATTTGAAATTTGAAATGATCATGCAAACCTTTAATGGTTTATGCAACATCAAAATTTAAACCAAAGACAAGCATAATGGACTCAATACCTATCAAGATTTAATTTCAAATGGGTCCACAAAGCAAGTACTCAAATGATAAAAGCAGATACTTTATTCAGACAAGAAGACCATATAGAAGGAATAGATCAAGACAATCAAGGAATCCAAATTATTCCTGATTCCATGATCAAAATAGTTCATATCAACACAGATGACTCATTCATCTTGAAAGAAGTCAAAAAGATTGAAAAACCATATTATAAGAACCACAAACTTATCATACCAGATAATCATGACCTCAAAATGGAAATCCTCTGATTACATCATGATATACCCATCACAGGACATCCAGGATATGACAAAACACTAGAATTGATCCAACAATCATATACATGGCCACAACTTCCTACATTTGTGAAAGATTACATTTTGCACTATGACTATTGTATATGACTCAAGGACTCAAACCTTGCAACTCATGAAAAACTTCAACCTCTTCCAATTCATAATAGACCATGGCAAGACATCTCTGCAGATTCCATTACAGATTTGCCTGAATCCAATGGATATAACTCCATCTTGGTTATAGTTGATAGATTTTTTAAAGAAATAGAATTCATATCCTGCAACAAATCTATTATAGCTTTGGAAATAGCAAAACTCTATCTAACACATATCTGGAAAATCCATGGCTTACCCTGAACAATAATCTCAGATTGTGAACCACAATTCACACATGTTATAAAAGATTTGTGCAAAAAGCTTGAAATTACACCAAAACTTTCCATAGCTTTTCATCCACAAACAGATGGACAAACCAAACAAATGAATTGCAACCTTCAACAATATCTTTGTATCTTCACATCAGAAAAGCAACACAAATGGATTAAATGGCTACCAATTGTGTAATTCTTATATAACTCAAAAAGGCAAACTTCTATTTAGAAGGCACCTTTTGATGTCACATGTTCCTACATCCCTTGACTTGGATTTGAACAACATTAGTAAAAAGCACCTGCTGCTAATGACTTTGTTGACAAAATCAAAAATATAGTCAAACAAGTCAAATAAAATTTAGTAACAGTACAAACTTATATGAAAGCTCAAGCAGATAAATACTGCTCAACAGCACTTCAATATGCTATTGGTAACAAGGTCTGGCTTTCAACAGAAAATCTAAAATTATCTTGTGCATTACAAAAATTAACAGAATAATGGATTGAATTATATAATATTATTGACACAAAAAGAATCAATGCTTATAAACTTTGCCTTCCTTCATCAATGAAGATTCATCCAGTTATAAATATATCACACATCAAACCATACAAAAAACACCTTATAGGCCAACCTATATTTAAACATGAACCAATTCTAGTCACAAAAGATTGTAAAAAATAATATAAAGTTAAATTCATTGTTAATTCAAGATTCAAGAACAAATGCCTTGAATATTTAGTCCACTGGAGAGGATATGAAAATAATAAATGTACATGAGAACCAGCTGCTAATTTTAAAGACACACCTGAAGCAATTGCAAAGTTCCACAAATCACAACCAAGTGCATTTTGAAGACTTTGAATGACTGAAGTATAATTCTTTGATATCTTCTACCATTGTGAAAAATCAATTCCTAAACAGTCAATACTTCCTTTAAATCACCTGGAAGTCAATCCTTAAGAAGGAGATAGTATTATGAATGCTACATATCTCCTTTATTTTATTTCTATTTTTGCATTATTTTTCCCTTACTTTTCTTTTTATTCTCTCCAACTCAAGTCTCCACAGGTCACATGACTTACACAGCCACATCACATGACAAGTCACATGATGGGCACACCCAGACCCATGATGTCATTAATAACATCACAACCTAGATCCATCAATACAGCCAATAATTTAGATTTTTATCTCTTATTATTTATTTATGACATCATATTCTCAATTCTGGTGCAACCCTTATCTCAAGATAGTGACTCATCAACACACAGCACTGACTCACTGCTTAGTCAGCAGCTCAGTCAGCAGCCATAGCCTTGCTTTGTCAAGCCAATGATACAAGTCATTCTTATCTCATACCATGTGCAAGAATTAAATTAGTTATCTCTGACCAATAGGATACAATCCAGTTATCTATTTACCTACCCTCATGTAATTGAAGCTCTGCTTTGGAGTTCTAATTGAATAGTATATAAAGTGGCCAAACTGGAGGTGTCTCCTCCAGTCTTATCCTTCTTGGAGTTCCTTCCACTTCCTATTGGATAATCCCTACTGTCCAGAGATATAGTGATGGATTCCCTGGACACTTGGACTTAGGTTGACACTTACTTTAGCATCTCTGCCTATTATTTTATTAGCAAGTGACTAATATTGCTCTTTAGAGTCTAGCAAGATCCAAGTAGTAAGTTGGCTATTTCAATACATTCCCTCTACCTTACCCTTTTCACCATCCCTCTCTTTGATAATATACAATGTCAGAAACATCCAACCTCCTCTCCATAAGTTCTGACATATGAAGACACTAAGAAATCTGATTGGCTCTTCAAGAGTCAGTTGCTGCTTTTTTCTCTTCCATGTTCACTCCTATTATATCAACTCCTTACTCTGCCCTTCATTGCTCAATTCATAATGATGATGAGTACATTCAGTTCATGAATAAATACATGGCTTGGTACTACAAACACTGGCAAAACTTCTTTGCAACTGGTCTGCAATTATAGATGCTCTAATATACCTCTGCCTCTTCTCTTTCATTATATAATCAGGGTCTTTTTTCTGAGAAATGCAAATTGGCACCCTGCTTTCACATGTGCCATCTTGCCCTTTTCAGCCACACAGTCCACCAGCTACATTCAAATACACTCTCTAGTTCCCATCTATCCATTCCTTTTGACTTCTTTATCCTACATCTCAACTCCTGAATATTAACAATCCCTGGGAAAGTTGATTGTCAACAAGCCCAAAGTATATACAGGCAACAAGGAAATTTTTATGTTGTGGCAGAGGCAGATAGGCCTCTATTTTCAAGGTTATAATCACTATTCCACTAATAAGAAGGTGATCTTTATTGTTCTCTCTTATATGAAGGGGAACAATGCAGTGGCAGGTTTGCCAACTTGTATGTGCTTGAAGATATTCAAAAAGACAAGACCCTCCATTAGTTTTAAGAGCAGTTGATGAAAGTATTCCAACTTACAGCTTTTAATTGCAATGTAGAGCAAAAATTGCCTATAATAAAGCAAGGCCAGAAGGAGTTAGTCAAATACTTCTTCACAAGAATGAAGCACCTGATCCTGGAGGTGAACTGAGATATAAGAATACACAGGTGAATGCTTGTCAATTTCATGCATGATGACTTGTACTGAAATGGCTAACTTACTACTTGGATCTTTTGAGACTCCAAAAGGCAATATCAGTCAATTGCTGATAAGACAATAGGCAAGGAACTTCTGTAGGCAAGTTAACCTAAGTTAGGATATCCAGGAAATCTATCACTATATCTCTAAACAGTAGGGATAATCTAGTAGAAAGTGGAAGGAACTCTAAGGAGAACAAGACTGGGAGGGATGCCTTTAGTTTGACTGCCTTATATACTATTTAATTAGAACTTCAAAGTGGAGCTTGGATTACATGAGGATAGGTAAATAGATAACTGGATTATATTCTATTGGTCAGAGATAACTAATCTAATCCTTATACATGGTATATGATAAAAGTAGCTTGTGCTATTGGCTTGATAAAGTAGGGCTATGGGTTGCTAACTGAGCAATGAGTCATTATCTTGAAATAAGGGCTGCACCTGGGTTGCAGGTATAATATCATAGATAAATGATAAGAGATAAAAATCTAGGTCTTTGGCTGTATAATGGATCTGGACTATGATGTCATTGATGATATTATGGGTTTAGATGTGTCCATCATGTGACTTGTCATGTGATGTGGCTATGTAAGTCACATGACCTGTGGGAACTCAAGTTGAAGAGAATAAAGAGATGAATAGAAAAAATAATAGAAAAATAGGAATAAAATATGGGAGATATGTAGCATTCATAACATGCACAACAAAGTCATCAAGTTTGTTGAAAGGGCCACTCCTGCCCTTCTTGACAACATATTATTTATCAAATGGAAGACCACCCTTATCAAGACTAACCAAGTCTTAATGGAAATTAATGAAAAAAAAAAAGAGATTGGAATACTTCTCCTAGTTCTGCTCCTCAACTGTTTTATAGAGAAGCCACTTCAGTATCCCATGATATAAATGCTATAAACAGATGAGAATAAGTAATACTACTTTAAAAGCACCACAAGGCATGTTGGCCCCCAAGTTGACAACAAATATGTCACCAAATGCTGCTGGAGTTTATAATAGGCAAGAAGAGCCAATAGATCTTTTGGCAGCATGTGCCAAAAGTCTATGCAGGCAGTGTGGGGTCTTATAGCCTTGTAAAATTCATTTTAAGCCATAGCAGAAAGTCTGTGAAGTTGCAATGGAGGAGATGGTCCTGGAGGCCATTATGAAACAGATTGAGGAGTTGTGGACCAAGAATGGAATCTTTAAAGAAAAAATAGAAAAAAAAGGAATTTTAAAAAAAAGTTACTAGTGGACTATAGTAGCTTTGTACAAATAGTTCCCTCCTACAATAAATACAATGTTCTCAGAAATGATGAGGAAATGAATGGTCCTAAGAGCAATAAAGAAATGACTGAGAAGATAGTACAAATCTTTCCAGTTAAAAGGTTATTAAAAAAAACAAAGCTACCAATTAGAAAATTCAAAACAACTGCAGGCTTGGATCTCTATACTTCAGAAACCAAGGAGATTTCCACCTTAGTGCAGATAGTAGTAAATACCAATATTTAATGTGCCATCCCCAATGATGCCTTGGACAAATCACACTCCACAGTAGCTTAGCCATAAAAAGTTGCATCTATGTGGGTACTGGCATTGTCAACTTTGACTACCAAGAGGATCTGATGGTTCTCCTCATCAACCAAGGAACAGAGCTGTTCAAGGTTGCTAAAGGCAATAGAATAGCTCAACTAATCATCAAAAAGATCCACTAACTCAAGATAAAGGAGGTAGATGAACTATTTTTACCATTTTTATTAGCAGCTATTGAATTTGATTCATATATGATCCCTAAATCAGATCTAGAATTAGGTCAATTTAGATTATTAGATGTTGATAATAAAATTATTATTCCAGTAGATTTCCATATAAGATTAATTGTGACAGGTGTAGATGTAATTCATAGCTTTGCTGTACCATTATTAGGAATTAAAATTGTGTAACACTGATATACCTTTGGATTTAAATTTCTTAGAAAAAATTAGTAATAGTTGTATTAGCAATAGAAGGGTTAAATGTAGTCAATGTGTTAACTAAAGCTGAACTATTAACTGTTAAAAATAAACTATTTCAAACAATTCAAGGCAATGACAAATTTGAATCAATAGGAATTCAAAAAGGTCATCCACAACATAATAAGTGGTGGAGGACTCAAAAAGATTTTAAAATAAATAGGGGCTACTATTCCTCATGAAGCCAGTACTCCTTATACTAAGCAGATGGACAGGCTAAGTCCTAAAGAGCCAGTGCTCCCTATTCAAAGTCTTAATTGCATAAAAGATACACTTTTCTTTGAAACTAGCACTCTGTAAAAAATGATAAAAGCTTTTTCTAGGCAGGGTAAAGTGCCCACATAAGAAAACAAGCCCAGTAGATGCTGGGAAAATACAATCAACACCTGATCCATATAATGAATCAAAGGCCTCCCTGAATATAAAATGATTAGGCAGCTAAAAGACCTGATTTATTCCATAAAAAAAAGCAAAGTAGATACTTGACTTGTACAACTAGTTAGAGAATCTACCAATGACTTGGATATCCTAATACTAAGAGAATTGCAGCAGAAATCCAAGTTTGTAAATAAGTCAGAAAGAAAAATTGCATTCTTTCTAGAGTTAAATATTCAACTAAGCACAACAAATGGAAGACAATTCAATGTTCTCACACTAGTTGACTCTGGATATATGGAAAGTAGCATCAACAAGATCTTTGTAAAAGAAAAAAATCTTCAAATCCACCATCTGCCATGAGCAATATCAGTGTACAATGCCAATGGATCTTCAAATTTGTCTGAAAGGATTGAAGAATTCATAATGGCCAATCTAAAAATTAATAACCACTCCAAACAAATCACCCTCTTCATGACCATATTGGAGACAAATAAGATATTTCTAGGTCATAATTGGCTGGAAAAGCACAATCCCAAAATCAACTGGCAAACTAGGAAAGTCAAATACTAATATGATCAAGATCACACCCTAAAACAAATAAATGAGGAAGATAACAATGCTGAGATGATCTCAAAACAACTATTCCAGATCAACATTAATGATTACCTCAGAAACATGTCTACTAAGTTAGCTATAAGAGACAATATGGCCGAGGCAAAGAAAACCTTCAAGAAAGCAGTTCCAAGTCATTATCACAACTACAAGGATGTTTTCATAAAAGAAACATTTAATGAACTTCCTCTTTATTAACCATGGAACCACACAATTGAACTTCTATTAGAAGATCACAGTATTAATTATAAAATATACAATCTATTCTCCACAGACAAAAGGAACTCAATCTATTTCTTGAAGAAAACCTCCAATTTGAATGAATAAGACTATTCAAATCTTCCTTCACCTCCCTGTTCTTCTTTATAAAGAAAAAAATGAACAACTCCAACCTGTTCAGGACTATCACAAGCTTAATATGATCACCATCCAAAACAAGTACCCTCTGCCCCTTATCAGCAAGCTCATAGACAAGCTCAAGATGGTCAAATACTTAACCAAACTGGATATCAGATGGAAATATAATAATATCCAGATGAAAGAAGGAGATAAATGGAAAGTAGCCTTTAGAACCAGTCAAAAACTGTATAAATCCCTAGTAATATTCTTTGGGCTTACCAACTCACCTGCAATATTCCAAATATATATGAATTATATATTTAGAACATTAATTAACAAAGAAAAAATCATGGTGTACATGAACAATATCATAATATATTCTAAGACAGCTGAGAAATACCAATCTGTAGTAAAACAAGTCCTTGAAATTTTATGACAGAATCAACTGTCTTTAAAATATAAAAAGTGTGACTTTGAGCAAGAAAAAACTAAATATCTTGGCCTCATTGTCTCATCAAATGGCTATGAACCCCTTAAAAATAAACATCATAAAAGACTGGCCACTGCCCATGACCAGAAAGTAACTCTAAGGATTTTTAGAATTCCTCAACTTTTACCAGTGATTCATTAAGGACTTTTTCATATTGGCAAGATCTTTGAATGCCTTAACATTAGAAAAGAAAGAATTCATTTGGATTCCAAAATACTTAGAGGTGTTTAATATTCTGAAAGACACCCTACTAAGTGCCACAAATCTGGAAATGCCAACCAACACTAATTCATTTCAAATTGAAATTAATGGATCTGATATAGAATTGGAAGCTATTCTCTTCCAAAAACAAAATGAAATATAGTGACTAATAGCATTTACCTCAAGATCACTGCTTAATGCTAAGCAAAATTATCATGCAAATGTCCTTGAGATGCTGGAAGTCATATTCACTCTCAAGAAATGGTGCCACTACCTTTTAGACATCCACCATCCATTTAAGGTCTGAACAGACCATAAGAACCTTGAATTATTTAGAAAACCCCAAGATCTTTCTTGCCAAAAAGCCTAATGGCAGCAAGATGTCCAAGAGTATGATTTCATCTTTATCATTAGAATCTAGTAAGATTCATTTAGTAAGTTGGCCATTTCATTAACTATGTTAGGCTATGCTATAATATTATGGTGATATTATAGGATCTAGATGGATTTTAGTCTAGATGTGCCCATATCACATGATGTGATGTGGCTGTGTAAAGCATGTAATCTATAAAAGTGAAGTATAAAGTACATAAAGAGAAAAATATAGAAAAAATAAAGAGAAATTAAGAAAAAGTATAGAAAGATATATATATAGCATTTGTAACAGCCAATACTATCATAATACAATGACACCAGCCACTCTATGAATATAATGATAATGACAATAACAGTGCAGTTTATATATATCTAATAAGTCCATTATTATTACAACAATATAACTAGAATATGGCCAATGCCATTCCAGTGTAATAAAGACAGCAATGGTGGTATTAATCTGGCCAATACTATTTCTATGCAAAGGCAACAATAACAACACCATAATGCAAGGGTGGCCAATTCCACTCTAATGTAATAAAAATAACAAAGATAATATATGGACCATATATTGAAATGGCTGACTTACTATTTGGATTTTGTTGAACTTTAAAGGCAATATCAGTCAAGTGCTGTATAAGATAATAGATAGAGACACTAAAGTAAGCATCAACCTGAGTCTAGGTGTCTAGGGAATCTGCCACTATATCTCTGAATAGTGGAGATTATCCAACAGGAAGTGGAGGAAACTTCAAAAAGGATAAGATTGGAAGAGACACTAAAATGGCCAGCTTACTATCTGAATTTTACTGAACTTCAAAGGCAATATTAGTCAAATGCTGGTAAGATAATAGATAGGGGCATTAAAGTAAGTGTCAACTTGAGTCTAGATATTCAGGAAATCTGTTACTATATCTCCAGATAGTGGGATTATCCAATAGAAAGTGGGAAAAACTTCAAGGAGGACAAGATTGGAAAAGAAACCTTTAGTTTGGCCACCTTATATACTATTCAATTGAAACTTCAAAGTGGAGCTTTAATGTACATTAGGATAGGTAATAGATAACTAATCTAATTCTTGCATATAATACACAATAGGAGTAACTTGTGTTATTGGCTTGACAAAGCAAGGCTATGGGTTGTTGACTGAGCAATGATTCAGTGCTGTGCTTTGATGAGTCACTATCTTGCAATAAGGATTGCACTAGGATTAAGAATATGATATCATAGATAGGTAATAAGAGATAAAAATTTAGATTATTGGCTATGTTGATGGGTCTGGACTATGATATTAGAGTGACATCATGGGTCTGGGTATGTCCATCATGTGACTTGTTATGTGATGTGGCTGTATAAGTCACATGATCTGTAAAGACTTGAATTGAAAGAAATAAAAAAGTAAATAAAGGAAAAATGATAAAAAAATAGGAATAAAATAAGGAAGATATATAGCATTCATAATACTATCCATTTCCTAAAGATTGACTTCCAGGCAATTGAAAGGAAGTATTGACCATTCAGGAATTGATTTTCCACAATAGTAAAAAATGTCAAAGAATTATGTTTTAAACATGCAGAGTTTTTGAAGTGCACTTGGTTGTAATATGTGGAATTTGACTACTGCTTCTGGTGCATTTTTGAGGTTAGCAGCTGGTTCCCATGTGCATTCATCATCTTTATATCCTTTCCAATAGACAAGGTATTCAAGGCATTTATTTTTGAATCTTGAATCAACAATAAATTCAACTTCATATTGTTCTTCATGATCTTCTGTGACCAGAACTGGTCCAGGTTTGAATGTGGATTGGCCAGTGAGGTATTCTTTGTATGGTTTGATGTGCAAGATATTTACAACTGGATGGATCTTTATTGATGATAGAAGATGAAGTTTGTAGATATTGGTTCCTTTAGTATCAATGATGTTATATGGTCCAATCCATTATTCCATTAATTTGTGTGATATACAAAGTAATTTCAGGTTTTCAGTTGAAAGCTAGACTTTGTTACTAATAGCATATTGAAGTGCTATGGAGTGGTGCTTATCTATTTGAACTTTTATTTGGATCTGTGCTGTTACCAAATTTTATTTAATTTATTCAACTGTGTCCTTGATTTTCTTAACAAAGTCATTAGCAGTGGATGCTTTTGACTGATGTTGTTCAAATTCAAAGCAGGGTGTGTTGAAATGTATAATATCAAAAGATGATTTCTGTGTAGAAGTTTGTCTTTTTGAGTTATATGAGAACTGCACAATTGGTAATCATTCAACTCATTTTTGTTGTTTTTCTGATATGAAGATACAAAGATATTGTTGAAGGTCATAATCCACTCATTTGGTTTGTTCATTAGTTTGTGAATGAAAGACTATGGAGAGTTTTGGTATAATTCCTAGCCTTTTGCACAAATCTTTTATAATATATAATGCAAATTATGATTCACAATCTAAGATTATTGTTTGGGGAAGGCCATGGATTTTCCAAATATGTGTCAAATAGAGTTTTGCTGTTTCAAGTGCAGTGATTGTTTTGTTGCAGGACATGAATTCTATTTCTTTTGAAAATCTGTCAATTATAACCAAGATGGAGTTATATTTATTGAATTCTAGCAAATCTATGATAAAATTGACCAAGATGTCTTGCCATGGTCCATTGGATATTGAAAGTGGTTGAAGTTTTCCTAGTGTTGCAAGATTTGAGTCCTTGAATTATATGCAATGGTCACAGCATAAAATATAGTCTTTTGCAAATATAAAGAGATGTGGCCATGTATATGATTGTTGGATTAGTTCCAGTGTTTTATCATGTCCTGGATGTTCTGTAATTGGTATATCATGGTATAGTCAAAGGATTTCCATTTTGAAATCATGATCATTTGATATGATGAGTTTGTTGTTGTTGTACTATGGTTCTTCTATTTTTGTGACATCTTCCAATATGAATATATCATCTGTGTTGATTTGAATTGCTTTGATTATGAAATTAGGAATAATTTGGATTTCTTGATTGTCTTGGTCTATTCTATTAATGTGATTTTCTCTTCTAGATAAAGCATTTGCTTTTACCATTTGAGTTTCTGCTTTGTGAACCCATTTGAAATTAAATATTAATAGGTATTGGGCCCATCATGCTTGTCTTTGGTTTAGATTTTGATATTGCATAAACCATTAAAGGTTTGTATGATCATTCTAGATTTCAAATTCTTGGTGTGCTTCTTGAAGATAATATTGCCATTGTTCCAATGCTTTCATAACACTGAGAATTTCTTTATCTGCTATAGAATAGTTGCATTCTGTAGAATTAAAGAAATATGAGGAGTATGTGACTGGGTGCTATTTGTTATTTACTTGAATAGAAAGCACTACATCTGATGCAAAGTCTAAGGTATCTGTTTCTAGATGGAATTGTGTATTTATGTCTGGATATGTGAGAATTGGGGCCATGGTAAATCTTTGTTTGAGTTCATCAAAGACCAGTTCTTGTATTTTGGTCCAAAAAAATGGTGTCTTTTTTTATTAGATCTATGAGTAATTTTGCAAGTTTGGAATATCCATTGATGAATCTTTGATAGAAATTAGCTAATCTGAGGAAGCTTCTGACAGCTTTGACAGAGAAAGGTGTTGGCCATTCAAGAATAGCTTTTACTTTTATATTGTCCATCTTAATTCCATTTTTGTTTATGATTATCCCAAGAAATTTAACTTCTTTGATTCAGAAGGTATACTTTTCAGATTTGATAAAAAGGTTGTTCTCATCTAAGAGTTTGAGAACTTGAAGAACTACTTTGTTGTGTTCTTTGGTGTCATTGCTTTTTGTAAATATCATAAGATCATCCATATAGATAACAACTGTTATGCTCATGTCTGCAAATATTTCATTCATTATAATTTGGAAAGTTGCCGGGGAGTTGCAGAGTCCAAAGAATATTATGAGTGGTTCATAGGATCTTCTATGATATGTGAAAGTGGCTTTCTATTTATTGTCTTCTTTGATGTATATATTGTTATATCCCTAATGTAGATCCATTTTTGTAAAAAGCTTTGCACCCTTAATCTTGTCAACAAGTTGGAAGATGAATGGCAAGGAGTAGTTGTTCTTGATGGTATGTTTGTTAAGGTAACAATAGTCTTGCACTATTTTTTTTTGTCCATCTTTCTTTGGAACAAAGAATACTGATGATGTTTGTGGAGATTTGCTGGATCTGATATATCCTTTTCATAGTTGATTATCAATGAAGTCAGTTACTTCCTGTTGTTCATCAGGTGAGAGTGGGATAATTTGACCTTTCTTTGGTTTGAAAGAATCTTTAAGATCTATTGCATGATCTCATGATTTTCTAAAGGGCATACATTCTGATTCTTTTTTTGAGAAGACATGGAGGTACCTGTGATATTCTTTTGGAACAGGTTCTTCCACTAGAGTTTCCTTTGGCCTGAAAAAGTCTTTCTTTTTGAGAGTATGAATATATCAAATTAAATCTTGTTCTTCTAATTTGATTTGACATACAAATAAGGATTTATTATTCAATATATTGTAGTCTATTGGGCATCTTGACAATTTGACTATTCCAGTTGTCCAATCAATCTCTAGATTGTGGCATTTGAGCTATATGTAATCAAGAATAAGTTGGTGTTTTCCTAAGTCAATGACTTTGGCAGTGACATATTCATAATGTTCTTAGTAGTTTATAAGGATTTCTGCTGCATGGGTGATATTTCCAGCAGAGTTTGGAGTTCCATATATATTGTAGACTTTTATTAATTTTGGAAGTTGTTTGAGAGGTAGTTGGATTTTTTTAGCCCATGTTTGATCAACAAATATGATATTAGCTCCACTATCTAATAGTATGGATGCTTTAAAAAATCAGTGATAGAATCTAAGAGGGGCAATTCAAATAGGCATAATTATATCTTGTTTTGAGAAGGATCTTATCTTGAGATCTTTTGAAGAAGATGTACATGAGTTAATTCCTATGGATCCAAATTTTGTCTGCTCTTTTTGTCATCAGTAGCTCTGCTACTTTAACTACTTCAAGAAAATGGATTTTTTCTATAATAAATTGTATAATGCAATCACTTAGGTTTACCTTAAATGTTTCTGTTCCTTGATTGATTAACAGAATCATGAGGTTTCCTTGGTAATCAGAGTCTGACTCCTGCATTGGTATTGATTCTAAATTTGACTGCTAGTCTACTTCTAGAGGTGATTTTTCCATAGGCATTTAAAGATATTGCCACTTGAATATTAGTGTTAATAACAGCTTGCTGTTCTAGTAAAATATCTTTAGATTCAGATAAGTAAAGGTCTAATCCTGCAGCATATTCTAATCCACAGATTGGCATTTTGGCATTTTCAAATATTTTTTGAACTGGTAATTTTGGGATTAAAGGATTTTGCATATATTGTTTGGGAGTGGTTTTACAAACTTGAATATTCTGAGGGTTTAAGCCTATGGGGCTTTTTTTTTTTGTTTGGAATCTTTTATATTGAAAAAGAATGCCTTCATTTCTTCATTGTTCATGCCTTTAATGATACAAGAAGGATCTTCATCTTCTAATTCAAAGTTAAAGTCTGAATTTGTGTCTAAAGCTTGAACTTTTCTAAATTTACAAGACATGGTGCTATTTTCATGGGATACCAGTTTATTGGTTGGCTAAAAGGGATTGCTGATCTATTGCTGCTCATAATCTTTAAGTTTAATGTCATTTGGATCAATATCTAAAGAAATGGGTGAGAAATGAGGCTCAACTCTCTGGTAGTCTTTTATAATTTGGCAGAGTTCTTTACTCAGCTTGTAGTCTTGGTTAATTCTATGCTAATGTTAGCTATTCCCTAATAACTATATGCAATTGATTAATATCAGGTGAAAGAAATATTTTCCTCCTTCATGACTATAATCAAGACTTCCTGTTCAATATTTCTAGCATATGAGATGCCAAAGATGACTTGTGAGAGAGTGGACACTAGTACCAACAAGTGTCAGTTTCATCTTATATCCTACATTAAGTTATACTAACTAGTGGCTGATTCAATTAATGAGGATGGGGTGAGTGTTGAAGATAAAATATCTTTGATAAGGATAGTGCTTGTTTTAATAAAGAATAAGCTTATAAGCAAAATGATGAAGTGGAGGTAGAGATAGAATAAATCTTATTCTAATAAAATGGCCAACTTACTATTTGAATCTTGTTGAACTTCAAAGGCAATATCAGTTAAATGCTATATAAGGCAATAGACAGATATGCTAAAGTAAGTGTCAACCTGAGTCCAGGTATCCAGGAAATCTGCCACTATATCTCTAGACAGTGGAAATTATCCAATAGAAAGTGGAGGAAACTCCAAGGAGAACAAGACTAGAGGAAATATCTTCAGTTTGGCCATCTTATATACTATTCAATTAGAATTCTAAAGCAGAGCTTTAATGTACATTAGGGTAGGTAATAGATAACTGGATTATATTCTATTGGTTGGAGATAACTAATCTAATCCTTGCATATAATACACAATAGAAGTAACTTGTGCCATTGGCTTGACAAAGCAGGGCTATGGGTTGCTGACTGAGCAATGACTCAGTGCTGTGCTTTGATAAGTTACTATTTTGCAATAAGGATTGCACCAGGATTAAGAGTATGATGTCATAGATAAATAATAAGAGCATGGTGATGTCATGGATCTGGATGTGTCCATCATGTGCCTTGTCATGTGATGTGGCTGTGTAAGTCACATGGTCTGTGGAGACTCGGGTTGAAAAGAATAAAAAGATAAATAAGGGAAAGATAATGGAAAAGTAGAAATAAAATAAGAAAAATATATAGCATTTATAATAATATCAGTTGAATGCTGGTAAAATAATAGGTTGGTGGCATTGAAGTAAGTATCAACCTGAGTTCAGGTGTCCAGGAAATCTGCCACTATACCACTGGATAATGGAAATTATCCAATAGAAAGTGGAGAAAACTTCAAGAAGAACAAGATTAGAAGGAACACCTCCAATTTAACCACCTTATATACTAATCAATTAGAATTCCAAAGCAGAGCTTGAAAGTACATTAGGGTAGGTAATAGATAACTGGATCATATTCTATTGGTTAGAAATAACTAATTTAATCCTTGTATATGGTATAAAATAAAACTAACTTGTATTATTGGCTTGACAAAGTAGGACTATAGGTTGCTAACTGAGCAATAAGCCATTGCTGTGCTTTAATGAGTCACTATCTTGCAATAAGGGTTGTACTAGGGTTAAGGATATGATGTCATAGATAACAGATAAGAGATAAGAGTCTAGATCATTGGCTATGTTGATGAATTTGGACTATAATATTATAGTAACATTATGGATTTGGATGTGCCCATCATGTGACTTGTTATGTGATATGGCTGTGAAAGTCATGTGACCTATGAAGATTTGAGTTGAAGAGAATAAAAAAAAGAGTAAGGGAAAATAATGAAAGAATATGAATAAAATAAAGAAAATATATAGCATTTATAATAAATAAGCAATAAAAGATAAGAGTCTAGATTATTGACTATATTGATAAATCTAGACTATGATGTCATAATAACATTATGGGTCTAAAGTGATCCATGGTTTGAATATGCCCATCACACAATTTGTCATGTGATATGGTTGTATATGTTATATGACCTGTAAAGATCTAAGTTGAAAAGAATGAAGAAAAAAATAAGAAAAAAATAATAGAAAAATAGAAATAAAATAAGGGAGATATATAGTATTCATAACACTATCCTATTCTTAGAGATTGACTTTCAGGTGATCAAAAGGAAGTATCAACTATTCAAAAATTGGCTTTCCACAATAATAGAAAAAATCAAAGAATTGTACTTTAGTCATTCAAAGGCAATGTGATGTGCTAGGATATTATTTGTGGAATTTGGCTATTGTACCAGATGTGTCTTTGAGATTTATAGTTGGTTTCCATGTACACTCATCTTTCTTATATCCTTTCCAGTGAACAAGATATTCAAGGCATTTGTCCTTGAGTTGTAAATCAACAATATATTTAACTTGATATTGTTCTTCATGATATTCTATGATTAGAACTAGTCTAGGTTTGAATATGAGTTGGCTAAAAAGGTGTTCTTTGTATAGTTTGATATATAGAATATTTACAACTGGATGAACTTTTATTGATATGAGCAATTGGAGTTTGTAGGTATTAGATTCTTTGATGACAATTATGTTATATGATTCAATCCAACATTCTGTTAATTTTTGTAATGCATGGATTAATTTTAGATTTTCCATTAAAAACTAGATTTTGTTACAATTGTTATAATATGAGGTATTAGAACAATATTTGTCTGCTTGAGCTTTTATATATGTTTGTGCTATCGCTAGATTTTCTTTGATTTGCTTGTATTACAAACACCATATATCTCCCTTATTTTATTTCTATTTTTTCATTATTTTTTTCTTTACTCTCCTCTTTATTCTCTCTACCTTGAGTCTTCACAGATCACATGATGGGCATAGTCCAGACCCTATAATGTCATAATGACATCATAGCCTAGATCCATTAATATAGCCAATGGTCTAGACTTTTATCTCTTATCACTTATCTATGTACCAGTTGGTTATTAATAGTAAGTATGATAAACAAGATGCTTACTGATCTCTAGATAAGGTGTGGAGATATTGTGGAAAACACAATGAGAGGATAGATATGAAGATAGATATAAAGGAGATTGCTACTAATTTTCTTTCTTGATTTCTTTCTTTGCCATCTTTTCCCAATGTGCTAATAGAGGTCATATCTAAGTTAGATTTGTGACTATCTAATTGAATATGTTGTTACTTCTAAAACTGTTATGAATGCTACATATTTCTTTTATTTTATTTCTATTTTTCTATCATTTTTCCCTTCAATCTGAGTTTTCACAGATCACATAATGAACACATCCAAATCCATCAACATAATCAATAACCTAGACTCTTATCTCTTATTGCCTATCTATAACATTATATCCTTAACCCTGGCACAATCTTTATCTCAAGATAGTGACTTATCAAAGCACAGCACTGAATCATTGCTTAGTCAGCAATACATAGCCCTACTTTGTCAAGCCATTGATATAAATCACTTCTATCATATATCATATGCAAGGGTTAGGTTAGTTATCTCCAACCAATAGGATATGATCCAGTTATCTATTACCTTTCCTAATATACATTAAAGCTCTACTTTGAAGTTCCAATTGAATAGTATATAAGGCAGCCAAACTAGAGGCATTCTCCCCAGTCTTGTTCTTTTTGAAGTTTCCTCCACTTTCTATTGGATAATCTCCACTATCCAAAGATATAGTAGCAGATTTCTTGAATATTTGGATTTAGATTAATACTTACTTTAGTACCCTACCTATTGTCTTACCAGCATTTGACTAATATTGCCTTTGGAGTTTAATAAGATTCAAATAGTAAGTTGGCTATTTCAAGAACTCTTATTTAAAAGAGTGTCTCTTTAATCTTTATTAGAAAAGATTTGATGAAAAATCTCTGAAAAAGATCTCTCTCTATTCTAGTTCAGAAGAAGCCCTATTTATATATTTATAGAGTGGCTGTGCTATAGAATGAATAATCATATACCTAGTCATAAAAATCTTATTACTAATAATAGAATAGGATGTGATTGGATAGATTTTAGATTTCATGACTTGCTGACTGATGAATGACTAAGTAATTACTAATCATTATAGATCAATTATCAAGCACTAACTAGATGCTGACTAATCATTGACTCAAGGTGACTTATTTCAGCAATATATATTCTGGTTGCTATAATATTATTACTATCTTATCTGCTCTATTTTTAAAACAAAGTAACTGAATAACTAGATTGTTAAGGCATTTTTATTCCAAAATATTCCAGTCTATTTTTGGATTGCTTACCGAGCTGGCCTTTCCTAGGATCACCTAACTAGTGGTACAAGTTATTTCCTATAAAAAAAAGAATACTATAATGATAGTCTAGTAAAATACTAGTAAGTATAGATTTGCTGAACTAAGTATAACTTTAGTACAAGTAGATGAAAATTTAAGAAAATTAGAGAGTAGATAAATCATATAAAAAACTATCCTAATAGATTCTTGAGAAAATTGATCAGCACAATTTCAAACTATATAAATAATATCTTTATAACTTAGCACTAAGTCAACTTGGTGCAGGTCACTGGCAACTTATCCTCTAGTTGCATATCATCAAATTATTATCCATATATCCCTACTCCTAACTCTCTTCACCATGGATCAGATACCATAGCAGTTGATTTTGATATTCATGAACTTTTGTATGAGATATAAATCAATATAGATATTGATCATATTATTAGAGAAGAAATATAACTGGATATATAATAGCTTATCACTACTAAATACAAATAGAGACTTCTAAATTCTAATCCACCAAGACATCACTCTTGCTAAATATCAGATAGAGTGAGATATTTTCATTTTTGTACTTTTATTGATCATACTTGGATTTGTTTTTATAACCCTAGTATTGATCTTGGCCTTTGTATCTCTATTTTATATTCTTATCTCCTTCTTAACTTACCTCACCATTACTGTTATAACTATAATAGATACTAGATCTATTATAATTGAGAACTTGAGAGAATACTTCCAAGCCTCTCAATAACTACCTTAATATTTTTGCCCCATTTCAACCTAAGGAAAAGACAAAAAGAAATTCTTGCCATATACATTAAAAGAGCTTATGAGATTAGAGCCTAAGCAGCACAAGTAGGAATTAACCTCATCTCAAAACCCCTCCATAATCTTCAAGAACAGAAATCAGCCTGTTTTCATCCATATTTATTTCAAGGCACTAAACTACACCTATAGATTTACCATCAAATTGCTGGTACCTGTTGATCTCAACATGGCTAACAATTTTTGAAACAACAACAATAATGATTGGTGATGAACATTACTCTAATTATTGTTTTTATTTTTATTATTATCCTTTTCATCACTTCTCTCATTATGTATGTTCATAACATTCATCAAGAAAATCAAGATTTAAAAGCATACTCTCTTCAAGACATAAAGATCCCATCTCTCCAAGTCCCATTAGAGTATTAGTGACTAACTGGCCATTAATATGCAGTACTAACTCTGTTGCCTCACTATATCTCATAATATATGCCAAGAGAGATATTCAGGTATAATAGATTTTATTAGCCAATTATACTAACTCACCTGAGTTAATACAAAAACTACATCTCTTAATCTTCCATATCATTTGAAATAGCCAATTTACTATTTGGATCTTGCTAGACTCCAAAGATAATATCAGTCAATGCTAATAAGACAATAGGCTGGTAACACTGAAGTAAACATTAATCTGTGTCCAGGTGTCCAGGAAATCTACCACTATATCTCTAGACAGTGGAAATTATTCAATAGGAAGTGGAAAAAACTCCAAGGAGAACAAAACTAGGAGGAATGCCTTCAGCTTGGCCACCTTATATACTATTCAATTAGAACTCTGAAGCAGAGCTTGAATTATATGAGAATAGATAAATAAATAACTGGATCATATTCTATTGATTAGAAATAACTAATCTAACCTTTGTACATGGTGTATGATAAGAGCAGCTTATGCCTTTGGCTTGACAAAGCAGGGCTATAGGTTGCTAATTGAGTGATGAGTTATTATCTTGAGATAAGGGTTGCACTGGAGTTAAGAGTATGATATCATAGATAAATAATAAAAGATAAGAATCTAGATCTTTAGCTGTGTTTAATGGATCTGGATTATGATGTCATTGATGACATCATGGGTCTGGGTGTGTCCATCATGTGACTTGTCATGTGATGTGGCTGTGTCAGTCACATGATCTGTAAAGACTCAAGTTGGAGAGAATGAGACAATGAATAGGGAAAAAATAGTAGAAAAATAAGAATAAAATAAGAAAAATATATAGTATTTGTAACAGCTGCTAACTGAGCTATAAGTTAGTGCTATGCTTTGATGAGTCACTTTCTTGAGATAAGGGCTACACCTGGATTGAGGGTATGATGTCATAAATAAACAATAAGAAATAAGGATCTAGGTTATTGGCTATGTTAATGGATCTAGACTGTAATGTTATTAATGATGTTGTGTGCCTAGGTGTGCCCATCATGTGACTTGTCATGTGATGTGGCTGTGTAAGTCATGTGACCTATGGGGACTTGAATTGAAGAAAGTAAAGTAAAGTGTAAGGAAAAAATAATAGAAAAATAGAAATAAAATAAGAAAGATATGTAGCATTTGTAACATCATTATTCAACACATTTAATCCAACCTTAGCTGGAGCTACTGCCAGTGCAATCTGAATTACTCAACAAAAATGGATAGCAATACTAACTGCATTATAAAATGCTGAACAGCAATTTAATCAAGTTCAAGCCAAAAAAATCAACTTGAAGGTGACCCTAGAACCACTGCTACACAGCCAGCCAGTGCTATTACTTCCCGACAAGAAGCTGAGAACTGATCTAAACAACTTCTTAGCCTATATCAATGAGTAGGAATAGGAAACCAAACACTAGAGCCCCAATTATTCATAGGATCTTCAAAAATAGAAGTATTTTTAGATCTTGGAATCTATAATGGATCTCCATCAAAGTTCAAACAATGGTGGACTAAAATGAAGGCATGGATAGATTGCAATCCAAAGCAGTTTACAATACAGGTTCTAGATGCAGTTGAATCAGGATAATATAACACAAATGTCAACATCAAAGCATGTGCCTATGTAATCCTATCAAGATTAAAAGGTTCAAAGAATCTCACTTTGCTGAAAACAAAATCACCAAATTGGTGGATCAGATATCTGAACTAATGATATGGCAATGACTTACAAGGAAGATTGAAGAAAGCTTTTAATCCAATTATAGAAAAATTGGGCAACTTGAGAAATAAGTTAATTTAAACAAGATTGTCTTTCAACAGATGTGTTTGTATCAAAATGGAAAACCCTCTTTATCCAATCTGGAATACCAGATCAATTCAGAATTTGATTGTTAAAAAACAACACAAGAAAGAACATTATAGAAGAGATGTTCTAAACTAAACAATGAAAGAATACAGTTGAAGAAATCATACAAATTATTTGACAAATCAGTTGAACAAAGGAAGAGTATTGTCTCTTCTCATCTCCCAAAAATTTTCTCTTGTATCAATCCAAACACAATGAATATGCTATGAATGTTAATGCATTGAAGATTACAAAATGCTACAATTGCAAAGACAAAGGACATTGGGCAGACAAATGCTTAAAGGAATGCTGCATATGTTTTAAGATAGGAAAGCATTTATATCTTTGCAAATTTCATCCAATGAACAAATCAAAGTTCACCAAAGAACTTTGATCAAAAGAAAAGTCCAAAGACAAAGATAGACAATTTAAGAAATCAAGGAAAGTCCAAGCCATGAATATGGATTTTAGACTCCAACTCTGAATTAGAAAATGAAGAACTTCCTTGTGCTATTAGAGGCATGAACTATGAGAAAATGAAAGCCTTTTTCTTTGATGTGAAAAATTTCAAATGAAAGAGAAAAGCCCCTCAGTCTTAAATCCTCAGGATGTTCAAGTTTGTAAAACCACTTCTGAAAAAGCTATGCAAACCCCTTTATCATCAAAAATTTCAATTTGAAAAACATTGGAAAAAGCCAAAATCTCAACCTGCAGATCAGAACATGCTGCAGGTTTAGATCTTTATCCTTCTGAATCCAAAGATATTTTACCAGGACAACAATCTGTCATCAACACTAATATCCAAGTGGAAATACCTTTAGATGCCTATGAAAGAATAGCCTCTAGAAGTAGACTAGCAGTCAAATCTAGAATCTATATCAGTGCAGGAGTCATAGACTCTGATTACTGAGGTGATCTCATGGTTCTGTTGATGAATCAAAGAACAAAAACATTCAAGATAAATTCTAGTGATTATATTGTACAGCTTATCATAGAGAAAATTCACACTCTCAAAGTAGTTGAAGTAGCTAAGCTATCTAAAATGAAAAGAGTAAACAAAAATTTTGAATCCATAGGAATCAACTTATGCACTTTATCCTTAGAAGATCTCAAGATTAGGTCTTTCTCAAGGCAGGTCATTATTATATCTATCCAAATTGCCCCTTTTAGATTTTATTGAAGTTTGCTAAGGCCTCTTTAAATACCACAACCTAGAAATTGATTGTACAATTGGAACAGTCAAACTGTCAAGATGCTCAATTGACTGTACTATATTGAATAATAAATTCGAATTTGTAAGACAGATTGAATTAGAAGAACAAGATTCAATCTAACATATATACACTCTCAAGACAAAAGGAGACTATCACAAACCAAAGGAGATACCAGTGAAAGAACTTGTTCCAAAAGAATATCACAAATATCTCTATATCTTTTTGAAAAAAAAAAGGTCAAATCATCACACTTTCTTCTGATAAACAATGAGAAGTCACAGACTTTATAAATGATCAACTACAAAAAAGATGTATTAGATTCAGCAAATCTCTGCAAACCTCACTTGGTATTTTTTGTTCCAAAGAAAGATAGATGCAAAAGAATGATTCAAGATTACTAATATCTTAACAAGCATACCATCAAGAACAATTACCTGCTTCTATTTATATCACAGCTTGTTGATAAGCTCAAAGGTACAAAGCTTTTCACAAAAATGGATTTATATTGGGGATATAATAATATATATATCAAAGAAGGTGACAAATGGAGAGTCACTTTCATATGTTACAGAGGGTCATATGAACCACTTGTAATGTTTTTTGGCCTTTCTAATTTCCCAGAAACATTCCAAACCATGATAAATGAAATCTTTGCAGAGATGGGTACAACAGTTGTTATCTATATGGATGATCTCATGATCTCTATAAAGACTAATGGCCTAGAGAAACATGACAAAATAGTTCTTCAAGTTCTCAAACTATTAGATGAATTTCTCTGATTCTTTTTTTTCCTGTCCAGAGTTCCTTCTAAATTTAGTATACTATCATTCAAAGGTAAGATGTCTCTCAAACTATCATACTATATTTAATAGAGGTTAATTGGTGCCAACTAACACTTAAGATCCTGTTGAATCCTAGAACTTCCAATATCTTTAAGCCCATGAGGTCCCTATGGACAGAGAGGTTCAATTAGCCCAAGGTGTAAAAAGCCAAAGCAGATCAAGCAGGGGCCCTTTAGGAAGCCTAGAAAGGATCAAATATTATCATATGGACCTGAAAGAGATATGGCCAAGAGTATGATTAGAGGATCTGTAGCAATATTTGGATATTATTATATATATATGTCTAGATATTCTATCTAGACATTATATCCTAATGTTGTACTGATTAGAACCATGTCTTGGCATTGAAAGCAGCTCAATTTAGATTAGAAATACTTAATCTTGATAAGGATCTAGTAATTCCAATCAAATCTCTCTATTTAAGCAAATATAAAGTTATGTAGGATATTCTATTGTTATGTTTGAAATAGCCAACTGACTGTTGAAGTGCTGACAATCTACATAATCTAAACTCTATAGATTGTTGTAACTAGAGTCATACTGATTCAAGTCAAGTCACATATATGACTCAGTGATCAGTCAGAAACCACAGCCTTGGTTGCACTATCAGTAAGCACTTGATTATAAATCAGACCAGAACATTCTAGATATCTGATTCATATCCTATGCTCTTCGACACCATGAGTCATTTCCTATATATGAGACTACTGTACTCTATTTAGGTTAAGGAGAAATATCTTTCTTTTCCTTCTCTCTTGATCATCTTGACTGTCTTCAAAGTAGACAAGATCTATTGAGATTATCACTTGCTTCTACCAAGACCTCTGTGAAGATTTACAAGTGAGTCTCCACTTGTAACACCTACTATTGCTGTACTGTGCACCCCAGAAGGGCTCTCACTGACACAAAGACTTGGACGACAGGACCTCTACAATCTCCCTTGAGAGGGAGATATCCGACATTGTCAACATCTCAAGTCCAGCTGAACTCCAACAACCTGGAGGCTACCAGGTTTCTTTCCTCTCTCCTGGACTACCATTTTATTCCTCAGATGGCTTCGCTTCGATCTCCTTCTGCCAGCTCAGAAAAGAGCTCCAATACCTACTACCAGGAACTAAGAAAAAGAGAACCTCATCTTCTCTCTCTATGCAATTGGCCAAGAAATGCAATTGGCAAAGATGGCCATCTCTGACAAAGAATCCAATAATCCGAACACTTTATTGCCATTAGTGTTCAGTACAAGGAACAAGATTTCGAAAATATAGAGATTCTCCAGAACCCACAAGGTTCAATAGTTCCATACAATTTCCCCATTGAGGATAGGAAATACAGATGGAACAGCATCCAGACTTGGATACAGGAAGACATTAATGAGGCCTGTCTTGTAATCAACTCCATCAGTCCCCAGATTCCCATCGCAATAATGAACGAAATAATCAATCAAAATGGCCTCATTCCTTAGTCCATAATCAAGGCTTTGAGATCTACAATAGAGATCATTCCAAATATACAACTATTCGAGAACAAGCCGAAAATGAAGAACCAGGCATTGTCCTAGAAGATATAATTCCATCTTTCAATGATTGATAATGATGTCCTTTCCTTCTTAGTACCCAATTCTGAAGAATTCTACGAAACAGATGATGTCTGGACAATGGCCCAGAATATTGGCAGGTATTATCACCCTAGAAGAGAAAAAAGACATCATCGAGGACCTATAGCAAAGAGCCTACGGAATCTATTGCTACTCCATCCAGAAGTACGACCAACTTCCAGAATATGGAGAAAAGCCTTTTTCTGCTTTTACACATTTGCCACCGAATACTAATCCTCTGCTATCATGGACAGGACCCTTATCACCTCATAGTGGGCTTCATTGGTTTCAATCTTCACAGATTAAACCTTCTGATGTCTACCCAAGTTCTTCTGGGAAGATGCTGTACAGGCACCTGTATACATCTCCATCAAATGAAACAGGAGTCGATCAAGAGCAAATCCATCAAGGAGCCCACAATATGAGTGCTTATTTCTTGAAAATATTAATGTCAATTGCATCACCAATCTTTGACATACATTGATCGCAATCCTAAACAACTCACTAACTCTATCCTGAGTATGGCTGAACCAGGAACTCTCATCACTGAAGTAAACATTACAGCATGTGCCTATGCAATCCTATCAAGGTTAAAAGAATTCAAAGGATCACACTTCACTGAAGTAGAAATTGCTAAACTTGTACATCAAACTTCTGATTTTACAAGCTGGTAATGCCTAACAAGAAAGATTGAAGAGACCTTTTGTCCTCAGTTACAACCTGGATTGGGCAACTAGAGAGATCAGCCAATTCAGGCAACATTGTCTCTCAACTGATGCATTTGTATTGAAATGGCAAACTCTTTTCCATTAATCTGACATTCCAAATAAATTTAGAGTTTGGTTGTTGGAAAACAGCACAAGGAAGGACATTATAAAAGAAATGTTCTGAACCAAACAACGAAATAACTCTGTGGAAGAAACAATCCAAGCCATTCAACAAATCAGTGGCACAAAAGACAAATATTGCCTCTTCTCCTAGCCAAAGAAAATTTCCTTGTATCAATCCAGATGAATAAGGATGCTATGGATATAGATGCATTGGAAATTGCAAAATGCTACAACTGCAAAGAAGGACATTGGGCAGACAAGTGCTCAAAGAATGCCTCATATGTCACAAGACAGGATGACATTTACATCTTTGTAAGTTTCACCCAATGAACTGATCAAAGTTTACAAAAGAACTCAGATTGAAAGGTAAGTCCAAAGGCAAGGATAGAAGATTCAAGAAATCAAGGAAAGTTTGAGTCTTAGACACAGATTCTATTAGAATTCTGACTTTGAATCTTCAGAATCAAAAGACAAAGACCTTCCTTGTGCTGTTAGAGGCATGAATTATGAAGAAATGAAGGAATTCTTCTTTGATATGAAAGATTCCAAACACAAGAAAAAAGCCCCTCAGGCTTAAATCCTTGGGATGTTCAAGTCTGCAAAACAATTCCTGAACAAATTATGCAAACCTCTTTACCCTCACATGTTTGTTAACCGAACATGGATTAAGAAAATTCAATTACCCCTCAAGCAGCTCCCAAAACCCATAAAAGTCTACAATATAGATGGAACCCAAAACTCTGCTGGAAACATCACCCATGCAGCAGAAGTACTCATAGACTATCAAGGACACTGTGAATGTGTCACCGCAGAAATCACTGACTTATGAAAACACCAACTTATCCTTGGTTACACATGGCTTAAACACCACAACTCAGAAATTGATTGGACAACTGAAACAGTCAAATTGTCAAGATGCCCAATAGACTATACCATATTGTTTGGACTCTGCAATTCCCTAGCAACATTCCAAACAATGATGAATGAAATATTCGCAGACATGGGCACAATATTTTTCATCTATATGGATGACCTTATGATCTCTACAAAGACTAATGACCCAAAAGAACATGACAAAGTAATTCCTTCAAGTTCTCAAACTCTAGACAAGAACAACCTCTTCATCAAATCCAAAAAGTATACCTTCAGAACCAAAGAAGTCAAATTTCTTGGAATGATCATAAACAAAAATGGAATTAGGATGGATGACACAAAAGTGAAAGCTATTCTTGAATGGCCAACATCCATTTGTTTGGACACAATCACAAGAATTAGCCTTCAATGAACTCAAGCAAAGATTTACTACAGCACCAATTCTTGCATACCCAAACATAGATGCACAGTTGCGCCTAGCAATAGATGTATTAGAATTTGCATCAGGTGCAGTATTGTCTATTCAAATAAATAACAAATGACATCCAGTCACATTCTTCTCCACTGGAACAATGGCGACATTATCTTGAAGGAGCACACCAAGAATTTGAAATTTGAAATGATCACACAAACCTTCAATGGGTTATGTAACATCAAAATCTAAACTGAAGACAAGGACAATGGGTCCAATACCTATCAAGATTTAATTTCAAATGGGTCCACAAAGCAAGTACTCAAATGGTAAAAGCAGACACTTTATCCAGACAAAAAGACCATGCAGAAGGAATAGATCAAGACAATCAAGGAATCCAAATTATTTCTAATTCCATGATCAAAACAGTCCAGATCAACACAGATGACTCATTCATCCATCAAACCATACAAAAAATGCCTTACAGGCCAACTTATATTCAAACCTGAACCAGTTCTGGTCACAGAAGATTATGAAGAACAATATGAAGTCAAATTTATTGTTGACTCAAGGTTTAAAAACAAATACCTTGAATGTCTAGTCCACTGGAAAGGATCTAAAGATGAAAAATGCATATAGGTTCCGAACCAGCTGCTAACCTCAAAAATGCACCTGATGCAGTAGTAAAGTTCCACAAATCACAACCAAGTGCATCTCAAAGACTTTGAATGTCCAAAGTACAATTCTTCAACATCTTCTACCATTGTGGAAAACCAATTCCTGAATGGCTGATACTTCCTTTCAATTGCCTGGAAGTCAATCCTTAAGAAGAGGATAGTGTTATAAACACTATATATCTCCCTCATTTTATTCCTATTTTTCTATTATTTTTCCCTTACTCTCCTCTTCATTCTTTTCAATTCAAGTCTCCATATATACAATTTATCTTCTAGTCATGTATTATCAAACTACTACCCTCATATATCCATCCCTGACTCTCTTCACCATGGCTCAGACATCACAGCAGTTGGCTCTGGTCTTTGTGAATTTTTACATAAGATATAGGTCAATGCAGATATCAATTATATTATTAGAGAAGAAATACAACTGGGCATACAATGGCTTGCAGCTGTCAAATATAGATAGAGATTCTCAGATCATAATCTACCACTATGACAACACCACCCCTACCAAGTACTAAATAGAGAGAAACATGAAAATTGTGGTCCACAATCTGAGATTACTGTTCAGGGAAGACCATGAATTTTCCAAATATGTATCAAATAAAGTTTTGCTATTTCCAGTGCAGTGATTATTTTGTTGCATAGTATGAATTCAGTTTCCTTAGAAAATAGTTGCCATGTGTATGATTGTTGGATAAATTCTAGTGTTTTGTCATGTTCTGGATGTCCTACAATTGGGATATTGTGATGTTATTGGAGAATTTCCATTTTGAGATTATGATTGTCTGGTATAACAAACTTATTGTTGTTATCATAACATGGTTCTTCTATTTTCATGATTTTTTCTAAGATGAATGCATTATCTGTATTGATTTGAACTGTTTTGATCATGGAATTAGGGATAATTTGGATTCTTTGATTGTTTTGGTCTATTCTGTTAGCATGGTCTTCTCTTTTGGATAAACCATCTGCTTTTATCATGTGAGTGCCTACTTTATAGATCCATTTGAAATTGAATCTTGATAGATATTGAATCCATTGTGCTTGTCTTCAGTTTAGATTTTGATGTTGCATAAACCATTGAAGGTTTGCATAATCATTCCAGATTTCAAATTCTTGATGTGCTCCTTCAAGGTAATGTCACCATTATTCTAATGCTCTGATGACACTAAGCATTTTCTTGTCTGGTACAGGACAATTGCACTCTGCAGGGTTAAAGGAATAAAAAGAGTATGCAACTGGATGCCATTTGTTATTTATTTAGATTAAGAGTACTGCCTCTAATGCAAAGTCTGAGACATCTATTTTTAGGTGAAATTATATGTCTATATTGGAGTATGTGAGAATCAGAGCCATGGAAAGTCTTTGGTTGAGTTTATTGAAGGCTGATTCTTGTAAACCTATCCAAATAAATGGTATGTCTTTCTTGATAAGATCAATAAGTGATCTTGCAAGTTTGAAACATCCATTGATGAATCTTTGGTAGAAATTGGCTAATCTAAGGAAGCTTCTAATGGCTTTGATGGAGAAAGGTGTTGGCCATTTCAGGATAGCTTTCACTTTCATGTTGTCCATCTTAATTCTATTTTTATTTATGATTATTCCAAGAAATTTGACTTCTTTGATTTGAAAAGTATACTTTTTGGATTTGATAAAGAGGTTGTTCTCAATTAAGAGTTTGAGAACTTGAAGAACTACTTTGTTGTGTTCTTTAATGTCATGAGTCTTTGTGAAAATTATGAAGTTGTCCATATAAATGACAACTGTTGTGTCCATATCTGCAAATATTTTATTCATTATGGTTTGGAATGTTGCTGGGGAGTTGCAAAGTCCAAAGAACATTATAAGTGATTCATAGGATCCTTTGTGACATATGAAAGCAGCTTTCCATTCATTGCCTTCTTTAATGCACACATTATTGTATCCCCAATGTAAGTCCATTTTTGTAAAAAGCTTTGCATTTTTAAACTTGTCAACAAGTTGGGAGATGAGTGGCAGGGGTAGTTGTTCTTGATGATATGTTTATTAAAATAGCAATAATCTTGCACCATTCTTTTTCATCCATCTTTCTTTGGGACAAAGAATACTGGTGATGTTTGTGGAGATTTGCTGGATTTGATATATCCTTTTCACAATTGATTGTTGATGAAGTCTATAACTTTTTGTTGTTTTGTCAGGGGAAAGTGGAATGATTTGATCTTTCTTTGGCATGAAAGAATCTTTGAGATCTATCATGTGGTTCTATGATTTCCTAAGAGACATGCACTCTGATTCTTTCTTTGAGAAGATGTGGAGATATTTGTGATACTCTTTTGGAACAAGTTGTTCCACTGGGATCTCCTTTGGTTTGGAAGAGTCTTTTTTCTTAAGAGTGTGTATGTGTTGAATTGAATCTTGTTCTTTTGATTTGATTTGATGTATGAATAAGGACTTATCATTCAACACATTATATAGTCTATTGGGCATCTTGAAAATTTGACTATTCTGATTGTCCAATCAATTTCTGGATTGTGGCATTTCAGCCATATGTAACCAAGGATGAATTGGTGTTTTTCTAAATCAGTGACTTTGGCAGTAACACATTCACAATATTCTTGATAGTCTATGAGGATTTCTGCTATGTGAATAATATTTCCAGCAGAGTTCAGGATTCCATCTACATTGTAGACTGTTATAAGTTTTGGAAGCTATTTTAGGGGTAATTGGATTTTCTTGGCCCATCTTCAATCAACAAACATGGTATTGGCTCCACTATCTAGCAAAGTAGAAGCTTTGATGAATCAATAATGGAATATAAGGGGGGAAATTTGGATAGACATGATTATATCTTATTTTGAGAAGGATCTAATCTTGAGATTTTCTAAGAATGATGTGCATAAGTTAATTCCTGTGGATCCAAATTTTTTGTCTGCTCTTTTCATTGTTGGTAGCTTAGCTACTTCAACTATTTCAAGAGAGTGGATTTTCTCTATAATGAGTTGTGCAATGCAATCACCTGAATTTATCTTGAATGTTTCTACACTGGTATGGATTCTAGATTTGATTGCTAGTCCACTTCTAGGAGCAATTTTTCCATAGATATTGTCACTTGAATATTAGTGTCAATAACAGCTTGCTGTCCTGGTAATATATCTTTAGATTCAGATGAATAAAGATCTAATTCTATGGTGTGTTCTAATCCATGGATTGGAATTTTAGTGTTTTCAGATGTCTTTTAAATTGGTAAATTTAAAGGTAGAAGAGTTTGTATAATGTGTTTGGGAGTAGTTTTATAGACTTGTCTAAGGTTTGGACTTTCTTTGATTTCTTGAATCTTCTATTCTTATCTTTTGATTTGCCTTTTGATCTCAGTTCTTTAACAAACTTTGATCTATTTATTGGATGGAATTTGCAAAGGTGTGAATATTTTCCTGTCTTGTGACATATGTGACATTCTTTTGAGCATCTGTCTGCCCAATGTCCTTCTTTGTAATTGTAGCATTTTGCAATTTCTAGTGCATCTACATCCATAATGTATTCATCACATCTGAATTGATATGAAGAAAATTTCTTTGGATGGAAGAAGAGGCAGTACTCTTCTTTTGTATGACTTATTTGTTGAATGACTTGAACTGTTTCTTCCACTAAGTGCTTTCATTGTTTGGTTTGGAATATCTCTTCTATAATATCTTTTTTTATGTTGTTTTCTAACAACCAAACTCCAAATTGATCTGGAATATCAGATTGATGGAAGAGAGTTTGCCATTTCAATACAAATGCATTGGTTAAGAGATGATCTTGTCTGAATTGACTGATCTCTTTAGCTGCCCAATCTTTTTGCAATTGGAGTTAGAAGATTTCTTTAATCTTTCTTGTAAGGTGTTACCAGCTTGTAAGATCTGAGGTTTGATCTATAAGTTTAGCAATTTCAACTTCAGCAAAGTAAAGTGTCAAGTACATGTGGTAAGAGAGGTGATAAGAAGAACAATGATAAAAAAGAAAATGATAATTGTTACAAATGCTATCTCTCTCTCTTATTTTATTTCTATTTTTCCATTATTTTTTCCTTACTTGCCTTTTCATTCTCTTCAACTTGAGTCTCTACAGGTCATGTGACTTACACAGCCACATTATATGACAAGTCACATGATGGACACATCCAGACCCATAACATTATCAATGATATTACAAACCTAAATCCATCAACACATCCAACAACCTAAACTTGTATCTTTTATTGCTTATCTATGATATTATATCCTTAATCCAGGTGTAACCCTTATCTCAAGATAGTCACTCATCAAAGCACAGCACTGACTCATTGCTCAGTTAGCAACCCATAGCCCTGCTTTGTCAAGCCAATGGCACAAGTTACTTTTATTTTGTACTATATGCAAGGGTTAGGTTAGTTATCTCTGATCAATAGGATATGATCCAGTTATCTATTATCTATCCTAATGTACTTTAAAGCTCTGCTTTGGAGTTCTAATTGAATAATATATCAGATGGCCAAACTGGAGGTGTTCCTTCCAGTTTTGTCCTCTTTGAAGTTCATTTCACTTTTTATTGGATAATTCCCACTGTTTAAAGGTATAGTGATGGATTCCCTAAACATCTGGACTTAGATTAATGCTTACTTCAGTGTCACCAGCCCTATTTTCTTATTAGCAAACAATTGATATTGCCTTTAGAGTTTAGCAAGATTCAAATAGTAAGTTGTCCATTTCAATAATTAGGATAATGTTCATCACCAATTATTGTTATTGTTGTTGTTCCAAGAATTGTCAGCTATATTGAGGTCAATAGGTACTGGCAATTTGATGGTGAATCTATCTGTGTGATTTGGGACTTTAAAAGAAAAGCAAATAGAAATAGACTGATTTCTATTCTTGGGGATTGTAGAAGTGATTATGACTGTAAAGCAAATGAGAAGGGCAAGAAGGAGAATAAGAAGTGCAAATATGAGATTCATTTGTCTTTATTGAGGATTTCTCTTTGTCTTTCCCTTGGGAAAGAGTAAAGATACTAAGGCAATTATTGAGGTGCTTGAGAGTATTCTCTTAGATTCTTAACTATGCCTTGGCAAGTAAGAGAAATTCTATTTTGATAAGGAAAAGGGGCTCTAAGTTCAACTATAATATATAGATCTAGTGTCTATCATAATTGTGATGGTAATAGTGAGACAAGTTGAGAAAAAGATGAGGACATAAAATAAAGACACAAGAGTCAAAGTTAATGTTGAGTTGTAAGAACAAATCCAAGTATGATCAATAAAAGGACAAGGATGGAGATGTCTCTCTTTATTTGATACTTAGTATGGATGGTGTCATTATGGTGACAGTTTATGATCTAGAAGTCTTTGTTTGAGTTCAGCAGTGATAAACTATTGTATATCCAGTTGTATTTCTTCTCAAATAATATAGTTGACATCTATATTGATCTATATCTCATACAAAAGTTCATAGATACCAGAATTAATTGCTATAGTATCTGAGCCATGGTGAATGGAATTAAGGATAGGTGTACAAGGGTGGTAGTTTGATGACATGTAGCTAAAGGATAAGTTCTGCATATATATAGATGGTAGATATGATATAAGATGTGGAGCTATTCTTATAGAATACTGATCTATTGGTTGGCTGAGAGGTATTGGTGATCTCTTAGGGGTAGAATATGCTAGCAAGTGGGTAAACCAGTTGGGCCAGTTAGGAGATTATTTAGGCAAAGGTGATAAGGATTAAGCAAGCTATTGCTTATAGTTTTTTGGTTTAATATTGTTAGTATTAATATCTAATGAGATGGGTGAAAAGCAAGGCTCTATTCTTTTGTATTCTTAAATAACTTGGCATAGCTCTTTACTAGACTGGTAGTCTTGAGTTATTCTAGTGCTAATATTAGCTTTTTCTAATAGCTATATACAATTGGTCAAATACCAGTAAGGAAAACATCTTTCTCCTTTACAACTGCAACCAGGACTTCCTGCCCAATATTCCTGGTATATAAGATGCTGGAGATAACTTATGAAAGGGTTGACACTAGTACCAGCAAGTGTTAATCTTGACTTATAATCTACACCAGATATACTGACTGGCAGCTAATATAGTTGTTAGAATAGAGTGGTTGGTGAAAATAATAGGTCTTGTCCTAATGACAGGATAAGATTGAAGAATAGTACAATGGAGAAGGGAGGTAGTATAGTCTTGTTCTAATGAAATGATTAATTTACTATTTAAATCTTACTAGTTTTTAAAAAGCAATATTAGTGCTTGCAATAAGATAATAGGCTAGGAATACTGAAGTAAGTGTTAATCTGAGTCCAGGTATCCAGGAAACCTACTACTATATCTCCAAATAGTGGGGATTATCCAATAAAAAGTGGAGGAAACTCCAAAAAAGATAAGACTAGAAGAATACCTCCAGTTTGGCCATTTTATATATATACTATTTAACTAGAACTCCAAAGTGGAGCTTTAATGTACATTAGGGTAGGTAATAGATAACTGGATCATATTCTATTGGTTAAAAATAACTAACCTAACTCTTATATATGATGCAAAATAAGAGTGACTTGTGCCATTGATTTGACAAAGCAAGGCTGTGGGCTGCTGACCAAGTGACTCCATCACTCAGTGCTGTGCTTTGATGAGTCACTATCTTGAGATAAGGACTGCACTTGGGTTGAGAATATAATATCATAGATAAGTAATAAAAGATAAAAGTCTAGATTGTTGGTTGTGCTTGATGGATCTGAGCTATAATATCATGATGATATTATAGATCTGGATGTGCCCATCATGTAATGTGGCTGTGTAATTCACATGACCTGTGGAAACTTGAGTTGAAAAGAATAAAGAAGGAAATGAGGAAAAAATAATAAGAAAATAGATATAAAATAAAGAAAATATGTAGCATTTGTAACAAATAGTAATAATTAATGTTATAAAGTGGGTGATTATACCATTTACTGAATGGAATCCATTAGCATTTATAGTAGGAATTGGATAATCTAATAGTTTAAGTTCAGGTCCATTTTAAAAATACTAGTTTAAATCAACAAAAGTGTTAGATGCTCTGGAATCCAATAGAGCTTCAATTTGAAGTTTCCTCTAGCTAGCTCTAATTGAAAATAACAGTGTTTTCAAGAAATATTTTGCCTCTGAATGATAGGATACTAGATTTTGGGGGAACCCTAAGAAATAAAGAAAATAAAGAGGAAGAATTGGAGGAGAAATTAGATGATAGAAATATTTTTGAAGTTTTGGAAATTTCTTATATATGAACTCAGGAAACTAAGCATATCTTGTTTTAATACTGTATAAAGCCCATTTGGGACACTCTTCCAAAGTGAGTATTTATTTTATGAAGTATGCTATCTAATGTATATTCAAGGAAATCAGATTATATATAGCTAAATAATTGTTTAGGAGATGTCCTATATATGTCATCCATTTCTATATATGATTTCAGAGCAATAGGAGTAAAAGAAGAAAGTACAGAACACTTGTGCAGAGGCATGTAAATGTCTTTATTATCTATACCTTTTTCTTTTAAACCCTCAATAGCTTTTTGCTAATTCTTGACTTCTATGTAATTATGCCAGTATATTTCTGCCTCCTCTGATATGAAAGAGGACTATGCCAACTATTGTTGGACTTTTTAGGGAGATATGGAGGGGGTGGAAAAACAAAGAGCTTTTTCTAAGAGTATAATTGGTACTTCCATAAAGTAGTTGTTTTGCTCTGACCAAATTTATTAGGTTTATATATTAAATGGGTATTGATTCTGGAAGTGTCTAGTTTTTCCACACTTAAAGTAGGGGCCTTTGATTCTCTGTTGTTCAATATCCATCAGAGTTTTATATTCCAGTTGAATATCAATCAAAGTGAATTGAGAGGAGAAGAATAGGAAATGTGATGGAGTTGGCAAAGCTTAAAAGAGGAATGACAGATATAAGGAAGGAGGCTTTGGAAGAGATTGAGGATCTCATGTGTAACTTGTAGAATTTGAGAATGGCAGTCTCCTTTCAACTATTATTCTTTCAAACATTTGTCTGATTTTTTAATATATTTCTCCAAGTGTTATAATATTCAAAAAATCTATATCTGAAGTAGTCCAATATGCTTTTATATAGATTTATTGTAATATATTGTAAAGGAAAATGTTACAAGTATGGGCATTGAAGATTCCAGACTTTTCATGAAGAATTATAAAATGTTGAGGGAAGGTGTCTATATGTTACAAATACTACATATCTCCCTTATTTTATTTCTATTTTTCCTTTATTTTTCCTTTATTTATCTCTTTATTCTCTTTAACTCAAGTCTCTATAGGTCACATGACTTACACAGCCACATCCCATGACAAGTTACATGATGGACACATTCAGACCTATAATATCATCAATGATATCACAAGCCTAAACCCATTAATACAGCCAATGATCTAGACTTTTATCTCTTATTGCTTATCTATGACATCATATCCTTAATCCAGGTGCAATCCTTATCTCAAGATAGTCACTCATCAAAGCACAGCACTAACTCATTGCTCAGTTAGCAACCTATAGCCCTGCTTTGTTAAGCCAATGACACAAGTCATTTTTATCTTACACTATATGCAAGAGTTAGATTAGTTATCTCTGGCCAATAGAATATGATCCAGTTATCTATTACCTATCCTAATATACTTTTAAGCTCCACTTCAAAGTTTTAATTGAATAGTATATAAGGTGACCAAACTAGAGGCATCTCCTCTAGTCTTGTCCTCTTTGGAGTTTCTCCCACTTTCTATTGGATAATTCCCACTATTTAGAGGTATAGTGATAGATTCCCTGGACACCTGAACTTAGGTTGATACTTACTTCAGTGCCCCTATCTATTGTCTTATCAGCAAACAATTGATATTGCCTTTAAAATCTAGCAAGATTCAAATAGTAAGTTGGCTATTTCATTAGAACAAGACTTTATCCATCTCTACCTTTACTATACACCTCTTGCTTACAGGCTTATCCTTTATTAGGATCAAGCACCATCCTTGTCAAACAAACTACATCTTTAACACTCACCCACCCTCTACAATTGAGTTAGCCACCAGTTAGTACACTTGGTGCAAAATTATAAGACAAGACTGACACTCACTGGCACTAGTGTTTACCCTTTTGCAAGTTATCTTTGGCACTTTATATGCTAGGAATATTGGACAAGAAGTTCTAGTTGTAGTTGTGAAGGAGAAAAATGTTTTCCTTACTTAATATTTACTAGTTGCACACAGCCATTAGGAAATTGCTGACATTAGCATAGCATTAACCAAACTATGAGCTGAGTGAAGAACTCTACTTAGATATCCAGGAATATCAGAGAGTTGAGCCTCACTTCTCATCCATTTCATTAGACATCAATCCAAATAATATTAAATCAAAAGATTATGAGCAGCAACTAGCTTTCTCACTATTATCACTTACTCATGAACAGACTCCAGACTGGCCTGAGTGGTTTAGTCACTTACCAGCATACTCTACTCTTTAGAAATTGTCAATACCTCTAAGTAAATCATTAGATTGGTACTCCATGAGAATAGCTCCATGTTCTATATTACAACCACCTTTCATCTATATCCAACTCCTTTCCTCTAGCTATGTGTCATCAAACTACTGCCCTAGAACCTTCACTTTTATTTCCTTGATCATGGAACAGACACCACAGCTATTAATTCTAATATCCACAAACTTCTGTATAAAATACAGGTTAATGCAAATGTTGACCATATTATTAAAGAAGGAATTAAACTAGCTTACAATAGCTTGCCACTGCTAAGTACAAACAGAGATAGACAGATTGTAATCCATCACTGCACAAACATCACTCCTACCAAATATTAGATAAAGAAAGATATCCCCATTCTTGTTCTTTTACTAACCATACTTGGGTTCATTTTTACAATCCCAGTGTTGACTTTGGTCCTTGTATCTCTACTCTATACCCTCACTTTCTCCTCCAACTATCTTACCATTACCATCACAACTACAATAGATACTAGATCTATTATAGTTGAACTTAGAGCTCCTCTCCCTTATCAGAATAGAATACCTCTTACCTGTCAAGATACAGTTGAGAACCTAAGAGAATACTTCCAAGCTCCTTAACAACTATCTCAATACCTTTGCCCTATTTCAAGAGAAAGACAAAGAGAAATTCTCAAAGTCTATGCTAAAAGAGCCAGATAGATTAGAGCTCATGCATCACAAGTAGGAATCAACCTTGCTCCAAGATCTACTTCAAAAGAAACACTTTGCAAAGACAAATAAACTATATACTTGCAATTCTCATTCTCACCATCACAATTCTCATTTGTTTTATAGTAATAATTATTTCAACCATTCTCAAAAATAGAAACCAATCTGTTTTCATTTGCTTCTCTTTCAAAGTTCCTAATCACACATATAGATTTACTATTGAATTACTGGTACCTGTTGACCTCAATATTGTCAACAATTTGTGAAACAACAATAATAACAATGATTGGTGATTGATGAATATTATTCTAATCATTGTTCTCCTCTTCATTATCATTCTTCTCATCACTTCTCTTACTATGTGTATTGGACACTTCCACCAAGAAACTCAAGATATCCAATCTTACTCTTTTCAAGATATAGAGATCTTTCCTTTTCAAATCCCATCTAGAGCAATAGTGACCAGTTGGCCATCATTGCATACTAATTCTGCTATCTCATTATATTCCACAGCATATATCAAGAGATATATACAAATACAGTAGTCCATTAGACAATTAACTCTTTGAGTTAATAAAATCTCTTTTCTATCCAACATATCTAATTCCATTTCACCTGGCACTACTGCTCCTATAGCATACATTACCCAACAAGAATGAATACCTGTTCTAAATGCATGACAAAATACAGAACAGCAACTCAATTTTATAAATACTAAAAGAATCCAACTTGAAGCAGATTTTAGAACTGCAGCTTAACAACTAACAGATGCTGTGGCAAAACAATAAGAAGCCAAGAACCACTCTAAATAGCTTCTTGGTCTGCATCAATGGACAGAAACAGCAATTCATACACAAGAATCTCAACTATTCTTAGGATCTTCAAAAATAGAAATATTTTCAAATCCTGGAATTTATGATGGATCACCATCAAAGTTTGAAGAATGGTGGACCAAAATCAAAGCATGAATTGATTGCAATCCTAAACAATTCACCAACTCAATCCTAAGCATGGCCAAACCAGGAATATTTATTACAAAAATAAACATTAAAGTGTGTGCTTATGCAATCCTATCAAGATTAAAAGGATTCAAAGAATTATACTTTGTCAAAGTAAAAATTGCTAAACTTGTAGATGAAACCTCAGATCTTACAAGCTGGCAATGTCTTACAAGGAAGATTGAAGAAATCTTCTGACTACAATTGCAAAAAAACTGGGAAATTAGAGACATAAGTCAATTCAGACAAGATTGCCTCTCAACTGATGCATTTGTATCAAAATAACAAACCCTCTTCCATCAATCTGAAATACCAGATCAATTTGAAGTTTGGTTGTTGGAAAACAATACAAGAAAGGATATTATAGAAGAGATATTCTGAACCAAACAATGAAAACATTCAATGGAAGAAATGGTTTAAATCATTTGACAAATAAGCCAAACAAAGGAAGAGTATTGCCTCTTCTCTCACTCAAAGAAAATTTCTTCATATTAATTCAGATGCAATAAATATTCTATGGATGTAGATGTGCTAGAAATTGCAAAATGCTATAACTGCAAAGAAAGACATTGGACAAATAAATATTCAAAAGAATGTTGCATATCCCACAAAACAGGAAGACATTCCCACCTTTGCAAGTTTCATCCAATAAATAGATCAAAGTTTGCAAAAGAACTTAGATCAAAAGGCAAGTTCAAAGATAAGAACAGAAAATTCAAGAAATCCAAAAAAGTCTAAGTCTTAGACATAGATTTATATTCTGACTCTGAATTTTTAGAATCAGAATCAGAAGACCTTCCTTATACTGTCAGAGGCATGAACTATAAAGAAATAAAGGCATTCTTCTTTGATATGAAAGATTCCAAACAAAAAGGAAAGGCCCCTCAGATTTAAACCCTCAGGATGTTCAAGTCTGTAAAACCACTTCCAAATAAGTTATGCACACCTCTCCACCTTTAAAATTACTAATTCAAAAAATATTTGAAAATGCTAAAATCCCAACTCATGAATCAGAACATACTGCAGGATTAGATCTTTACTCCTCTGAATCTAAAGATATTTTACCAGAACAGTAATTTGTCATCAATACTAATATCCAAGTGGCAATATCTTTAGATGCCTATGGAAGAATCACTCCTAGAAGTGGACTAGCCATCAAATCTAGAATATATACTGGTGCAGGAGTCATAGACTCTAATTACTAAGATAACCTTATGGTTCTACTAATCAATCATAAAACAGAAACATTTAAGGTAAATCCAGGTGATTGCATCACATAACTCATCATAAAGAAAATCCACTCTTTCAAAGTAGTTGAAGTAGCTGAGCTACTTACAATAAAAAGAGCAGATAAGAAATTTGGATTCACAGGAATCAACTTATACACATCGTCCTCAGAAAATCTCAAGATTAGATCCTTTTCAAAACAAGACATTATGGCTATCTGAATCACACTCCTTAGATTTCATTATCAATTTGTCAAAGCCTCTGCACTCCTAGATAGTGGAGTCAATGTCACATTCATTGATCAAATATGAGCTAAGAAGATCCAAATACTCTTTAAACAGCTTCCAAAACTCATAAAAGTCTACAATGTAGATGAAACCCAAAACTCTATTGGAAACATTATCCACACAGTAGAAATCCTCATAGACTATCAAGGACATTGTGAATGTATTACTACTGAAGTCACTGACTTAGGAAAACACCAACTTATCCTTGATTACATATGGCTTAAGCACCATAACCTAGAAACTGATTGAATAACTGGAACAGTCAAATTGTTAAGATGTCCAATAGACTATAATGCATTGAACAACAAATCCTTATTTGTATGTCAAATCAAATCAGAAGAATGAGATTCAATTTGATATATACATGCTCTTAAAAAGAAAGACTTTTTCAAGCCAAAGGAGATACCAGTGGAAGAACTTGTTCCAAAAGAATATCACAAGTACATCCATGTCTTCTCAAAGAAGAAATTAGAGCATATGCCTCTTAAAAAACCATGAGACCATGTGATAGATTTTAAAGATTCTTTTGAACCAAAGAAAGATTGAATTATTCCACTCTCACCTGATGAACAACAAGAAGTAACTGACTTCATTGATGATCAATTATAAAAAGGATATATTAGATCCAGCAAATCTCTACAAATATTACCAGTATTCTTTGTTCCAAAAAAAGATGGACAAAAAAAATAGTGCAAGATTATCACTATCTTAATGAACAAACCATCAAGAATAACTACCCCTTGCTACTCATCTCTCAGCTTGTTGACAAGCTTAAAGGTGCAAAGCTTTTTACAAAAATGGACCTATATTGGAGATACAACAACATATGTATTAAAGAAGACAACAAATGGAAAGCTACTTTCATATGCCATAGAGGATCTTACAAACCATTCATAATGTTCTTTGGACTCTACAATTCCCCAGTAACTTTTCAAATTATAATGAATGAAATATTTACAGATATAGATACAACAGTTGTTATCTATATGGACAACCTCATGATCTTCACAAAGACCAATGACATGAAAGAACATGACAAAGTAGTTCTTCAAGTTCTCAAACTCTTAAACAAGAATGACCTCTTTGTTAAACCTGAAAAATGTATCTTTTTAACCAAAGAAGTTGAATTCCTTGGAATGACTATAAAAAAAATGGAATTAAGATGGACAACATGATAGTGAAAGCTATCCTCAAATGGCCAACACCTTCCTCTATTAAAGCCATTAGAAGTTTCCTCAGACTAGCCAACTTCTACTAAAAATTCATCAATGGATATTCCAAGCTTGCAAGACTACTCATTAGTCTTACCAAGAAAGACATACCATTTGTTTGAACAGAATTACAAGAATCAGCCTTCAATAAACTTAAACAAAGATTCACCACAATTCCAATTCTTGCATACCCAGATATAGATATACAATTTTGCCTTGAAACAAATGCCTCAGATTTTGCATCAGATGCAGTGCTTTCTATCCAAACAAATAACAAATGGCACCCAGTTGTATACTTCTCATATTCCTTTAATCCTGCAGAACAAAATTACTCTATAGCAGACAAAGAAATATTTAGTGTCATTAGAGTATTGGAATAGTGGTGACATTACCTCAAAGGAGCACATCAAGAATTTGAAATCTGGAATGATTATGCAAACCTTCAATGGTTCATGCAACATCAAAATCTAAACTGAAGACAAGCACAATGGATCCAATACTTATCACAATTCAATTTCAAATGGATCCACAAAGCAGGTGCTTAGATGGTAAAAGCAAACACTTTATCCAAAAAGAAAGATTACACTAATGGAATAGATCAAGACAATCAAGGAATTCAAATCATATCTGATTCCATGATCAAAATAGTTCAGATCAACACAGATAACACATTCATCTTGAAAGAAGTCACAAAAATAGAAGAGCCACATTACAACAATCACAAACTCATTATATCAAATGACCATGACCTCAGAATGGAAATCCTCCAATTACACCATGATATACCAGTTGTAGAACATCCAGGATATGACAAAACACTAGAATTGATCCAATAATTATACACATGGCCATATCTACCCACATTTGTGAAAAATTATATTTCACACTGTGATCACTGTGCATGATTTAAAGATTCAAATCTCACAACACTAGGAAAACTTCAACCACTTCCCATATCTGATGGACCATGGCAAGATATCTCTGCTGATTTCATCACAAATTTGTCAGAATCCAATGGATATGATTTTATCTTGGTCATAGTTGATAGATTTTCAAAAGAAATAGAATTCATGCCTTGCAACAAAACAATCACCACATTTGAAACAGCAAAACTTTATCTAACACATATTTGAAAATTCCATGGCCTCCCTTGAACAATAATCTTAGATTGTGGACCACAATTCATATTACATATTATAAAATATTTGTGTAAAAAACTAGGAATCATACCAAAACTCTCCACAACTTTTCATTTACAAACAGATAAACAAACAGAATGAATAAATCACAACCTTCAATGATATCTTTGTATCTTCACATCTGAAAAACAATACAAATGATTGAATGGTTACTGATCATACAATTCTCATACAACTCAAAAAAGCAAACCTCAATACAAAGGGCACTTTTTGACATCATACATTTCTATATATCTTGACTTGGATTCAAACAACACCAGTCAAAAGTACCTGCTGCTAATGACATTGTTGAAAAAATCAAAAACACAGTCAAACAAGTCAAACAAAATTTGGTGACAGCACAAATCCAAATGAAAGTTCAAGCAGACAAATACCACTCAAAAGCACCATAGTATGTTATTAGTGATAAGATCTGGCTTTCAACAGAAAATCTAAAATTACCTTGTGTATTATGCAAACTAATGGAATAATAAATCAGACCATATAATATCATTGACATAAAAGGAACCAACATCTACAAGCTTCATCTTCCTTCATCAATGAAAATTCATCCAATTGTAAACATATTGCACATTAAACCATACAGAAAATGCCTTATAGACCAACCTACATTCAAACCTGGACCAGTTCTGGTCATAGAAAATTATGAAGAACAATATAAAGTTGAATTTATCATTGATTCAAGATTTAAAAACAAACACCTTGAATATCTCATCTATTGGAAAGGATATGAAGATGATGAATACACATGGGAACTAGCTGCTAATCTCAAAGACACACCAGACATAGTAGCAAAGTTCCATAAAAAACAACCAAGTATACCTTGAAGACTTCATATAACTAAAGTACAATTCTTCAATATCTTTTATCATTGTGGAAAACCAATTCCTGGATGATCAATACTTCCTTTCAATCACCTGGAAGTTGATCCTTAGGAAGGGGATAGTATTATGAATACTATATATCTCTCACATTTTATTCCCATTTTTCCTTTATTTTTTCTTTATTTGCCTCTTTATTTTCTTTAACTTGAGTCTTTATAGGTCACATGACTTACACAGCCACATCACATGATAAGTCACATGATGGACACATCCAGACCCATGACATCATCAATAACATCACAAATCTAGATCCATCAACATGACCAACAATCTAGAATTTTATCTCTTATTGCTTATCTATGACATCATATCCTTAATCCAGGTGCAACCCTTATTTCAAGATAGTCACTCATCAAAGCACAGCACTGAATTATTGCTCAGTTAGCAACCCATAGTCCTACTTTGTCAAACCAATGGCACAAGTCACTTTTATCTTACACTATGTGCAAGAGTTAGATTAGTTATCTTTGACCAATAGAATATGATCCAGTTATCTATTGCCTATCCTAATGTACTTTTAAGCTCCACTTTTAAGTTCTAATTAAATAGTATATAAAATGAGCAAACTAAAGGCATCTCCTCTAGTCTTGTTCTTCTTGGAGTTTCTTCCACTTCCTATTGGATAATTTCCACTATTTAGAGGTAAGTAACAGATTCCCTGGACACCTGGACTCAGGTTGACACTTAATTCAGTGCCCCTGCCTATTGTTTTATTAACAAACAATTAATATTGCCTTTGGAGTCTAGTAAGATTTAAATAGTAAGTTGGCTGTTTCACTATAGATATATTATTGGTTTGGTATAATACCTGTAGTTTTCTTATACTTTCATGTGCCAATATATTGATCTAGAAAAAACTCCAGACTAGTCTTTCCAATGTTTCAAATGAAGACCATGCTGATTTTTCTTATTAAAGATCTTTTGGAATTTATTCAGACCTATTATATCTGTCTTTATCCTTCTCATATTGTTGCAATATTATAAGAGCAAATGAAGCCACTTTTTTCTCTGGCCAGAATAAAATTGCTATGACTTGAAGTTTGTCAGAACTTTATTTTTGTACTTGTTTCCATAGGTATATGTTAATCCACTATGGCCAAAGGATTTCTCTATTTCTATTCCATTTGTTTAAATCCTGGATTTTTTTAGTTACATTATTATTTCTCTTTTGATAATAGTTGATAAAGAGTGAGAGTAATGACTTTAAGTGGATCCAAAGTTTGTTACAAACACTATGTGTCTCCTTTATTTTATTTCTATTTTTTCACTATTTTTCCCTTACTCTCCTTTTTATTCTCTCTAACTTGAATTTTCATAGGTTATATGATAGGCATATTCAGATCCATCAATACAGTCAATGACCTAGACTCTTATTTCTTATCACCTATCTCTTATCCTTATCCTTATCTATGACATTATACCCTCAACCCTGGATACAACCTGTTATGAATGCTATATATCTCTCTCATTTTATTTCTATTTTTCTATTATTTTTCCCTTATTCCTTTCTTTATTTTCTTCAACTTGAATCTCCATAGGTCATGTGACTTACACAGCCACATCATATGACAAGTCACATGATGGACATATCTAGACTCATGACATTACTAATAATATCTTAGTTCAGACCCATCAGCATAGCCAATAACCTAGACTTTTATCTCTTATTGCTTATTTATAATATTATATCCTCAATCCAGGTATAGCCTTTATCTCAAGATAGTGACTCATCAAAGCACAGCACTGACTCATTGCTCAGTCAGCAGCCACAGCCTTGCTTTGTCAAGCCAATGGCACAAGTCACTTTTATCATATATCATATGCAAGGATTAGATTAGTTATCTCTAGCCAATAGGATATAATCCAGTTATCTATTTACTTGCCCTCATATAATTCAAGCTCTGCTTTGGAGTTCTGATTGAATAGTATATAAGGCAGCCAAACTGGAGGTGTCTCCTTTAATTTTGTCCTTCTTGAAATTCCTTTTACTTTCTACTAGGTTATCACCACTGTTCAGAGGTATAGTGATGGATTTCCTGGACACCCTGACTCAGGTTAATACTTACTTTAGCATCCCTGCTTATTGTCTTATCAGCAACTGACCAATATTACCCTTTGAAGTCTTATAAGATTTAAGTAGTAAGTTGGCTGTTTCATTAGAACAAGATTTATTTTTCATCACCTCCACTACACCTCTCACTTACAGGCTTATCCTTCCCAGGATCAAGCACCATCCCCATTGAAGACACTTCATTGTAAATACTCATTCTATCCACTACCAACTGAGTTAGCCACTAGTTAGTAATATTTGGTATAGATTATAAAATGAGACTGACACTTACTGGCTTAAGTATCCACTCTCTCACAAGTCATTTTTGATGCATCTTATACTAGAAACATTGGACAAGAAGTTCTGATTGCAGTTGTAAAGGAGAAAGACATTCCCCTCATCAATATAGCCAACAACCTAGACTTTTATTTTTTATCACTTATTCATAACATTATATCCTTAATCCAGGTGCAACCCTTATCTCAAGATCCTCACTCATCAAAGCACAGCACTGACTCATTGCTCAGTCAGCAACCCACAGTCCTGCTTTGTCAAACCAATGATACAAGTTACTTTTATCTTACACTATATATAAGGGTTAGATTAGTTATCTCTGATCATAGGATATGATCCAGTTATCTATTATCTATCCTAATGTACTTTCAAGCTCCACTTCAAAGTTCTAATTGAATAGTATATAAGGCAGCCAAACTAAAGGTGTTCCTTCTAGTCTTGTTCTTTTTGAAGTTTCTTCCACTTTCTATTGGATAATTTCCACTGTCTGGAGGTATAGTGATGGATTCCCTGGATATCTGGACTTAGGTTAATGCTTACTTTAGTGTCACCAGCCCTATTGTCTTATTAGCAAACAATTAATATTGCCTTTGGAATCTAGTAAGATTCAAATAGTAAGTTGGCTGTTTCATTAGGACAAGGCTTTATCTATCTCTATCTTCACTATATACCTCTTGCTTATGGGCTTATCCTTCATTAGGATCAAGCACCACCCTTATTAAAGACATTACATCTTTGATACTCATTCACCCTTTATAATTGAGTTAGCCACCAGTTAGTATACTTGATGCAGGATTATAAGACAAGACTGACACTTGCTGGCACTAGTGTCTACCCTCTTGCAAGTTATTTTCAGCACCTCATACATTAGGAATATCAGACAAGAAGTCCCAGTTGTGGTTATAAAAGAAAAAAACATTTTTTTTATCTGATATTGACTAGTCACACATAGCTATTAGGAAATTGCTGACATCAGCATATAATTAACTAAAACTACAAGCTAAGTGAAGAACTCCACCAAGTCATCCAAGAGTATTAGAGAATTAAACCTTGCTTTTCACTTCTATCCTCAAACATCAATTCAAACAATATAAAACCAAAAGAATATGAGCAGCAACTAGCTCACTCACTACCACCATTTATTCATGAGAATATTTCAGACTTGTCAGAATGGTTTAGCCACTCTCCATTATACTCTACTCCTCAAAGATTGCCAACTCCTCTAAGTAAACCATTAGACTGGTATCTCATGAGAATAGCACCACATTTCATATCACAATCTCCCTTCATTTGCATCCAACTTCTCCTCTCTAGCCATGTGTCATTAGACTATTACCCTAGAGCTCCCATTCCTCACTCACTCCATCATAGAACAGATACCACCACCATTGGTTTTGATATTCACAAACTTTTGTGTGAGATACAGGTCAACATAGACATTGACCATATTATTTGAGAAGAAATTCAACTGAGCTTACAACAGCTCACCACTGTTGAGTACAGACAGAGACAGCCAGATTGTAATCCATCATTATATAGACACCACCACTATCAAGTACCAAATAGAGAAAGACATCTCTGTTCTCATTCTTTTATTGACTGTATTTGGATTTGCCTTTATAATCCTGGCATTGACTTTGGCCCTCATATCTCTACTTTATGCCCTTATCTCCTTTTTTAATTACCTTACCACTATCATTACAACTATGATAGACACTAGATCTATCATAGTTGAACTTAGAGCTCCTCCTTCTTATCAGAATAGAATATCTCTTATCCACCAAGGTACAGTTGAGAATTTGAAAGAATACTTTCAAGCTCCTTAACAACTATCTCAATATCTTTGTCCTATTCCAAGATAAAGACAGAGAAATTCTTAAAGTCTACATTGAAAAAGCCAGACAAATTAAAGCTTGTGTAGCACAAGTAGGAATTAACCTTACTCCAAGACCTACTACAAAAGAATTTTCTTCAGAAGAAGAAACACTTTGTAAAGACAAATAAACTACACACTTGCAATCTCCATTTTCACCATTGCAATCCTCTTTTGCTTTATAGCAATAATTGTTTTAACCATCCTCAAGAATAGAAACCAATCTATTTCTATTTATTTCTTCTTTAAAGCTTTTAATCACACATATAGATTTATCATTGAATTGCTAGTATCTGTTGACCTCAATATTGCCAACAATTTGTGGAACAACAACAATAACAATGATTGGTGATTAATGAACACCATTCTAATCATTGTTCTCCTTTTCATTATTATTCTTCTCATTACCTCTCTTATCATATATATTCAACACTTCTATCAAGGAATTTAAGATATCAGATCTCACTCTCTTCAAGATATAGATATTCCCCCTTTCCAGATCCCATCTAGAGCAATAGTGACTGATTGGCCATTATTGCATACTAACTCTACCATCTTACTATATCCCACAGTATATATCAAGAGATATATATAGACACAGTAGTTCATTAGACAATTAACTCTTTGAATTAATAAAATCTCTTTTCTATCCAACATATCTAATTCCACTTCACCTGGCACTACTACTCCTACAGCACACATTACTCAACAAGAATGAATAGATGTTCTAAATGCACTACAAAATGCAAAACAACAACTCAATTATGTAAACACTGAAAGAATCCAACTTGAAGCAGATTTTAGAACTGAAGCTTAACAACTAACAGATGCTGTTGCAAGGCAACAAGAAGCTGAAAACTGCTCTAAATAGTTTTTGATCTACATAAATGGACAGGAATAGAAACTCATATATAAGAACCTTAACCATTCTTAGGATCTTTGAAGATAGAAGTATTTTCAGATTCTGGAATCTATAATGGATCACCATCAAAATTCAAAGAATGGTGGATCAAAATCAAAGCATATATTGATTGCAATTCTAAACAGTTTACCAATTCAACTCCAAGCATGGCCAAACCAGGAACATTCATTATAGAAGTAAATATTAAAGTGTGTACTTATGCAATCCTATTAAGATCTAAAGAATTCAAAGGATTACACTTTGCTGAAGTAAAAATCACTAAATTTGTAGATCAAACTTCCAATCTCACAAGCTGGCAATGTCTCACAAGAAAAATTGAAGAAATTTTCTGATCACAGTTGCAAAAATATTGGATAACTAGAGAGATCAATCAATTCAGACAAGATCATCTTTCAACTGATGCATTTGTATTAAAATGGCAGACCCTCTTCCATCAATCTGAAATATCAGATCAATTTGAAGTTTGATTGTTAGAAAATAATACAAGGAAGGACATTGTAGAAGAGATGTTTCAAATCAAACAAAGAAAACATTTAGTGGAAGAAATGGTTCAAGTTATTCAACAAATAAGCCAAACAAAGGAAGAGTACCATGTCTTCTCTCATCCAAAGAAATTCTCTTCACATCAATTCAAATGTAATGAATACACTATGAATGTAGATGTGCTAGAAATTGCAAAATGCTATGACTGCAAAGAAGAAGGACATTGGGCAGATAAGTGCTCAAAAGGATGTTATATATGTCACAAGACAGGAAGATATTCCCACCTTTGCAAGTTTCATTCAATAAATAGATCAAAGTTTGCAAAAGAATTTAGATTAAAAGGCAAGTCCAAAGATAAAGACAGAAAATTCAAGAAATCTAGAAAAGTACAAGCCTTGAACATAGATTTAGACTCAGACTCAGAATCAGAGGACAAAGACCTTCACTGTGCCATCAGAAATATAAATTATGAAGAAATAAAAATATTTTTTTTTGATATGAAAGATTCTAAACAAAAGGGAAAAGCCTCTTAGGCTTAAACCCTTAGGATATTCAAGTTTGCAAAACCACTTCCAAACAAATTATGCAAACTCCTTCACCCTTAAAATTACTAATTTAAAAAACATCTGAAGATGCTAAAATCCCAATCCATGGATTGGAACATGCTGCAGGACTAGATCTTTATTCCTCCAAATCTAAAGATATTTTACCAGAATAGCAGTCTGTCATTGATACTAATATTCAAGTAGCAATACCTTTAAATACCTACAGAAGAATTGCCCCTAGAAGTGAACTAGCTGTCAAATCTAGAATCCACACTGGTATAGGAGTCATAGATTCTGATTACTGAGATAACCTCATGGTTCTGCTAATCAATCAAGGAACAGAAACATTCAAGGTAAATCCAAGTGATTGCATTGCACAATTTATTATAGAGAAATTCACTCTTTCAAAGTAGTTGAAGTAGCTGAGCCATCTACAACAAAAAGAGCAGACAAGAAATTTGAATCCACAGAAATCAACTCATGCACATCATCCTCAGAAAATCTCAAGATTAGATCCTTCTCAAAACAAAACATTATTATTCCTATTTAAATTGCTCCTCTTAGATTTCATCATTGATTCATCAAAACATCTGCATTATTAGACAGTGGAGCCAACACCATGTTTATTGATTGAACATGGACTAAAAGAATCCAATTATCCCTTAAACAGCTTCCAAAACCCATAAAAGTCTACAATATAGATGGAACTCCAAACTCTGCTGGAAATATTACTCACACAATAGAAATCCTTTTGACTATCATGAACATTGTGAATATGTTACTGCTGAGATCACCAACTTAGGAAAACATCAACTTATTCTTGATTATACATGGCTTAAATGTCATAACCCAGAGATTGATTGAATAACTGGAATAGTCAAATTGTCAAGATGCTCAATAGACTGTAATACATTGAATAGTAAATCTTTATTCATACATCAAATTGAATCAAAAAAACAAGATTCAATTCAACACATATATGCTTTTTAAAAAAAAAGACCCTCCCAAACCAAAGGAGACCCCAGTGAAAGAACTTGTTCCAAAAGAATATCACAAGTACCTCCATGTCTTCTCAAAGAAAGAATTAGAGCACATGCCCCTTAGAAAACCATGGGATCATGCAATAGACCTTAAAGATTCTTTTGAACCAAAAAAAAATCAAATTATTCTACTCTCTCCTGATGAATAACAAGAAGTAACTGACTTCATTGATGACCAATTATGAAAAGGGTATATTAGAACCAGCAAATCCTTGAAAACATCACCAGTATTCTTTATCCCAAAGAAAAATAGATGAAAAAAATGATGCAAAACTATTATTATCTTAACAAGCATATCATCAAAAACAACTACCTCTTGCTACTCATCTTCCAACTTGTTGACAAGCTTAAAGATGCAAAGCTTTTCCTAAAAATGGGCTTATATTAGAGATACAACAATATACACATTAAAAAAGATAATGAATGAAAAGCTGCTTTCATATATTACAGAGAATCCTACAAACCACTCATAATGTTCTTTGGACTCTACAACTCCCCAGCAATCTTCCAAATCATAATAAACAAAATATTTGCAGATATAGATACAACAGTTGTTATTTACATGAACAACCTTATGATCTTTACAAAGACCAATGATATAAAAGAATACAATAAAATAATTCTTCAAATTCTCAAACTCTTAGATAAGAACAATCTCTTTATCAAACCCAAAAAGTGTATTTTTTGAATCAAAGAAGTTGAATTCCTTGAAATGATCATAAATGAAAAAGGAATTAAAATGGACAACATGAAAGTGAAAGCTATTCTTGAATGGCCAACACCTTCCTCTATCAAAGCTGTTAGAAGTTTCCTTGAATTAGCTAATTTCTACCAAAGATTCATCAATGGAAATTTCAAACTCACAAGACCACTTATTAGTCTTATCAAGAAAGACACACTATTTGTTTGGACATAATTACAAGAATTAGCCTTCAATGAACTCAAACAAAGATTTACCACAGCCCCAATTCTTACATACCCAGACATAAATGTACAGTTTCACCTTGAAACAGATGCCTCAGATTTCACATCAGACATAGTGCTCTCTATTCAAATAAATGACAAATGGCATCCAGTCACATATTCATCCTACTCCTTTAACCCTACAGAACAAAATTACCCTATAGCAGATAAAGAAATGCTCAGTGTCATTAAATCATTAGAACAATGGTGACATTATCTCAAAGAAGCACACCAAGAATTTGAAATCTGAAATGATTATGCAAATCTTCAATAATTTATGCAATGACAAAATCTAAACCAAAGACAAGCACAATGGGTCCAATACTTATTATGATTCAATTTCAAATGGATCTATATAGCAGGCACTCAGATGGTAAAAGCAAATGCTTTATCCAGAAGAAAAGATTACACCAATAGAATAGATCAAGACAATCCAGGAATTCAAATCATATCTGATTCCATAATCAAAATAGTGCAAATCAACACAAATGACACATTCATCCTAAAAAAAGTCACAAAAATAGAAGAACCATGTTATAACAATTATAAACTTGTTATATCAGACAATCACAACCTTAGAATGAAAATTCTCTGATTATACCATGATATACCAAGAGCAGAACATCCAGGATATGACAAAATACTAAAATTGATCCAACAATCATACACATGGCTACATCTATCCACATTTGTGAAAGATTATATTTCATGCTGTGATTGCTGTACATAATTCAAAGATTCAAATCTTGTAACACCAGGAAAACTTCAATCACTTCCCATATCCAATGGACTATGGCAAGACATCTCTGCTAATTTCATCACAGATCTGCTAGAATATAATGGATATGATTCTATCTTTGTCATAGTTAATAGATTTTCAAAAGAAATAGAATTCATACCTTGCAACAAAGCAATCACTGCAATTTAAACAGCAAAACTTTATCTAACACATATCTAAAAAATCCATGGCCTATCCCAAACAATAATCTTAGATTACAGACCACAATTTGCATTGCATGTCATAAAATATTTGTACAAAAAGCTAGGAATTACACCAAAACTCTCTACAGCTTTTTGTCCACAAATAGATGGACAAACAGAATGAATAAATCACAACCTTCAATGATACCTTTGTATCTTCACATCAGAAAAACAACATGAATGGATTGAATGGCTATTAATTATGCAATTCTCATACAATTCAAAAAGGCAAACTTCTATACAAAAGATACCTTTTGATATCACATGTTCCTATACACCTCAACTTGGATTCAAACAACACCAATCAAAAGCATCTGCTGCTGATGACTTTGTTGAGAAAATCAAGAACACAGTCAAATAAGTCAGACAAAATTTGATGACAACACAAACCTGAATGAAAGTTCAAGCAGACAAATACCACTCAATAGCACCACAATATGCTATTGGTGATAAAGTCTAGCTTTCAACAGAAATTCTAAAATTACTTTGTGCATCATGCAAATTAATAGAATGATGGATTGGATCATATAATAGCATTGGCACAAAAGAAATCAACACCTATAAATTATGTCTTCCTTTATTAATGAAGATTCATCCAGTTGTAAATATCTCACACATCAAATCATACAAAGAATGCCTTACAGGCCAACCCACATTTAAGCCCAGACCAGTTCTGGTCATAGAAAATTATAAAGAGCAATATAAAATTAAATTCATTGTTAATTCAAGATTTGAGAATAGATGCCTTGAATATCTTGTCTACTGGAAAGAATATAAAGACAATGAATACACATGGGAACCAGCTGCTAATCTCAAAGACGCACCAGATATAGTAGCAAAGTTCCATAAATTACAATCAAGTGCATCTCAAAGATTTCAAATAACTAAAGCACAATTCTTTAATATCTTCTATCATTGTGGAAAGCTGATCACTAAATGGTCAATACTTCCTTTCAATCACCTGGAAGTTGATCCTTAGAAAGAGAATAGTGTCATGAATGTTATATATCTCTTTTATTTTATTTTTATTTTTCCTTATTTTTCTTTTATTTACCTCTTCATTCTCTTCAACTTGAGTCTCTACAGATCAAGTGACTTACACAGCCACATCACATGATAAGTCACATAATGGGCACACCCAGATCCATGATGTCACCAATAATATTACAAGCCTAGACCCATCAATATAGCCAATGATTTAGACCCTTATCTTTTATTGCTTATCTATGATATCATATCATTAATCCCAGCTCAACCTCTATCTCAAGATAGTGACTCATCAAAGCATAGCACTGAGTCATTGCTCAGTCAGCAACCTACAGCCTTGCTTTGTCAAACCAATGGCACAAGTTACTCTTATTTTATACTATATGCAAGAGTTAGATTAGTTATTTCTGACCAATAGAATATGATCCAGTTATCTATTACCTACTTTAATGTACTTTTAAGCTCCATTTTGGAGTTCTAATTGAATAATATATAAGATGGCCAAACTGAAAATATTCCTTCCAATCTTATCCTCCTTGGAATTTCTCCCACTTTCTATTGGGTAATTTCCACTGTCTGGAGGTATAGTGACAGATTCCCTAGATACCTGGACTCAGATTAATGCTTACTTCAGTATAACCAGCCCTATTGTCTTATTGACAAATGATTAATATTGCCTTTGAAGTCTAGCAAGATTCAAATAGTAAGTTGGCTGTTTCACAAATAGAATCTAGCATAGTTCCTTGTAATACTCAAGGGAGAAACTGGTCAAAGGTTCAGCCTAGCAATAGCTATTTGAAGGACAAGATTTCACTTGAGAAGGATTTCAAAAAGAACAAAAAAATTGGTCAAGCAAAATACTCCCAATAGCAGAGTAAGAGGTTAAATGTTCATTCAAGGGTAAAACAAGGACCACAAAGTATATTCCAAGAACAAGAGACAAGGAAGAACAAGGAAGAAAGGAAAGAACAAGAGTAAAAAGCAAAGAGTAAAGAAGAGCAAGTTTATATATTGTTATATAACTAGTTTAGGATAGGTATGGAAAGTCATGGAAAGTTATGGAAGGTTAAGGAAGTTTAGGGTAAGGTCATGCACTGATGAAGCATTGGAATTATAATTTAAGTGAAAATGAGTCAGTGCAAAATCAAGAAAGAAAAGAAAAAAGATTGAGCAGGGGTTGAACTCTCATGCTATTACAATAGTAAAAGAGAAGAGGGAAAATAAGGGAAACATAATAGTCCACTGAATTGATATTTAGCTGCTTTGGTACTAATATAGAGAAATATCACCTATTTAGGGCCTCAAGAGCTCAATTTTAATAGAAGGCATTGTCATATTCTATCTTCCAATGCACAATCACCCCCTTTGATTACCCCTATCCTTAGTGAAAAGATATTTATACTATTGGTTTAACTAAAGTAATTGGTAATATAATGAGTCATGCTAAATATAATTTATACTACTAGTTGATAAGCCAGGGCTATGGGTTGATGATTAAACAATGACTTGGCAATAAATTAGTATGAGTTATAATAAGTCATTATCTGTAGATAAGAGTTGTATCCAGGGTTAAGGATGTGATATCATAGATAGGTAATAAGAGATAAGAGTCTAGATTATAGGCTAGATTAATAGATCTGAACTATATATAATATCATAATAACATCATGAGTCTAGAGAGATTTTGGTTTGGATGTATCCATATGATGTGATGTGGCTGTGTAAGTCACATGACCTGTTAAGATTCAAATTAGAGAGAATGAAATATAGAGTTAAAGAAAAATAGTTAGAAAATAAGGAAAAATAAGAGAGATATGTAGCATTTGTAACATCTTTTTTATATAGTGAATAGCTATTTGTATGTATTTGTATGTAGATTAGATATAAAGAAATATCTGATTTAAATATTAAAAAGCATAGCTATATAAATCAGCATATTGGAAGGTTCTAATCTAATTTATAATCAAGTACTGATTAACCTTACTACTGTAGCTGTAAATAACTATGGTAGCTGATTGATGTTAAGTTATTAATATTTATAAAACTTGAGTTATTCTGACTTAGGTTCTATCAATCATTAGTTGTAATTCAAGCAATTACCATAAAAGGCAATTGATTAGAAATTGGTTAAAATATGACTGATTACACTAATTCTAGTGATTCTGACTATTTTTAATCAGCACTTTAATACTATATGAAATAGTTAATTTACTATATAAATCTTACTAGACTTCAATAAGTAATATTGGTAAATCATGATAGAACAATAGGCTAGATGGGGCTGAAATAAATCCAACCTGAATCCAGGTGTCTAGGAAATCTGCCACTGATCTCTAGCAATAGAGATATCTCTATAGTAAAATGGAAAAAATCTAAAAAGAACAAGATTGAAGAAGATACCTCCAATTTGGCTATCTTATATACTATTTAATTGAAACCCCAAAGTAGAGCTTTAATGTATATTAGGGTAGGTAATAGATAACCAAGTCATATTCTATTGGTCAGAGATAATTAATCTAATCTTCTAAGTCAGCAGAAAATAAAGGTATCTTGTATCATTGGTTAATAAGTCAGGACTGTGGATTGATGACTAAGCAATGACTTGGTGATGAGTCACTATCTATAGATAAGGGCTACATCCAGGGTTGAGGGCATGATGTCATAGATAAATAATAAAAAATAATAGTTTAGATTATAGGCTCTATCAATAGATTTGAACTATGATATTATAATGACATCATAGGTGTAGAGAGAGATCTTGGTTTGGATATGCCCATATGATGTGATGTGACTGTGTAGATCACATGACCTGTTGGAACTTAAGTTGAAGAGAATAAAATATAGAATTTAAAAAAAATATAAAAATATAAAAAATATATAAATTTGTAATACTATATATCTTTGCTACTTCTCTATTGGACTTCCCTCCACCTCCACACTCATTCCTCCTCTAGCATCAGTGCTTCCAGTCAGACTTGAATCCAGAATGAAACAGCCAACTTACTATTTAAATTTTACTAGATTTTAAAAAGCAATATTAGTGCTTACAATAAGACAATAGGCTAGGAATGCTGAAGTAAGCATTAACCTGAGTCTAAATGTCCAGGAAATTTGCCACTATATCTCCAGACAGTGGAGATTACCTAATAGAAAGTGAGAGAAACTCCAAGAAGAACAAGACTAGAGAAATGTCTTTAGTTTGGCCATTTTATATATTATTCAATTAAAACTCTGAAATAGAGCTTTAATATACATTAGAGTAGGGAATAAATAACTGGATCATATTCTAATCCCTACATATGATATAAAATAACTTATACCATTGGCTTGACAAAGCAGAACTATGGAATGTTGACTGAGTAATAAGTCAGTGCTATGCTTTGATGAGTTACTACCTTGAGATAAGAATTGCACCAGAATTAAGAATATAATATTATAGATAAGCAATAAGAGATAAAAGTCTAGATTGTTGCTTGTATTGATGGATCTGAACTATGATGTCATGATAATATTATAGAGTCTGAATGTATCTGTTATGTGACTTGTCATGTGATGTGGCTGTGTAAGTCATGTGACCTGTGGAGACTTGAGTTGGAGAGAATAAAAAGAGAAGTATAGGGAAAATAATGAGAAAATGGGAATAAAATAAGGGAGATATATTGAGCAACAAAACTATTCCAATATTTGTAATATTTTGATTGTGAAGCAAATAACTAGAGTATCTTTAATACTAGACCCATAAATCCAAATATTATTAGAAATCTCTAATCAAGGGCTTTTCAAATATATATATATTACTTAGGTAATTCTTTTTATATCAGTCAATAATACCAAATTTATCCAGTATACTCATTGGCACAATTTTGTTGCTGTATTAAGGATATCAGAACTAGTATAAAGTATATTCTTTCTTGGCTTTAATAATCTCCTTGATTCTTTTAGGCATACTTTCAATCAATCTCTAATATTCCTCTCCTCCAATCTTCTTCCATTCTATTTCTACTCTATTCCAAAACTCCACCATTTCTAAAGGTGGCTCTGGATACTCAGCCAGCATTTTCTTGAGAAAGAATCATAGATGTTCTATAAATTAAGATCTGGTGATTGAGCTAGTCATACCATAACTTTAAATCCATGGTTAGCAAACCACTTCTTGGCCCTTCTGCTAGTGTGCTTGAAGTCATTGTCTTGTTGAAAAACAATATCATCTAGAGTTAATCCATAATATTGAAGAGTTTGTTGCAATTTATCTTTTAAAATCTGGATGCAAAGTCCAGCATCCATTCTATCACCAATTTTACAGGCCATTTCAACTCCTTTCCAGATTATATATTTCCATATCATCAAAAAACCTTCTTTAAACTTAACTTTTTTTTGCACTAGCCTATTACTCAACTCCTCTCTTGTCTTTTTTCATGCTCATTTCTTACCATCTGATCCAATTTGGTTGATTTTGGTCTTATCTGATCATACTACTCTTTTTCAATCCTCCATAGTCCAATACTAATGATTGAAAGCAAAGTCCAGCCTAGATTTTTTATAATACTTAAAGAGAAGAGAATATTTTTTCTTACAACAGCCTTCATACCAGCTTTTCTAAGATGATAGTGGATGGTTTGAAGGAAGATAGGATGGTTCTTGATCTTTTGAAAGGTTTTGATAACTTAAACAACATTTTTAGCTTTTCCAATTCCAATAAAATAAATAGCATATTACATATTAGTAGAAGTAATGAGGGATGGATGGCCACCAAAGGACTTGAATAAGTTGGGGTGGTGTTTGGCAGATATTCTATGAATAGTAAGGTGGTCAAAACCAGTAATAACAGAGATTTGATGAATAAAATAGCCAAATTCCAAGAAAGCAAAAATTTAATTGGTTTAATTAGTAGAAAGAGATTTTATAGTGGTGGTTGTGGAAGAAGTGCTGGTATTTTGGTTTATTTGTACCATATTGAACTACTTATACATGACATGAGCCAATTGTTATATAATATTATACTATAATCATTAGTTTTGATATAATTAGAAGTCAATAAGAAAACTAATCCAATGAGTATATTGGATAAATTTGGAATTGTTGACTGATATAGAAGTAATTACCTAAGCAATGTATATACTTTTGGAAAGCCCTTGATCAAAGCTTTCTAATGATATCTGGATCTATGGGTCTAGCATCAAAGATACTCTAGTTATTTGCTCCACAATCAAAATATTCCAAATATTAAAATGATTTTGTTGCTCAGTGTAGATAACTGAATTATATCTTATTGGTTCAAGATAACTAACCTAATCCTTTGCACATGATGTGAGATAAGAGTGACTTGTACCATTAATTTGACAAACCAGGATTGTAAATTGCTAACTGAGCAGTGACTCAAAGCTAAATTATAATAAGTCATAATATAAAAATCTAGATTATTGGCTGTATTGATGGATTTGGAGTAATCCATGGCCTGGATATATTCATTATGTGACTTGTCATATGATGTGGCCATATAAATCACATGATCTGTGAAGACTCAAATTGAAAAGAATGAAAAGAAAGTATGGAAAAATAATGGAAAAATAGAAATAAAATAAAGGAAATATATAGCATTTATAACAATAGCATAAGCCACTCTTATTGCACATCATATGCAAGGGTTAGGTTAATTATTTCTAATCAATAGGATATAATCTAGTTATCTATTATCTATTTTAATATATATTAAAGCTCTACTTCAGAGTTTTCATTGAATAGTATATAAGGCAGCCAAACTAGAGGAGTACCTCCTAATCTTGTTCTTCTTGGAGTTTCCCCATTTCACTATAGAGATATTTCTACTATTAAAGGTCAATGGTAGATTCCTGGATATTCAAGCTCAGATTCTTGCTTACTTCAGCAGTCTAGGCTATTGTTTTATTAAAAGCACTGATATTTCTCTTTGAAGCCTGCAAAGATTCATATAGTAAGTTGATTGTTTCATTAGATTTAATATATCATAATAGCTTATATATAGCTTATATCACTGCTGCTCTATGATAACAATAAAGATAATAATGCAAGTGGATCTGATAGCAATGATAATGATGATGAAAGAGATGGAGTTATTATATATATCAAAATCTAATTACTATTTATCATATATATAGATTAAAAAATATATGATTTTTTTTTATTTTATGCTAACTAAAGGTGAGATTTTAAACCAGTTCTGGTTCTGATTCAGGTAAAAGTGGACCTGAACTGAACTGAACTTCAATAGCACTATATTATAAGCTGCTGCTCAACAGATATTCCACAATATAATCTTTTAAATCTATTCTCCATTATTACATAAACAAGATCATGGAAGACATTGTGAGTGACACCAAATAAGATCTTTATTTGATGTGGATGACCATTCAATAGCTCTAGAACTTATGCTTCACCAGTTAGAACTAAAATGGCCAATTTACTATTTAAATCTTGGTAGAATCCAAAGGGCAATATTGGTCATTTGCTAATAAAACAATAGGCAGAGATGCTAAAGTAAATATAAATCTAAGTTCAGGTATCTAGGAAATCCATCACTATACCTCTGAACAGTGGAGATTACCTAGTAGGAAGTGGAAGGAACTCCAAAAAGAATAAGACTGGAAGGAATGCCTTTAATTTGGCTGCTTTATATACTATTCAATTAGAACTCCAAAGTGGAGCTTGAATCACATGAAGGCAGGTAAATAGATAACTGGATCATATCCTATTGGTTAGAGATAACTAACCTAACTCTTGTATATGATGCAAGATAAGAATGACTTGTACCATTGGCTTGATAAAGTGAGGCTGTGGCTGCTGACTAAGCAGTGAGTCTATGCTGTGCTTTGATAAGTCACTATCTTGAGATAAGAGTTGTTCTGGAATTGAGGATATGATATCATAAATAAGCAATAAGAGATAAGAGTCTAGGTCATTGGGTATGTTGATGGGTCTAGGCTATAATGTCATTGATAATATCATGGATCTGAATGTGCCTATCATGTGACTTGTCATGTGATGTGGCTTTGTAAGTCACATGACCTGTGAAGACTCAAGTTGGAGAGAATGAAGAGAGTAAGAGAAAAATAATGGAAAAATAGTAATAAAATGAGGGAGATATATAGCATTTGTAACAAGAACTAATATGTAATAAGGAATCCTTTTGGATCTCAAAAGAAAAAGAAGCTTGTAGTAGTTTGTAATGTGAGAAATGATTTTATAAGCAATATGAGCAACCATTGTTGACACTTGAGTTCACTTTGAATGTAAATTTGCACTTCAAGATCCATGGTAGAAGAAGTTGAAGATTATCAACAACTCAGATCTAGCCAATCAACAGCACCCTAACCACCAGGTAGCTCCTCACAGCCTTCAGAGAACAAGCAAAAAATCAGTTGAATTTGACCATAGCCAACATTACTACAAGCTATCTGTACAGGACCTTTAAGTTTTGTACTATGCTACTCAATAGTGCTCGTTGGATCTTGCGTCGTCCGCAGTACACAGAGGCAATCTCTGCATGAGACGATGTCGTCGCTATTCTTCATCGCGCCGGGGAGGCAGACCACACACCAGTGTGTTGTCGTTGTCGTCGACTGGTCATGGGGCCTACTGCACTTTTTGTATAATCCCTGCTCTGTGTGGCTGTGGCTGCCGTCGGTCAAGCAGGAAATCACGTGCTTATCTGCACTAAAGCGGCGAAAGTCTCCCAGGGCTCCTTTATCTGAATCCAGGCATGCTGCGACCGCAGAGAAAAGAACCGAGTCGTCTTTCTCACGGAAGGACTCGTAGCTCAAGTACTCACATCCCGCTAGTTCCGATCCAGGAGACATGACCACTAGCCCCTCCAGGGACAGGGCCAGAAGTAGCAGCCTGAACAGTGTACGAGGCAACACGAGAAGCTTCCAGGAGGCTAGCACGGTTAGTGAGGCGCCAGAGGACACAGAAAGCCAGGATGGGATCGAAGATGCATCGCGACATCGTCATACCCAAGGCAAGGCGGCCGCTGACGACTCTCCAGACTCGGACGACAACCAAGAGAGCGAGAACGCCGACCGAATGCGGGAGGATGATGACCTTATCACACTCAAGGATCGTCAATCTCTCATAAACGTCGAGCATCCCTTCGGTTTGCGCATATGGAAACCTGCTTTGTACAAGAAGTCCAGATCCATCACACGCAATGCCGATGCTGCTCTGCATTTGATTCCCTCAGCACAAGCCGAGCGCCATTTATTACCTGGAAACATCTTCTGGGCTGTCTGTTTCGGTTGGTGGTTGGCCGTGGTATGCTTTGCTCTCTCAGCCATCCTCTACTTTGCACCTTTAGGGGGGCCCAGATACTCCACGTTGGTCTTTGGCTTGGGTTGGTATGTTGCGTGGCCTTTTGGGAAGTATGTCGAGGGCGATAGTGAAGGTGCTAATGACGAAGAAAATCAGGTGGAGGAAAGCAGCCACACAAATGAAAACACACTATGCATGACCCATGCTGTCACCCCTCGCTGCGTCCAAGCGGACATGGAAGCACTCTCTCCAACTGAAGGCACGTCGTTGCTCCCGTCAGGTCGCATACGTCAATTTCTTCTCCCCTCTAAGTCCTATGGGGCTATGCCGTCACCTACCACAACAACTAATGCATACCAAAGGGTGTCGGAAGATTGGTTAGGTCGTACCATCTTCTGGATTGCCTTTTGCGCCGTGATTGCGCCTCTTATGCTGTTGACCTGCGTCGCATGTTGGGCACTCATCATCACCATTCCAATGGCGAAACTCAACTGGGCTTTAATAAAGTACATGGTCGCCAATCCAACCAAACTTCGGTTTTGCTCCCCACCCCCTTTGGTCATTGTTGCATCCACAGAAGCAGGTGCAGCAGCCACCCTCCCGGATAATGGATCGAGTTCTGCAGCCGAAGCACCAATCGAGTACTCTGTTAAACATCCTCGGTTATCTCAAGGACAGACTGCACCTTCGACCTCTGGATCATCAAAATCAACGGTACTACTTTGCGTATACCGCGCGACTGGATGGAATTACTACAAGTACACTGTTGGGGGAGTCAACATAATCTTCATCAATCTGCTTCCCCTCGTGTTTTTCGTCATATTCGACGGTCTGGTGTTACTTCCTCTGGCTGAGCAGTCCGAACATGTTCCAGCGGTGCTCGCCTTTCTCACTTCTCAATCACTTATCTTTATCCTCAGTCTTGCGAGTGTGATACCACTTTCCTACTTTATTGGCATGGCTGTCGCCTCTATTTCAGCCCAGTCTTCAATCGGCATGGGTGCGGTCATCAATGCTACGTTTGGATCCTTCATCGAAGTCTTGCTTTACTCCATTGCCCTAACTCAAGGCAAGGGGCATCTTGTTGAAGGATCTATCGTCGGGAGTCTACTCGCAGGAGTTCTCTTACTGCCAGGAACGAGCATGTGCGCGGGAGCTTTCAGGAAAAAAGAGCAAAAGTTTAACGCTAAAAGTGCAGGAGTCACGAGCATGATGTTGATCATGGCATTCATTGGTACTCTTACACCGACATTGTTTTACCAGATCTATGGGAACGTGAGTATTGTTGACTTCTCCGATTAAAATTCTGATCTTTTGCTTTGTAACATTAGTTTCAGTTGGTCTGTAGTGGTTGCCCTGATGGTCCTCACCGAAATGTCCCAAGCTGGAAGTGCGACCACTGCTACTATCAGCACACAGATCCTGTCCAGGATCCATTCTATCAATCAACTGTCAAGAGTTTGATGTACTTTTGCGCAGCTATTCTGTTGTTTGTACGTTTCGTGGATAATGTCCTTCCTCGAGATTCATTGACAGACTCTTCTAGTCGTATCTCATTGGATTGTGGTTCTCTCTACGCACTCACGCTACGCAAATATGGCAAAATCCTCAACCGCTATTACAACCCCTTGAGATCCCATCCACGCACCGCTTCTCTGGATATCAACGCACTCCTACTATCGCACCGCAATCCACTGTCCGAGAAACACATAAGCGCACCGATACTCCTGCTTTTGAGCGTGATACACCCACTAGTTGCCAGAATTCGGTGCCCAAGATCGCGGAGCCCGCCTCTGCTCAGCACCAAGCCGGAATGTCTCGTTCTCCTATTTCACCTTCACTCCGGCGTGTGTCGTATGCTCCTCCGCCCCCAGCCCAGCACCTTACGCCACTCATAGAAAGCGTGGACCTGGCGATCAAGAACACTCAACTCCCCGAGAGCCTGACAAGAGATGATTTCACGCGTGCTGTCGCAGTTGCGACTGTGAGCGCGCTAAGGCATCAACAAAGTCAGTCCATTTCTACAGCACGGCCTAGGACGTCCATAGTAGGTGACCCAGACTCTGGTGTTGGTGGGCATGGTGGGCACGAGGCTCCGGAATGGAGTAGGACAACGAGTGCTATTGTGTTACTGGCTTGTACTGCACTCTATGCACTCATTGCAGGTGGGTCTTACATCAGTGATGATGGCTTGATATTGATAAAACCCTCAGACCTTCTTGTTGATGTCGTGGATGCCGTGCTGAAGGACTCAGGCATCGACGAAAAGTTCCTTGGCATCACCCTTTTTGCCTTGGTTCCAAACACCACAGAATTCATGAATGCTATCTCGTTCGCCTTGCATGAAAACATCGCTTTGAGGTTTGTGTTCATCGGTGCAACATCACCGAATGCTTAAACTTGTCAATCATAGCATGGAGATTGGCTCTGCCTATGCACTTCAAGTATGTCTTCTTCAAATCCCGGCCATGGTAGCATTTTCTGCGTGGTATGCTCCTGACAAGATGGGAGAAATTGCATATTCGTTCACGTGAGTTTCTCTTGGGTTTCCTCAAAGGGGGCGCGGATCACCACAATGAACATGCTAGGCTCATTTTTCCGCGTTGGGACGTTGTGGTCATCATCCTTGCTGTGTTTCTGATGACCTACACCTATATTGAAGCGAAAAGCAACTATCATCGCGGAAGCATCCTCATTCTGAGGTACGCTGTCCTACTACTCTTGCATGTAGTGTTTGGCTAAATCCAGTATTCAGCTATTTGGTTCTTACCTCAGGTTTCTACTTTGCTCCTCGAGTGTCTGATGACCGGGCGGATATCGCATTAGTGAAGCAATCAGTATCGTCCCTTTCTGCATTTACCCAGTTCCTTACCAGCTTCTGGTCCTGACCTTCCTTACTGGAGCTGTTCTTCCACTCACCAAACCCGAGTAAATAATCATTATACAGTGTACAATTACATTCTTTCTTGAGATACGCTTATCGTGAACGACGTTTTCAATGCAAACTTTGCAATCTTTCCAACACTTTCTTCATCCGCTCAGGCATGAATGTCAGTCGCTCAGGCTCCAAATGGCCTTCCATGATTTGTTTGAGAGACTTCTCGTCAGTCATGTATTGGAGAAATAGCTCTAAGAAATCTCCGTCAAGGAAGCCAACAGAGGCTGTTTCCAGATCACTTCGGCCACAGTTATTTTTTGGTGAACGATAGCTGAGAGCTGTCAGTGGCGCGCCGGACTCTAAAAGGAGAACGCCTCACTTGGAATGGCTGATACCCGCCTTAGATTCGTAAAAAGTGGATAAATTCCGCTGTAAAGCTGTCATGTGGAGCGAGAGTTCGTCGTCCATCAGGTCAATTATAACACCGATTTGCCCAGCTGGTGTCAAAAACAACTGCTTAGGCACCATCGGGATGTCGAGGGATACGTCGTGAGACGCAAGAGAGCCTTGATGACTATATAAGGACCCTACCCTGGAATGCATGAAACACTTGTGGCACCACTCACCAGGCAAAAACTTGCTCACGATGTCACCAATGTAGTAGTTACCTTCGCGATCAAGCACTCTGTGTAGTTCATTCGCTTGCAATCGAAATGCGAACAAATTGTAATCTCCCTAAAGATAAACGTGAGTTTGAATTTGGGTTATCGCGAACCAGGTTCTCACGTTTCCTCCAATGATGGTATCGTCGTCCAACAGCTCTGCGCAAGTTGGCCATAAGGATCCATAGTCCTTGGCGATGGCTTCGATTTGGGAATCATTGAATTTCAGTAAAGATACAGAAGTCAACGCATCCCCAACCAACAGCCGATCCCCACGAGATACGAGGGTGGTGATAAGATAATTGTGATTGAAAACTGTAGACTGTGTCATTGAGACCTGCTTTTCTGTGCCTTCGACCCTGTAGACAATGACCTAGACAGGGGTGGTCAGCATATGCTTACGCAAACACCGACCACACTCACAGAGCTATTGACAGCAGCAAAAATCATGTCTTGCATCGAAGTGATTGCGTATACGCAACCCTTGACGCTTGCAGACGCCATCACAACCAAAGATGCCCGTGGTCCATTTTCCTGTAAGATAACGAGTCTTCCTCGCGAAGGTTCCCGTTCTCCGTCATCGAATGATGTAACACCCATGCATAGAAAGGACACCGACACCTCCGACAGGGTTATCGTAAAAGCATGAAGGGATGTTACTTCTTCGCCTTGGTCAACTTCAAATTCACTGAGTTCTGTGCATGAAGAACTTAAGCTACTTAGTTTCTTCCGGCAGGAGCCCCCACTCACTTTCGAAAGACGTATGATTGAATACTTGGACCATAGAGCTGAAAACTTCTGCCTGCCCAATCTGAGCGGGCATTGGCCGTGTACAAGCAACGGCGAACGTTCCCTGGTTTGGGCTGTGGACAATGCGACGTGGAGAGTCGTATCCTAGAGGGATCTATGCGATAATTAAGAGTCGGTTCAAGGTTGTAGAATTACAGCATACTGATCGGATATGCAGTTTGTCGAAGTTCACCACTGCTCCGACGATAAGGGCATCTGGGCTAGCCAAAACCACTGACGAGGGATACGTTGCTGTGCTGATTTCAGCAGCTGCGCTGATCTCCTGCATTCGCGTAATATTCAGTGAATCAAGTGAATACCCGAGGGTACCACAATACTTACTTTGAGCATCAGAGGTGAATGTTGTAGACGATCTTTTTCCCAGAACAATATCGATGTTCGGCTCCCACAGGCAAATACTGTCGGACGACCTCTGGTGTGGCAGGTATGCATCGTCACAGGAAGTTTGCCAATGGAAATGAGCTTCTGTTCTCCCAAAGTGCCATTCTGAAATGGAAATGCCGCAAGGGAACCGTCGACCAGACCGACGAGTAGGTGTGGATGTGATTGTAACGGCTTCCTCCCAGGATCACTTGTAAACCTATACAACAACAGAGATCTTGGAGCAGCCGGGAGCTCACTGGTTTGACAGACATCCCGCATCGTACTACGCTCCGAGAGGGATAGAATCTTGACGACCTTCGACATCCAAAATCCAACGGCAATATACATGGTGTATGACTTCGTACTGTCAAGTGGCAAGCACGTCACGGCTGAGATCTCCGCGGTGCAGCTAAGCGGGGGAGGCTCTACAAATTCTCGCACCCGCTGCCTTACGAAGCGATCTCCGTCAAGGTTGAGTTGGACTAATCTGCCACAGTTGAGGGCGATGACGACTTGACTCGCATTGACGTCGGCAGCCACAATTTCCCTACCAGCCCAACTCGCAGTGTTGCCATCGGAAAATTTATCCAGTGTCCAGAGGCCTCCTATTCGATTGTACTCTCGCAAGCCGGAATCATAATCCAATAGGAGCAGTCCCTCAGGGACAACCTGAACAACTAGAGAGGAATCGACATAGGTTGATGGGGTTGATCCATCCCCTGGAATCCGTCGTTGAATATTGGAGACGGCCAGTGTCCGCGATGAAAGGAAACCCTTATCAGAGCCTCCCACGCTGGAAACCATGGTCCTTTTATCGTCCTCAAAACGAAGCACGTGGGTTTCTTGGAGAGTTGACGCTATAATATGGGAAGTTGACCTTGTGCATATGTCAGACTCAAAATCTTTCTGTTTCCGTGCATACTCACTGATCATGATATTTTTCGCGCAACGCCCAAATGCGGTCGACATTATATATACCATCCAAGACCGCTGCCTCTCGAAAGTCAGCGCCGCTCTTGACAACCTTCAAGGAACCTGTATTCCGTCCGCCAGAACACGTAACAATCTCGCCCTTTTGAGAATATCAACATTGCACCAGCACGTCAAAACGGCACACACCTGACCACTATTGTCTATGTCGACAAGGATCCCATCAACAATCGGTGCGAGATTGTTGAAATTCTCTAGCTCGATAAGGTAGCTACCGACACCATTGACAATGACCCCTTCAGCGTCTTCATCAATCCTGGCTTTAGCCACTATGTTCAGGTCTTTGGGCTTGACGGTTGGAATAGATAAAGGGATGGGTAACGTTGGACAGTCAGAACTGGAAACGGGAGATGTAACAATCCGGAGAAGTTGCGAATCGCCAAAGTGAGATCCGAGATACACCACGTGGTCCGTTAAGTAGGTCAATGTCATTGGGGAAGACGCCTGAGCTCATAGATTAGTTCACAGTCGGAGTTGAGAACTGCCACATACTTACTTCTCCCAAAGTAACAAGTCTCAACACCATCTCACTGGATCTGTCAACATACAAAACTGCATGTCTTCCATATTTATCGCCAATCATAAATGTATCGTTCTCTTGCGTCAGCGGGCACAAACTATTACATGCGAAAGATGTGACTCTCGCATCTTTGACCAAGTCTAATACGAAACTTACGCAGTGACCTCAGACCAAGGCCAGGTAATCGTCGCACGGGCCTTTCTTTTCTTCCAGTCTTTCTCTTTCTCTTTTTGTTTTGCATCTGCAACTTCTTCTGCGTTCCTACTCTTCTTCTTTTTCTCCATGCGACGGCTTTTGCGGATGTTTTGTTCTAAAGCATCGCCAGAAGCTAAATCATAGAAAAGAATCTTCCGCCCACCGACAACTAATATTCCACCTTCGCAATCGCTGCTGTCACGTTCAGCAACAATAGAAGGGACAAATATTAATCGTGGTGTCTGCTCTTCGATGGAGAACCACTTTCCAGGGAGTGACAAAGCAGGAAGTAGCTGCGATGGTGTGGGAGAAAGTTCATGATCATCGATTTGAATATCGCGTGCGAGAAGCTGGAGACGTTGCTGGAAATCGAAGTGTAGTATAGCGAGCGTGTATGATTCAGCGGATGTAGAGATGAAGGCGAAACTGAGAAGATTCAGCTCGATTATACTGTAACAAACAATGTTAGGTTCTATACGTCGAGCAACAAAATTGTATGCTGACGACGCATCAAAGTCACTCTCGTAATCGCCCTCCTCTGTGAGAACGACAACTTTAAACTTTCCCGCATAAATGCTTATGACCGCCACAGTTCCTGATGGATCCACGAGTACATCGTGACAGAACTCCGCTGGTCGCGCACTTCTCTCGAATAGAGAGAGGCGTGCAGTTGCACGGAGCTCACTCTCTCCAGGTTTGACAAATTCGAAACTCAGGAACGCGAGCTCAGGTTCGGGGTGATCGGTGAGTACCAACAAGCGCATTGTGGTGGTGTGCTGTAGATCAAGCCAGCCGTTATTGACCGCATGAACAAGCTATGGATACAAAATACCACAATAGGAACCGACTTTATTGTTCGTATCCTCCCCCATATTTCGATTCCTTGCTCATGATGGAGACCTTCCGGATGTAGAGAGTGGATGTCTACTCGGTTCAACTTGGCAACAACAAGAAACTCAGATCCATTTTCATCTGCTAGCGTGCATTTAAGAGAGTCAATGACAGATGATGGGGGATGGAAAGTAGAGACGAGCTTCATGTATATGTAGAGAGGTAGCCGTAGCCGTGGTAGTTAGTATGCTTCCGACGGTCATAAAGATGCTCGTAGTTACGTAACTATCGCCTTTCTCACAAGTACGGCTCTGATTAAGTACATAAGCGAGCTTATTGAGTCTACACCCTCTAGGAACACCGTGCTACTTTCCTTCTCGTAGCGTTCATACTCTAAGCGCTACCTCTAAACTCTCTCGTAGGGTATCATTTAATCCCTTGCCAATCAAGACCAACTTTCCGGAGTCGGGAATTCCAACCACGCTTCGCGCCTCCACCGGTTCAATCTCGTACATGTTCTGTACCCCCTGAAGCGTGAGTTCTTCTCCAGTTTTCAGGACAAATAGTCCCTTGCAACGAAGAACCTTGAGGTCAACGTTACGGTCTTTGTGGTCTCCGAGCTCCCTGGGATCGTCATGTAGCCAAAGTAGCCCCTGTATCCAATGTTCGAGCTTGGTGAGTTGATTGTGTGTCAAAGGAGGGATAGACAATTGGAGGCTGGATATTCCACGAAGTTCATAGTGCTTAACGGTAGCCTCGCAAGTATGGTCATGGCTTTCACCGGAAGGGTGACTGCATCGAGTATGTTGAAAGGTGGCATCTTGTAGCTGTCCGGCTCCTACATAGGCATCAATGTTCATGATGTGGGCCAGGTCGATGTTTGCTTGCACTGTTCGATGAATGGGCGCGGATGGATTGACTCTGTGAATCATTTCTTCTGTTGCCGTTAGTTTTCCCTCCGATACCAGGTCCGCCTTGTTCAACAGAACTACGTCCGAGCATGCGATTTGCCTGTGTCATGGAAGTGTTGGTGTACACCTATGAAAGCCTCGCGTACCTGAGGCTCTCGCCTATACCATCAACTGAATGGTCCTCTTCCATTTGCTAATTAGCCATGAGATCAAGCCTCAAGCTTTCCACGAATTTATGTTTGGAATTACCTGTTGGCCGAAAACTGCATCCACCACACAGACCACGCCATCAAGGGATATGTGCTTTCGAAGCCCCACAGAGTACTCTTCGTTGAGCCAAAACATAGAGGCAATAGGACCTACAGGAAGCTCAACTTGGATCAACAATGAGTGACAGTGATGATTCTCACCGGGGTCAGCAAGTCCGGTGGTCTCGAGGACAATGTGGTCAAATGTACCCTTCCGTTCCATTAATTTCTCAATAGCAGCTATTCCGGCATCTTTGATGCTGCAGCACAGACATCCGTTTGCCAGTTCAAGAAATTCATCTGAATTTTCTGCCATCGGATCCTCGCTAGAGGAAATGTTGATTGCCTTTGCTAAAACAAGGAAGTTAAATGTGCGGTGGGGACATGGCCGCCTGTTGACCAACCTTCGATACTCTGACTCATGATGAGGATTTACACGTGGAATCCAAGCATTCGACCCACAGCTGTGTCCCCAAACTCATTCATAATCACTGCAATACGGTATCCATGTCGTTCTGTAAGTATGCGCCTGCACATTGTCGGTGCTTACAGTCACTGTGACGAAGGAAAAATAAGGCTTCTTACCTCAACAGCGTGGACTTTCCGGCGCCAAGAAAGCCCGTGATTATAGTGCATGGTATCCGTCGTGGCTCTTGCGATACTCTTGGTGGCTCAATAGATGAGGCATCGTGGTCAATGAGCGTCCTGCGCTGTGCTGTAAGCTACCAATGCCCCCGAAACCAAACTAACCTCGGACCCACGGTATCTCATCGTCATGGTCCATGTCCAGATCACGATTCCGAACTCCGAAGAATTACTTCCGAGCCGTCAATTGCCCCCTCCCAACGTTCACTCATTTAATCTGGTGGTGGCAGCCAATATTCGTTGCCTTTCACCCTTCCCTCTTCTCATGGCGGCGCTCAATCTAGATGACGAAGTCCTGAAGAATCTCGTGCAAGGCCCCGGTGATGTGGAGTGGAGGTACGTGAATGACCTGTTGTCGACCCATCCTAAATATCCGGCGTTGTCGTCGTCGAAGCTCACAATCGACCAGGTACGAGATGAGACGCGAGTGTCAAGAAATACTACCCGGTCTTTTGCTTGGCCCGTTTCAAGCTTCGAAATCACTCGAAACCTTACAGTCGTTGGGCGTCACCCATATGTGAGTCATAGATATTTATCGTCGCCGCCTTCAGGTATCATTATTTGAAAGTGGGACACTCGTGCCACTACTTGCTGGCTATCGCGTAGGGGAGGCTAACAGATGTTCAATGACGATTGTAGTGTCTGCATAAGGGACCAGAAAGAGGCCTTTTCTGTTCGGCCGCGTTTTCCTGATCACTTCAAGTACTTGGTGTTGGACGTGGAGGACAATGAAGAACAAAATGTGATTAGACTATTCCCCGAGTAAGTTCCTTCCTTCAAGATTCCTTGTATTCGAAAGCTGAACCAGGCTCACGTAGAGCGGATCAGTTCATTCAGCAGGCTCTGATTCAGGGTGGCAAGGTTCTCGTTCATTGCAACGGTGCGTCAACTTTTCCACAAATCCCGTGTTCTTTGTCCTATGTTGCAATTGTTGTTGTTCTTTAGGTGGCATCTCATTATCCCCTGCATTTGTTGTCATGTTCGTCATGCGGCATTGCCAACTATCTTGGGAAGATGCCCTCCATTTAGTACAGAATCGGCGGTACTGTATATCGCCAAACGGTGGCTTTTTGACGCAGATCAAAGTACACAACTCTTTAGTTAAGAAAGTAGTATTATTTTCACTGATCCCCACTTTCGACCACTTATGTAGGAATATGAATCCATATACAAAGCCAAAGCCGCTGTTGCCAATTTTCCTACAACGCCAATGCAAAGAGTAGTGTCCCGCAGGAAAAGGGAAGAGGAGGAGGAAGATTCAAGGTTCATATCAACCGCTCTTGGGGATACATACCCTAATAACTTCCTGCAGAATAGAAGACCGTAAAAGGCTCCTCGTTGACGGCGATGTGGATGACGCCATGATGGCAACAGGACCCTGATAGAGCAGCCTGAGAGCCTCTTGCTGCATCGTTTGAGCTAGGATAATTATTATACTGTAAATGAATTGGATTGTCCACTTGTGAATATACTTGGGTTTGCTATAGGGGTATGCGCCATCCAAACTGGTGACTATAACGACTTAATCTTGGTCCTTTCCTTCTCCGGTACAACCTGCTTCGTATGTACGCCTATGGTTGTTCGCGTAAGTATTTGTCTGTCAATGAGCTGGCAAATACGACACCTTTGCGTTTTATAAATGCCTCTATCGATATCCCCGTAAAGACAATGGCCGTTCCGAGCCATTGACCAATGGTCAGCTGATGATTGTACACTACTACCGACAAGATCATAGTGAACATCTTCCGTGTGAGAGTGATTGTCCTGCGAATGAAAAAAAAAAGGTAAGTTTGGGAAGCAGCATACAAAATTTCGAAACCAACACCAAGGTCAACGATCCAAAGTGTTGGAGTGTCTCGAAGATAAACAGTTGACCAAGCGCACCCGTTAATGCAAACTGAAGGAGTGGTACCACAACCGAGGGGTGTGACTTGATGAATTCCAGCGCAACAGAAAACTCGCTCTGTGCACCAGACGAGGGATGGAGGACAGGAATATGTGGCAATGGGAGGGTTCCAAGAGCTATGGTCAACACTGTGCAGAATGCATTGATCCAGAACATCATCTGCTGTCCCGAGACCTTGTATCGCGAGAAAATTTCGTCCTGTGTCGAGTTGACGGCGCCATCAAGAACTAGGTTGACAAGAAGGTAAGCGATGCCAATGAGCTGGAGATATGGGGACTGTGCTCCATCGGAGGTTCTGTTGGATGTTGCTCTGGAATGTTTCTCGTTTCCAAAGAACATAAACACGGTAATACCAGTCGTAACCAATGCAACTACGAGATACTTGTGAGGAGCAAACTTGCGTCGGTAAAGAAGGAAGTTCATGAGCATGACGGGAACAAGCTTGCAAGACTTTCCAAGAACCATGGTAGGGTATGTGATATACGAGAGCGCGGCGAACCCGAATGGAGCCGCAAGGGCGATGAAAGTGGAACACTGGAGGTAACTGAGGAGAAGATGTTTACGGTGAGAGAGACTGTTAGGTGGATGTCCTTGTCTAGATTCCTGAGAATGACCATTGGTAAATGGCTTTGCATTTGAGGTTCCGTTCGCTTGAGATGATCCATTAGAGTGCAAGGGGGTGGAAATATCAAGGCCAAGAAGGGAAGAGAAGGGGGTTCCCGGTTTGCCACGCATATATATGTAACAAAGAGCGGACAAGGAACTGAGGAAGCTCTGGCATGTCCCGATGAATAACGCCGACTTAAACTTATGGGTGGATTGCCCGTCAATGGACTGGAAAGGGGCTGATACTAAATGCGCAAAATTAGACTTAGAACTCAAGAGTGTGACTTGGAGACCATACGTCGTTCTTGCGCAATGGCCCAAAGCTGCCATGGGCTCAGGTTGATTGAATTTCCTCGAGCATGTCAAAACAACTTACAAGAAACATGGCGTACACGCCTGATATACACAAACCAAGCCTGAGGGATCGTGTTGAGACAAAGCCTGAAGGGTGACGAGGACTAACCTCAACAGGGACATCGTGAACGCCCTCGGAAAACAGTTTGGAGGACCCAGCTGACGCGGTGCAAGCACTAAGGCTACGTGTCAGTGTAACTTTAACCCTATTCTAGGGTTACATAAGCACTGGCCTTAAGTAAGTATGTAATGGTTAAAGCCTAGTCTTTAGCAGCTACTTGCTCGTTGATCCTTCCAGGATTTTGATTTCCTGATCCAAATTGAAGTCGTCAGATCTAGCACTCTATGATATACACTCATATCAAACACGACAGTGAATCCGCGCTCTCAGGCAACTCGCTCAATTTGAAGTCCCACCCAATCGAGTCACTCGCAGCGAAGCCAAACGGCTCTATGGACCGCCAAGTGACACGTAGTGCACAACTCGTTTGAAAGTTTTCATCTCAAACTTGTTGGGAATTTTATCAAGTGCCTATGCGGTCCATCAGGAACTCGTGGTGATTTTGCTCAACCTGGACCTGGAAAAGGTACTCGCTTTCTGGACGACGACGGACTATTCGCCCAGGCACCCATGCCTCATGGCATCGGATCAATTGTCAGCATCAGGCTCCGTGGCGTACTTCCGGTGACTGTGCAGGTGAGACGTGGACCATAATTGCAGGCCGGGCCTCCGTTCCACCCAAAACAAAGCGCATTTATTCTCACATACGAGTCGACGGTGAATACGACAGTTCTAAACCTTTGGAAGGGTGTCGTGCATGTAGTGCGCGCCGTGGAAAATCTATACGCGCCGCGCCTGCTTCTTTGTGATTACGGTACGCCTAGACACCGTAAGTAATGGATGATTACGTGTTGCTCTTGCCACTAGCGCGAATGAAACCGGGTCTTTGAAACACGGTCACACGATGCACTGCCATAGCAAGGAATTGGTCGCTTCAAGTGCGGAATCGCAGTGCTGGATCCTGTGCTGCCGCAGACACGGACGTTACCAAGTATACAGTCGTCGCCGATCGGGTAGGATCAGTCCGACGGGCACAGTTTTCCACCGGGACTTTGCAGAGGCGATGGCGGGTCTGTGTTTTCATCGCTGGGCTGCCTCCAGCTTGGTTCCCGGGGTGTATATAAATTTCAATGTATCCACCGCGGGCGAGACAACTCGCCCGAATTCCTTCTATCCTCTCGTACTTTGTCGTTATTTACTCATTTTTCCGTATTCGCATTCGACTAATTTACGCAAAAAATATTGCGTGGGAAAGTGCCACGTTCGCTTGGAATTCGACGGCGTCTCGTTCTGCTCTTGTCTTTCGCACTCATTTCATTCAAGCCGCCTCAGGGAACTGTTCTACTGGTCTTCCACCTACCTCCCTCCCCCCCCTTAGGCTCTCCTGGTTCTGCCCCTTAACAATGGCCGTCCCATCTACCTCAGACGTCGCTATTCTCACAGTTGGCGTAGTCCTCGCCGGTGCTTATCTCTTCCGTGATCAGTTATTCTCCTCCAAACAGAAAGCCGTCCCCGCTGTCCCAACAAAGACCTCGAATGGCCACTCCAACCCCAGAGACTTCGTCGCCAAAATGAAGGAAGGGGTATAATTCTCGTTTTGCCCTCTCTCACCCTCCAGCTGACGTGCTCGTACTTAGAAAAAACGCATCGTCATCTTTTACGGTTCACAAACAGGCACCGCCGAAGAATACGCCATTCGCCTGGCCAAAGAGGCAAAGTCAAAGTTTGGTCTTTCCTCCTTGGTCTGCGACCCTGAGGAGTACGACTTTGAGAATCTCGACCAGATACCAGAGGATTCTTGTGTCTTCTTCGTCGTAGCTACCTACGGAGAGGGCGAGCCAACGGATAACGCGGTGCAACTCATGCAAAACTTGCAAGACCAATCCTTCGAGTTCTCCAATGGCGAACATAAGTTGGACGGCCTCAAGTATGTCGTGTTCGCTCTCGGTAACAAGACCTACGAACATTATAACGCTATTGGTCGTATCGTCGACGCCGAGTTGACCAAGATGGGTGCCGTTCGGATTGGTGAACGTGGCGAGGGCGATGACGATAAGAGCATGGAAGAAGACTACCTTGCATGGAAGGACGGCATGTGGGAATCGTTTGCCGATGCCATGGGTGTCGAAGAGGGCCAGGGTGGGGATTCTCCCGACTTTAGCGTTACCGAACTCGATTCCCACCCTCAAGAAAAAGTTTACCTTGGTGCGCTTTATTCTACGTATCCCATCCCCCAAAAAATACTTAATTGTTCATCAGGTGAATATTCGGTTCGCGCTCTGACTAAGACCAAGGGCATTCATGATGCCAAGAACCCTTACGCGTCCCCTGTCTCGGCATCCCGTGAACTCTTCCAGGTAGTTGCGAATCGAAACTGCGTGCACATGGAATTCAACATAGAAGGTTCCGGTATCACTTATCAGCATGGTGATCATGTCGGCGTCTGGCCTTCAAACCCCGACATTGAGGTAGACCGCCTGCTTTGCGTACTCGGACTTGGACACAAGAAAGATACCGTCATTAACATTGATTCCCTCGATCCAGCCTTGGCTAAAGTCCCTTTCCCTGTTCCTACTACATATGGCGCGGTACTTCGCCACTACATCGATATCTGCGCGGTTGCAGGTCGTCAAATGATTGGAGTCTTTTCAAAGTTTGCGCCTTCTCCCGATGCCGAGGCTTTCCTCAAAAAATTGAGCAGTGATAAAGAAGAATATGCTGCAGTTGTCACGAACGGATGTTTCAAACTTGGCGAAGTTCTTCAACTTGCTGTTCGCGACGATATTTCGGTTCCTCCCACTGCTGACAACACCATAGCGTGGTCTATTCCCTTTGATATCATCGTTTCCTCCATTCCTCGTCTCCAGCCCCGCTACTACTCGATTTCATCTAGCCCCAAGCTCCATCCTACCACCATCCACGTTACTGCTGTAGTACTCAAGTACGACTCCGTCCCCAATGCTCTGTTGTCCGCTCGCACTGTCTATGGTGTTGGCACGAATTTCCTATTGAACGTCAAACATACTGCAAACGGGGAGCCCGTCACGGGTTTGCCTTCCTATGCCATTGAAGGACCTCGCGGTGCTTACAAGGATGATGTGCTGTACAAAGTTCCCATTCATGTGCGGCGTTCGACGTTCCGGCTGCCCACCAATCCGAAGAGTCCCGTCATCATGGTTGGTCCTGGCACTGTGAGTACTGTCTAGCATGATCTCCAGGATATTTGCTGACGAGGTGGCAGGGCGTTGCTCCATTCCGTGGTTTCGTACAAGAACGTGTCGCTCTTGCTAGACGCACAATGGAGAAAAACGGACCAGATGCACTTGCCGAGTGGGGTACCATCTCACTCTTCTATGGTTGCCGCAAGTCTACTGAAGATTTCTTGTACGCCGAGGAATGGCCTAAGTACACAGAGGACCTCAAGGGCAAGTTCAAGTTACAGTGTGCTTTCTCTCGTGAGCCTCCGTACAAGCCAGATGGAAGCAAGATATACGTACAAGACCTTATGTGGGAAGATCGGAAGAACATTGCAGATGCGATCCTTGTTGGTAAGGGATACATCTACATTTGTGGTGACGCCAAGGCAATGAGCAAAGCCGTGGAGGAGACGCTAATGCGGATTCTTGGTGAGGCTAAAGGAGGGAGTGCAGAAGTAGAGGGGGCTGCGGAGGTCAAGCTACTCAAGGAACGGTCACGGATGTTGTTGGACGTGTGGAGTTGAACACTTCGAATCGATTTCCTTGGCTTTGGGCTGCTTGTCATGTACTTACGACGCTCCTGGATATGAATCTGACAAATAGACATGCAACTTACCTAGCTAATACTATTGCTTTGAACTAATTTATAGCCTGTAGGTAGGCGACCAGAACTACTGCCACTGCCAGCTGATTCGGGCTCTACCTCCGACGTCATTAAGGCTGCAGCTGGCTGTTGGGCATTACCCGCAATGTTGCGGAGCAGAGGCATTGGCAGACGCGTTGCATTCCAGACGTTGGTCTTGTCTCGCTGCTCACATGGGACCGGAGTTACTCCAGCGAACGAGACGAGTCCTCGTGACGACCACACTTCTCAACATACCTCACCAATACACACTACCGACCCTCTCCCTGGATGGACCCAAGGCCAGACTTCTCTAAACCCTTCCAAGTCGCCTTCGATCGACCTCGAGGTCGTTCGCACACATCTCAAGGATTGGAGCGTTCTGGCAAGCTCTTCTCTGCGACGACGTGCGGACCATCTTTCCGGAAAAGCCGCAACCACCTTTTCACAACTTGGCCAGCGTCTGAATCGTGTGACGGGATACGACGACATCGAGGCTCTGAAGAAACGGGTCGTTGAACAAGGTAAAGCACCTCCGCTCTCTCCGCTGAGGGTGGAATTGATGGATGTCACGTCCAAGAGGCTCACATCAAAGCTACGCGGAAAGCAGCCAGAGACGCCAAGGCAGCGTACGATGACGCAGTCCTCCAGCGTTCCATATCCCAGCGACAGGTGAACGACCTCCTCCAGCGCAAGTCCAGCTGGACCGACAGTGACGTTGGCAATTTCACTTCACTCGTTCGCTCGGACCACTCTTTCGAACAAGAGGAAGCTCGCGCAAAAGCACGCGTGGAAGAAACGGAGGATGCCGTCGACAGAGAATTTAGCGAGTTGATGAGGGTCATTCTGGCACGATACCACGAAGAACAGGTGTGGAGCGACAAGATTCGGAGCGCCTCGACGTACGGGTCTTTGGCTGTGCTTGGGGTCAACCTCGTGGTGTTCATCATGGCGATTATCGTCGTAGAACCATGGAAAAGGAAGAGATTGGCACAGACATTCGAGAGAAAAGTGGAGGAGTTGGGCGCAGAGACGACGGCCGTGATGAATTCTGGTGCAACTCGACTAGAGGAGCGGCTGACAAGGCATGAGCAGCTAATAACTGAGCTGATCACTCAGGTATCTGCAGAGGTTCGGCGAGGGTTCGATACGGATGCTACACCCAGGGAGGCTTTTGCAAACGAGACACCCGTGGTTTCACCCCCAGCAGCGTCATCGTGGTTCCAGTCATATTTTTCTTCCTCACATCTTGGCGCTGGCTGGGGTCGTGAACTCATACTGGTAGCTGGAAGTGCTGCAGCTGGTGGGGCTCTAATGCTGTTAACACGTAGCATATTTACAAATTCATAAATCGTGATTACTCTGAGCAATACATTCATAGATTCGTACTTATTTGTCCATGAAATGCTGCTCACCCCTCCCCACGACTTCGTGGCCAAGATCGGGTACATTTATGGTACGATACACTCGACAATGAACCCTGATAAGGTGTGCTTCATGTAGAATCACCTTTAAGATTGCCACCCACCTTTCAAGTATAAATTCTCTGTGATCATACATACCACACTGGGTCCAACTTTCAGTATCCCACTTCACCCAACCCCAGCCTTCTTTGATCTGAGACCGGTGTCTGAATTCAAACGCAGGTCAGAAACGAACTTGAAGGTAGGTACCTCTGGTTTCTTGTGTGGCGCCAGCACTACGAGCCAGAGTGCCTTTGTGCTTAGTTCTTGCAGAAGTGCAAATAGCTCGGATGAGGATTCGATGAGATGCAACGCGAAGGAACAGACGACCATATCAATCTTGTCCACGGACGCACTGCTTGCACGGCCAACCCCAATCGAGGTCGCGGCAGATACTGTCGGCGGAAGCAGGCCATCTGAGATGTCTCGAAAAGTAAGCGACGCGCAAGGCAACGTGGTGCGTTCTATATAAGCCACCTGGGTGTACTGCATTTCTTGCTGCGTGGGTGACCTCCTTGGATGACGAACTGAAAAGTGCTCACAGGATCTGCGGCTGTAAACAACAAGTCGTCTGGCACTCGTCCTACCATGATGGTCGACACAGTGTCACATCCCTCAGATAATATCCTCTTTTTGCTTGGTTGCATCCCAGAGATTCCACGTCTCCACCACTCATAGGCAGCTAAGGTGGCTTCCCCGCTTCAATGTCGATAGAACGGCATTGAGTGGGACTGGCGGGGAATAGGAGAAAGTTCGTCACCTGCCTGGTGAAAGTAGAATCAATCGCGAGCCTGATGGTCTGAGGGCCAGGCAGAGACAGACCACAAGCCATGTCAAAAATGAGCGGTGACCTCGGCCCAATAACGTCTTTCTCGTGAGCCCACCACCTGCAGCCAAGGAACGTCGTCCGCATCCGCGTACGTGACTAAACCTCTGGCCTCACTGACCTTTCCAGCCAGGTAAATATGCATGCACAAACGCCCGGAAAGTGTGGGTTACGATATGATGCACCGACCTTCAGTAACATTGAATGGATGCTATTGGTGTGATGACTTTGGAGCAGGTCCGAACCTGTTTATAGTACTGCACTTGGTTCAGGATGATGAAAACAGTGAGCAATACAATGATCTGCTGCGCGTACATTGTCCACACCGTGCTCCCCATAGTTGGCTCGCATGGATTGCTGCAAGTTGCCCGTAGTTGCTACGCGATGTGATCTACCGCCATTCGTTCTTAGCATGATGGTAGCGATCCAAGTAGGCACGCTCAGAAATCATGTAAGGTCATTGCAAGCAAACAAAACTATTTATTTAATTATCTGAGCGCACAAGGTGAATAGATCGGCCAGTAGCCAACGTTCGTCGGTAGTCATGCTCCAAGCTTAACCAGACAGGTCCAAGTCCAGGGATAACCGTATTCTCCGAGTTCCCATGGCGACAGAACCTACGGATTCCCAGGACGAAGACATCCAGGTAGAATTAACAGTACAACAGGATGTAGACGTCGAAGAAACACTACGGACAGACACTGTGACAGAGGTCGAACGGGCGCAGGACAAGCGAGAAGGGAAGAAGGGAGGAGATGCGTCACGAAATCGCGAGCCAGGCAAATCCATCCTGCCGTTCTCAAGAGTGCAAAAGATTATCAAAGTGGACAAGGTGGGTCTGGTCTCCGTACCGCATTCATTGCAACGAGCAAGTGACTGCAAGACGCGATGCTAGGACCTCCCTATGGTTGCTAGGGACGCAACTTTTTTGATTTCGCTCGCGACAGAAGAATTTATCAAGAGGCTTTCGCAAGCATGTCAGAAACTCGCTGAAAGAGAAAAGAGAACGACAGTCCAGCAAAGAGACGTTGGTAATGCATTGCCGTCTTACGCGATGTGCTGACATCTCAACGATTTGTGTACTCCTTTATAGCTAATATCGTCCGACGGGTGGACGAGTTTCTTTTTCTGGAGGGTAAGCTGATGGACAGCGTCAGATCTCTGCAGGCCTTCTCATGCGGAATTTGCAGAAATAATCGGAACTCAGGAGTCGACAGGGAGACGAAAACCCCAGAAAATTAGAGTCGACGGCGGGGCACCTGGCGCCCAAGATCATTTGCAGTCAACACTCAGCAATTTCGTGCAGAAAGCCAACGAGAATGTAGAAACTGAGAGAACTGCTAGCATTGTCATGAACGAAGATAGAGCTGTGTATACTGGTTGATGGTTGCACATGTGTATAATAAAATGGTTTGTTGAGGTTAGTTCCTACTCGAGACCATTTGAATAATTTGGCTGACTCATCATGGGAATCGCTTGATGAGAAGTGGTACTTATAGCCACTTAACTTGTCAAGACAATCAATGCAGTTGCTTGGATGGTTTTCAAGGACCATTAATGTTGCAATATGATCCTGGCATACTCATTGGGCTGACACTTCTGTGATCCATCATGCTAATACTTTGCAATCAAGCTAAGTTGTGGGTGGTGTGCAAGAGCTAAGAAAGATCCATCTAACTTATCTATTCACACTAAGTTTGACATAAGGAGAAATGCTTCATACTGTCAAAGCAATACAATTTACCATTTCAGCTCTCAGCGAAGGCAGCCGCGAGGAACTCCTCGATCTCTTTCTTGTGTTGAATCTTCAAGGGGTGTTTGTGAGGATACACACAAAAAATAGGCTTGTTCCATACCTTGCTTCCCGTTGCGACTGAGCTAGTCGGTTGACGTCCGGCATACAAAGGATATTTCCCTCGGTGGTATTGTGTTTCGTTAGCGGCGGTGAGGATGCGAGGGCCAACGTAAGTCCATGCCCCATTATTGAGTGGCTCCTCCTGAAGAATCCGCATTATTGCATCCCAAAGAGTCAGACAACAAAGATAAATTACCTGACACCACAAAAGCTCAGCATTTGGGTATTTGTCCAGGTGCGGTGTGATCTAAAAGCCGTCAGTTGACAGAAGATACCTAGAAAATTGATCCTACGAGATCATAAGGGAATGGCGACAGTTGCTCTATGCGACTTATAGCAACATCCTTAATACCCTTGCTTTCACGCTCTTGCAAGAGAGTATGGTACACTTGGCCTACGAGTGGAGTCAGCAGGAGAATCTGACAGAGGAAAAAAAGAAAAACCTGTGCACAGGACGTGTCGACGAATTTGTTCAGCTGGTACCAGTTCCTCGGGATGAGACTCAGGAATATATCGCTCAAAGTGTGTATCGCCAATCATCTCTAACAAATTCGAGCGTGCTCGTGGGTGGCGTAATAGAGCTTTGGAGAAGAAGAGAATTAACTGATGATGACATTGTATTTTGAGCACGGAGGAAACCAGAAGGGACGACGGCATACCGGCTTCCTGAAATCGCGGTGTATTTGCCTGCGGAGCACGTGGAACTATCTGACCGTCAGTATACCATAATATCAGTCTACGGACACGACCCACATAGTTGGCCGGCGTTCTTGTGAACGTATCAGCCACAGTGCCTTGCGTACGACATCAAAGACTTACGTAGGATAAACCACCTGCATATTACAGTCCTGATGTTGTCTTTCTATCTTCCTAGGTGTGGGAAATACGTGCGGATGGTCGTCGCAAAGCTGTAGGAAGCGTTCAATTCTTCCACTTGAGTGTTCCGGCCCTTGACCGTCATAGCCATGGGGCAAGTTCATAACCAAGCCAGTTCGCTGTAACCATTTTCGTTCTCCTGCTGCAACGAACTGATCGATGATACATTGCGCATTGTTTGCAAAGTCGCCGAACTGGGCCTCCCAGATGGTGAGCACATCGGGAGAGACGAGTGAATAACCCAGCTCGAAACCGAGAGTCCCAAATTCGGAGAGAGACGAGTTGCAAACGACGAATGGCGCTTGGTTCGAGCCGAGATCGTTCAATGGCACGTACTGCTGTTCGTCCTCTTGATTGTGTAGGACAGCATGGCGTTGGGAGAAAGTACCTCTCTCAACATCCTGACCCGATAATCGAACATGAATTTTCTCGAGAGCAAGTGCGCCAAATGCTAGTGCTTCAGCGGTGGACCAGTCGATGTTGTGACCCTCTTCAACGGTCTGTCCCCGCTGAGTAAGAATGCGTGCAAGGTTGCGATGTGGAGCAAACGCGGTGGGCCACTGCGAGATGGCCCTGCCAACCCTCCGAAGAGTTTCCTCGTCAGAACCAGTGGCACGGGTGGGAAGTGTTTTCTCTGCTAGCTCGCGGGGCGACGGGAATCCTTGCCAAGGTGCTGAGAGCCACTCTTTAGCTGTCGGAACGTAATCCTTGGCAGCTGCAGCAGCCTTCTCTAACATTCCCCATACCCACTTCTTGTGCTCCTCGATATCCTTCTCTGTAAAGGTGCCGCGTCCAACTAAGAACTTTGAATATTGAGTCAGTGTAGTGGGCTGCTTGTTGATAGCCTTGTACATCCGTGGTTGTGTGAAACTAGGCTGATCGGTTTCGTTGTGACCATGACGCCGGTAACAAATGATGTCAATCACGACGTCGCGTTTGTATTTGGCGCGGTAATCCGCAGCGAGCTGACAGACGAAGTTCACGGCCTCCGCGTTGTCACCGTTGACATGGAAGATCGGCGCATCGATTGACTTCGCGATGTCAGATGGATAGGGCGTTGAACGAGCGAAACGTGGATCAGTGGTGAATCCGATCTGGTTATTAACAATGAGGTGAATAGTGCCACCAGTCCCGTAGTTCGGCAAATTATGGAAGCCCATGGTTTCGTACACGACACCTTGTCCTGCGAACGCGGCGTCTCCGTGGAGAAGGACGGCCATTGCGGTATTGTGAGTAGTTTGGTCTCCTTCCAGATTCTGTATAGCAAACGTCTTTCCGAGAACGACGGGATCCTCGGCTTCCAGGTGAGATGGATTGGCGACCAGTGAGAGGGAGACCTTTTTCCCAGAAGGAGTGGGCCGGACGTAATTGGCACCTAAGTGATACTTGACGTCACCAGCAGGTGAATCATCGTCCTGCGCACCAGAAAACTCATTCAGAATGGCCTCGATGGGCTTGCGAATGACGTTTGCCAGCACATTAAGCCGTCCGCGGTGTGGCATACCGATTGTAACATGCTTTACACCATTATCAACCGAGCGGTCAATGAGAGCTTTCATCCCAGGAATGAGGGCCTCGCAACCCTCTAATCCAAACCTCTTCTCATTGGGGTATTTGCTAGAAATGAATTTCTCAAAGGATTCTGACCAGATGAGGCGGTCTAAGATCATGCGCTTCTCTTCTAGCGTGTAGTTCCAAGGTTTAGGAATTTCGATTCTTTCTCTGATCCAATCACACTGCTCCTTGTCGGGAATGTGAACATATTGGATGCCGACGGCACCACCTTAACGCCGCTCAAAAGCAGTTCGACAATGTGACTTTGATACTTACAGTAAATGCGTCTCAAGGTCTTTATGATGTCGCGGAGTGACATTGTCTTTCTATCCTCTGTCGCGAAGTGAGGAAGAATACCAGGCCCAAGAGCAATCTGCTTGTCCAGATCACGCTCCGTGAAGCCATAATGGCTGAGCTCGAGTTCTGGAAGATGATGATCCGCGAGGTCATGATCGAGAATGCCGAGGGGGTCCAACTCGGCGACATGATGTCCTCGAACTTGATACGCGCGGACCAAGAGTTGAACCTAGAACGAGTTAAAGAAAAATGATGCACATGTAGTACGAAGCTTACTTTCAAGTGATCGTCCAATTCTGCACCCCCAACTGCATGAAGGGCTGGGGCACCGTCTGCGGGAGGAGCAATCAAACCGGGTGGTGGTTGAAATGCCTTCGCACTAGGCAGTCCATGCTCCATGCCTGAGAAGTAGGTGGCCCATGAGGCGTGAACCGAATGGGGGTCCTGCCTCCAATGTCTATACATCTCCTCAGCATAGTAGGCGTTCGTGCCGTTCGCGAACGGGTCGTTTGGTGAAGGTGGGGTCGCTGGAGTTGCAAGAGTACGGCGGGCAACTGTAGCGGACACCCGCCCGGAACCAGCTCGTAGAGCGTATGGAAACCGCCTAACTGCCTGCCGCGAAAGCATTGGGAGGGTAAGAAAAACAAAACACAGAGGTCGTAGTAGTACGAGCTGAATTGAGGCAGGTTTAGGATCCGGAACAGCATGTGTGTATTATGTAATAAATTCCGGAACAATCCGGCCGACCCCTCTCACCCATATATGTCCGAAAGGATAAACCCCGCGGTATACTACTTAGGACCAGCCACGGGATACTCCTCTTGCTTCCGTCCTCTGTAAAAGTGGCTCAGATGCTTCATCGTTTGACCAAATCCGTCACACATAGCCATGCCATCCCGAATCCACGGAGGCAGCTTGCCCTGAATACTTGCCGAGCAATAACGTCGATCCACGAGAATGAGGGACGCCCAGTCCATACGGTGACGAACGGCCCGGCCTGTGAGACAGCGGGTTAATATAAACGAGCGGGAACCTTGAATCTCGCACCAATACTCTGGTTGACTGCGCTCATGCACATGTTTTCATACAGCTCTGAAGCAGCGTCTTTGGTGCCTGCAGGACGCTTGCCATTGCTGAGTTTCTTCTCTAATTCGTTCACGTATCGCATCCGTTCCTTCAATTCAGGCGAATTTTTATTTGCAAAAGGAAGGCCGACAATGACAACGGCCCGGGCGAGATTATCTGAAAAATTCAAACCTTCCGAGAGTTTTCCACCGACCACCGCAAAGAGTACGGCACCAGTTCTCTTATCGGACGCATCGGCCGACTGGCAGGTGATGAGAAGAAGTTAATTGGAACGTGTCCTTTCAACGCACCAATGTTTTTATCGCATCTGCATATTCTCGCAGAGTTGATTCGACCGCGCTGGTCGCCTGCGGTTCCAAGAATACCTGCCACTTCCAGTCACCACGCTGTATCACGTCACAAAAGACTAAAGCTAACCATCTTCTTTGCCCCAAACTTGATCACGTGCTGTGTCGTACTCCAAACTTTTTGAGCAGAATTCAAATATGAGTAAGATGGGAAGAATACGACTATTCCTCCAGGAACCACGCTACAAAAATTCAATATAAGTTGTCCAAGTTCCTTGAGCAAACACTGGTTCGACTGTTGCGCGTATTTAAATTCCAGGACGGTGCCTGTTGGGCCCTTGGTAACACAGAGAGTTTGAACGTGGGTCCGCGGGATGATATGGCCACACGAAAAAGTCGATAGTTGCTCGGAAGGCAACCAGGAGAATAGTTGTGCAATCACATCTGACATCTTATCTGTTGGTCAACTCACAACACGCGGGCAATAGAAAGTTATATTCACTGGAGACATGGTTCCGCCTGCCAATACGACTGACCGCGCACTGTCAACCACCTCACGAAAGGTCGTTGAGGGGTTGAGAAGTTGATACTTTATCTCTAACTCTTCCAGGCGCGTGCTGTCGCTTATGAAGGAAAGAATGACGCGCCCATCTGGTAATATGTTATCATATGATATTCGGGATGGAAGGAAATTCGACCTACCTTCTCTGGCACCGACGAGGCCCATCATAAATGCTTCCACTGTATGGAGTGGAGGGGTACCCAGACTTGCTGACCTCTTAGGCGTGGATTCTGACGTGAGGTTAGACGAAAACAAGCGAGAAAGCAGTAGTAACCTACTTTGACCGTCTCTGCTTGACATTTCAGCATAGCCGGATATCTTTCTTGCGATCTGTTTTGACTTTGAGAGGACAGTCAAATTCCACAAAATTTGGAATTCACTTTGCTCCTCTTCAGATATGCTTCGATTTCAAGCAAATTAATCCCTGCTGCCTTCTTTCCTAACCTTTCCATGAAGTCCGAAATCGTGAGGACCTCTGTTCTCGAGTCAAGAGTTGAGTTGGCTACTAATCTAGACGCCCTCCAGTCATCCATGACCTTCTCGATCGCTTCCATGTAGTTGATGAGGCGCTTAAGGTGAAGACTATGCAGTACAGAAAGACGTGTCCGGAATTTTTCATAATACGTTGTGACCTGGCTTAACGAAGTCGACAGAATGCGAGATGTTACGCGAACACTCGATAACGAAAGTAAAGTAGGAATCAGGTCTAGTGAGTGACTTAGGGAACCGATTCTAAAACACTAGCACTTACTATGGGCTTCATCAATTATGACGATCTGGTTCGAGAGGTCTATCCCCAGTGCCTCTCTCGCTGCCTTCTGTAGCAAGAGATTGTACGGGAGCGTCACCAGCTAAGATGCATGGTCAATGATATTAGGATAAGGTAGGTGGCGCCCATCAATTAACAAACCTCCGCTTGATGAATTGCCCTGCGGGAACCATAATATGGACATGTCTGTGCATTCTTTCCAGCTATGGCAAGATCCTCGATGTCTTTTGGAGACGCCTATAAAATAATTGTGAATGCTACTGAAGGTCTCAGATCAGAGACCGACCAGAATTTGGTCCCGAAGATCGATCAAGCGCAATTGGTCTTCCGAGGCTGGAAGATATGGGCACCTTTCCCTTTGCCCTACATTCATATTCGAGTAATCTGCATGACGTCAAACAAATGCTCTCACCATCTTGTAATTCCCGGCATTTTTCATCTAAGTCCCTTGAATTCGACCTCACATCCTCATTAATGCAAAGCTGTCTTCGTGATCCGAGAGAGACGGTTCGCCACTGCCGTCGATCAGTTTTATCGTTCTCTTCTTCTACTTCGAGAGTTCGTTTCTGGCGTTGGCCGGACGGAAGAGCAGGGCAGACCTCATTACCGCGGGAGGGTTCGTCACCATATGAGACATGTCTGAACTTTAACTTTTGAAGTTCAGGAATAACTTGTGTCAATTGTGAATGCGTACGAGACGCATAGTAAACCTTTGTACACGTCGGTTCCTGGGCGTCGACTCGTTCGTGATTCGAGGCTCTTCCGTTCAGCCTGTGTTTGTCTGTAAGGGGAAGCATTATAATGGAACGTAGAATCACGTACTTTGCCATTAGCTCACGGACAGCGGGAGAAATATTGTCTTCCATTTCGTCTGTTTCGTGATCCGGAAGATACAGTTCCGCGTTCTGCTCATCAGGTGACTGTTCGGTTCTGGCAGGGACGCGCTATGTTCTTCGTCAGATACCACAAGCCCCGATTGTCAACTGAAATACTTGTCGCTTTGTGACCCTTGCATTTTCCAACGCTCGCAAGCGTGCCTCGGCTTTTCTAGCTTTTGCTAGCCTATCTTCGTACTCGCGGTCTTGTGCTTCGAGTTCTCTTTGTTTGATTTGGGCTGCCTGTGCGGAAACCCATGCTGGTCCTGCGACCCGCGTTCGTGTAAAGCAATGGGACACGTTTGACCAAGCGTTGCACGTACCAGCACTTTGCACCGCTTGTCGGGAAATCTGTCCTTTGCGTGCTCGTTCCCTTTCGTCAGTGAGCCAAGACAAGCTTGAGCAGAGGAGACTGAGAGTTTTCCCCTGAGGTCAGAGTCAGCGACTCAAGAGATGACCACCGACTCAACGCGTACCGTGCCCGTCGGACTCTCGACGATGGTGACGTGCCTGCGCTCGATAGAAGAATAGACATGCTTCATGAGGTCTGTCTGAATGGAATAAGGCGACTCATAGGGAAAGGCAGGAAACCGCTCCGGCGTGGGCAGCACAAGATCCTCGTGGTTCGTAGAAGACATTGAAGTTGAGACGCGTCCCGTCGTGGTACAACAGTGACAACGTGGAGTGTCGCGTGATCCTTGGCTTCAACTTGTGACTTTGCGGCGCAGGTTGAAGGAAATCAGGCCAGGAACGTCGCCACACATACCAGTGGCTAGAAAACAGACAAAAGAAATCCACAAGCTCAACTTTTGGCTGTCAGTATGTGCGAGGTATGTTCCGTTGCATCATCCAAGTCAAAACCGAGTGTTAAAATTGAATCCCGAGGGTGCAGTGACGCAGCGGACAATGATCAAGGTGAGATTTATTTTATTACAAAATTCTCGTGTGACAAGTTACATGAAAACGACAGTAAAAGTATTCGCAGTGTCTCGATAGAGCTACTAAGACGTAGTGGGTGATGAGCAGTGGATGTGAGAGCAAGGTAGTGCGGACAACAAACGGGAAAGGGTCAGAATACAAATTATACAACCTTCTTTTATCGTGGCCATGCGTACGGCTGGTCAAGTCTATGTCGCCACGCACAGTAAGTATCGTGACATCCTTGGGGCTCGCGGGCCACTATCTCCCATAGAATTCAAGGTCTGTATTCCAACAAGGATTTCTTCAGCGATTTGTCTGATGTGACGTGTTCATCTTTCAGCCGGGTCAATAGCGGCTTGATCCTTGCAAACGCCTCTTCGGTCGATATCTTGGTCTCCACCTCCTTGTCGGGGTCGCTCCGGTTACCGAGGTGCTGAATCTTCTCGCAGATTTCCTGCACTTGGACAACGCCCAACGCTGCAGAAGACCCTTTGAGAAAGTGACCATGTTTGCCAAGCTGTGTCAGCTCATGCTTTGCACTGGAGGCGGGTGAGATGTCGATATAACACTGTAGGGACAAACCGGCGCACAAGTTTTCGTCCATGAGTTTGATGGTCGTCTGTGCTTGTTTGAGGTAGTCATCGACCATGCCCCTGGAAAACTCTTGGTCGTCTCCGTCGTCTAACTCAAGTATCTGTCTGAACACGTCCATATCGACGATTATGTGATTACTCGAAGACTTGGGGGGAGGTGGTAGTCAGCGCGATGTGCGGGGAACATGGAGAGGGTCTATTTCCGAGGTTTGCAAGACGAGAGAACGTACCTTGTCGGAGCATGACTCTGAGGCTGGCTCTGAGGCTGGCGTGAAGGCGGTCGGAACTTTGGAAGGCGGACATGGTTCTTCGGATACAGCACGAGACTTGGCGTCAAGCTTCTTAGCGGGCGGTGCCTTGTTGGACGGGGAAGACAGTGGACGCTTGGGGCTGTCGTCACGGTAAATGGGTGAGCGGGGCTGCTTTGTCGTCGGGTCTGCAAAGCGAGAAGCCATATCCAAGGGAGAAGGAAAGGAAGACGGTAGCAGAAGGGAGGGTAACTTGAAAGAACTATAAAATAGGCGACCGGTCGGACAGGCCAGGGGGAATGAAATCTCTTCCGGAGTCAAGTACATAAGTAGACGGCCGACTGATTATCGACCTTAAGATCACATCACGGCATTGCCCCGTTTCTATACTTGGGACTACACCATTTTCTAGGCGGACATTATCCCGAGTGGTACACCCTTTTGTGCGATTGCAAATGCGTACACCTCTCTATTACGGCGCGAGCTTTGCGAGTCGACCCACAGCGGACGTCCGATCACAAGCCTACCACAGGTCATACCCAGCACCCCATTTCTCGGCACACTCGTTACACGACCTTGCTCGCACGCAACCTCACGATTTCATTGATCGAATACCCTAACTCCTGCAGGATCTGCGACGCACATCTCAAGCTGGAGCGCAGCAGGACGTGCATGTGGTCTACATACCTCCGTCGTATGTTGTGAAAGCCAAGGTGGTGGTCGCTTCACTGGCATCCTTTGGCCGTTGTAGGTAACCGGTGGTGCAACCATACGAACTTTGCCTGCACGGGGATGCTATCCGAGAAAGAGCGTTTCAGCCCTGCGAGCACGTTGAACGCGCATGCCACGCACGTCAATTTCTACCGTTGACCCACGCGCAATGGCCTGGGGATGTGCAAACGTCTCGCCGATATTGTTAATCGGCCCAAACGGGATGCTTGCAGGGATCAGTGTGTCATTTTCATGTGAATGAATTCATTTCAAGTGATACGAACCCAACCCCAGTCAGTTGTTCAATCCAAAAATCTCTCTTGTGTCGTTTTAGCGCTGCAGATATTATGTCAATGAGCGCGTCCCGATTAGCAACACGAGCCGCGTTTGTCGAAAAACGAACGTCATCCGCCAGCTCAGGCTTCTGGATGATTCTAGAAGTGAGAAGTCTGAACTGCGAAAGATCGATTCAGCGAGTCAGTCGAAATGCACTGAAATGAACGAGGTTACTTGTTTGTCATTTCCCGCACCGATCATTAAGAAGCCATCCTGGCAGGGGAAAACCTGGTACGGTACTATAGAAGGGTGCGCAGTTCCGTGACGAGAAGCCTCTTGCCCAGCGATGAGGTAGTTAGAAGCGATGTTGGCAAGTCCTGCGAGCTGAACGGCGTAAGTAGTGAACTTGGGACAGAGAAGCGGTCTACTTGGGTCTCGAACAGGTTACAGTCAATCCATACGCCTTGTCCAGTTTGGTCCATAGACCGTAATCCTGCCATAATGGCACCGTGGGCATAGAGCCCAGTCATGATATCAGTGACAGCCACTCCGACCTTGGATGGAACACGGTCAGCTTCTCCTGTGCTAGGGTAGTTCATCGTACACGAAATCTAAGAGGATAGAAATAGCAGGCTAACATGTGCATCAGGCCTGCCTCAGCTTCAATTACAACATCGTATCCGGCGGCTTCGCGATAGGGCCCAGTCTGTCCGTAGCCTACGCAAGGTGTTATGAACAAGACCCACGTCGTATCTAAATGAAAGGACTGATACCGGTGATTGAAGCATAGACAAGCCTGGGGTTAATTTTCTGACAATCTTCCCAACCAAGACCCAAAGAGGCAAGCTTGCCGGAGACGAAGTTTTCGACGAGAACGTCCGAGGCCTTTACCAACTTGTGTAGGATATCAAGACCCTCGGGTTGTTTGAAATCAACTGTGATGGACCTCTTGTTCCTGTTCACTGCAAGGAAATAGGCTGATTCTGGGGGTAGATGGGATGTTTCGCTGGGGGCATCCTTGATCACTGGGGCAGACGGGGGTGACCATGATCCTGATTGGTGTGAGGTCCGATCGAACGAGCATGAGGCGAAAGCGGTGAACGACTGACGTGTGTCATCCCCTCTGGAAATTTCTTCAACCTTGATGACATCTGCCCCCAAGTCCGCCAGGAGCATGGAACAGGTCGGACCAGCCAACACCCTTGTCAGATCAAGGACCCTTACCCCGTTCAAGGGTGGTGAGATGCCACCGCCGTCGACAGAGGCGGAAAGACCCCTTGTTCCGAGCGTGCCACGCCGACATTTTGCGAGCACGAGCGCATGGCGAGGCCCCACGGTACGTAGTACGAGTGGTATTACTTTAAGAGACATGCCAGGCGGTGAGCGTGAGCAAGAGGCGGAACTTGGATGGGCCCACACGACGTACTATCATTACTCAGTGCCTTGACGCGGCACCGAAATTTAGCGCTTTAGCGATAGACAGAGTGTCGGATGTCTGTCCCATTTCATTGCTCGGTTGGACTAACGGGGAATGGAGGCCCTCTGGCACTCGACTTTCCCCGCGATACCTCGCACTTCATCCCCGGTCCAGCAAAGTAGACAAACAGCTGTTTGCGGCCACGGCGGGAACAAAAATGGGCTTCTTTTTGTCCAGAACTCCTCAAGATACCACCCCCGTCGAGGATGACAGGTCTGTGGTCCAGGTCATTCGTTCCCGATTCGTCAGTACTCTCACATTCATCTTCCCGTCCTCGCCACTCATTCACTCTTGCAGTATGGTAAATACAAGGGAAAGCAACGGGAAACCTTTGTAAACATCTCCTCGCCTCAGCTTTTGCACATTAGCAACAAGTCGCAGAAATCCGTCGACCGCGTTTCTTTTCCCCCTTCAAGTCCAACTTGCGTGCCGCCTTCACCCTTACGGCCAGTTGACGCCTCCAGCCCTAGGTCGGCACCTCGAGCCCAGACAGATGCGATAACGTCCGTGTCTACCTTCTGTTTGAAGTCTCGCAAAGGTTCACCTTGCAAGACAGCTCAACTCTCGCACAGCGCCTCAATGAATTAGCCGCAGCCAACACAGAGGGTTTGCTAAAGTAAGTCTTTTCAGACAATTATTAGCAGAATAGACGGCAGTGAGGAATTCTTTCTCATTCATTGCTCAGTGACGAAGAGTACCGACTACTACGGCAGAACATATTCGAACGTCTGGCCAGTAGCGCCCCTGTTCCCACAGAGGCACCTGTCATTCCCTTGAGCTCACACACTCGTTTGCTCTATGACGGTGAGTCAGCTGTGTCGCTCGTCGTCCTGCTCGTTTGGACTAAGTGTCATTCACCGCTAGGCTCGCACCTCAGTCCAGATGCTTACAGTCCACATCAATTCCAGGTCAAGCCCCGTAGAACACCTTCGGTTCGATCTAAGGCTTCCGTCACTTCGGCAATGTCCAATTTGTTTAAACGTGGGGGTAGCCGTCGCATTAGTGTAGCCTCGACGCAAGAAAGCGCCCTCAGCGAATCGTCAAGCATGTCCCCCCTAGCTTCCCTGACCTCCAATCCTTTCAAGCGCAGGACCATACCCGCTGACATGAGATGTGCTAGTCCAGCCCTGCGACAGGAACAGCGACCTGATCATAGTGCGGTGACGACGCAGTCGCGTGCAGAGCCTCGCTTACTTGGCAGCGCTTCCTACCATTCGATTTCTCGAAGCATGCGCCGGTTAGGCACAGTGACACCTCCTTCCTCTTTCCCAGTTCGTAACTCTGACACAAAACATTCCCCTTCGATTCTCACAAGCGATACGTCGCCGGACGACGAGAAAGTGAAATCATCTCAAGACATTCGTCTCGAGATTGAAGCGATGGAGGCAGAAGGCCGGAGGCTCCTTGATGCCTTCAATGGACTAGAGCTCAGTGCATTGACCCGGAGTCAACACATACCACATTCACCCTTACCGCGTTCACCCTCGATATCTACCATGAATCGGAGGAATGGTGGGGAATATAGCGATTCCTTCCTTACGGCTGGCGGTAGCGCATCTGGTCGGGGAACGCCATACCATGGATCTGACGCCGATGGCATATCTCTTCGATCCACTACCTCATATGGGACCAACGTTTCACAGTCACGTTCCCATCGTCCTAACCCGTCGTTTTGGACAGCCGCAGCAAACCGAAAACGATCCATGTCGTCGCTGTCGTCCCGCGCTCGCGTTCCATCTGCCTCGACTCCCCCGGCATCCGTTCAGGCTCGTCTTGGAGAACTAGGAAGTGTATCGAGCATCAACTTGGTGAAGTTACAGGGCCCGGCGTCGACAATGGAGGAAGATCCAGAGACAACCACTCTCGAAGCTGAGTTGCTTGATATCCGACGTCGGCGTCAAGAAGTGACTGCAAGGTATCAAGACCGTCTGGAGTACTTGCGAGCTCAGTTAAAGGGTGCCGAGTTGCGAGAGAAGTTATTGCGGAAGTGAGCCATTTGGTCGTCTGGGTCCCTGGTAGTCTGAAAGACGCGTCTTTGGATTGTCGTTCATGTTCCGTAATGGTTTCTTTGCTTATAATTATATTATTGCATTGGACAAGTTGATCAGGCAAGCGGAATCTGTAGGAAAATGCTCATAATTTCCAATGTGAAAGAATGAAGTCCATGCAGAACTATTGCCCACTGGCACCAGAATAGCCAGATGTCTTTGGCATCTTTTTCTCCCCAGTAGTCAGCTGCTCCAAGTCCACAGCCTTGAAGTAATGCGGTGCAACTAAGGACGAATCACAAGTTAGCGGACAGCTCCAAGGCGCACAAAACAAAGAACTTGCCCTCCATTAACCATGAGGGCTTGATTTCCATAACCTGCCTGAAAATTTTTCATTACACACCCATTGCGGAGTGAGACACCGGACCTACCTCATATACGACTTCGATGTCATCACAAGCTCGTAGTATAGCACCGTCTTTATAGGAGGTTGATGTTGGAAGAGACTTGATGACGGATGGGTGTACACCGTCTGGTGTGTTTTGAGTGTCCGGTACGAATCGCCGCTCCTCTGCAAATGCGCCTAAGCAACGTGGGGATACCGAATCAGTTAATGTCCCGAACATGACTCTTCATGCAAAGGAAAAATGTACCGTGTTATAAAAGTATCCGGAGGTAATCGCCTTCTGGATGGGCGTGATATCGTTTGAATTAGGGCTACTCCTCACGATCACTTCGACGCGCTCGCACAAACCCGCTAGCTGGTCCCTGATATCCCTCGCACGACTGAGACTCTTGAACTGTAAGAATTGCTCATAACAGAATTGCTGGGAGAAGTTTGTGTCGGCCCATTGTTCCCAAACATTTAACAAGGTAAAGTGGTCACCCCCTGCACGAACAAAATTCTGTCGGGCTTGATCGGCATGGAGTTTCTTGTCCTTGGGACGATAAAAGAGAGACGAGGATTCGGACAACATCGAGATGATTGTCAGAACCTACCGAGACTTGGCATTAAGCTTCTCGCTGGAGCGACAAAAAAAGCCCTCACCTCGTCCGTGCAGACATACTTCTCACTCTCAATGATCGCCTTACTAAGCATAGGGTCTACCGGAAACTCTGCCATGCGTCTCCCTAACTTCGTTAGCTCCCCTTTGTCATTCAACGCCCCCAACGCATATAGCAATTCAAGGGCACGGATAAGCGTCTCTCCAGGCGGTGGATCCATGAACTCGAACTCCATAAAGTTGTTGATTCCCAGGGACTTGAGGAGAAGAACTGTCATGCCGAGATTCGTACGCTGAATCTCTGGTATGGTATTTTCCTCTAGTTCGTTCGCGAAGGCCCACTTCGTGTACAGTCGGAAAGCTTTACCCGGGCCCACACGTCCTGCACGACCGGCACGCTGGTTTGCAGATGCCCTTGAGCACTATAGGATGGTGTCAAAATAACGCGTTATATCCTAATAAGGATTTGCGACGCACAGGTACGACAACCAGCGAACTCATACCCGTTCTTGGGTTATATACGTTCTGCTTCACGAATCCCGGATCAATGACAAACACTACGCCATCAATCGTGATACTCGTCTCCGCAATGTTGGTGGCCAAGACAACCTTACGAGCACCGGGAGGTGTGGGTTCAAATATTTTCGCCTGCATGTCAGATGGAAGGTTCGCATAAATGGGGCAGATAATGAGCTCGGCGATCTTGTTTCCCAGTGCACGTGCCGTTTCCTGGAGGTTCTCTTGAGCAACTTCGATTTCGTCTTGACCCTAAATGGGGAAGAAATGTTTGAGAGTAAAGAGGCACGCACGTGCAGACTTACGGTGAAAAAGACTAAAATGTCACCCTTCGGCTGGGTTGTGTGAATCTGAAACACGGTTGTGATGGCGGCATGGAGATAGTTTGCTTCTGGTTGAGGAGTATAATGGATATCCACTGGGTATCGACGTCCGGGTACTAAAAAGTATGAACACATAATACCACAAACTCGTGTCAAACCTCGCTCACCGTAGAATACAGGTGCACCGTCAAAGTATTCACTGAATTTTTCGGCGTCCATGGTAGCACTGGAAATTAACAATCGAAGTTCAGGTCGAAACCTCGCAATATCCTGTTTGCGGCCAATTAGTAAACATAGGGCAATAGTTGGTATACCCGTCCATCACCTTGACGAGGGCAAACAAAATATCCGTGCTAAGTGTTCTCTCGTGAGCTTCGTCGATTATTAGCGCCGAATATCCAGCGAGATCTGGCTCTGTCAGAAATTCCCTCAACAGCATACCGTCCGTCATGTACTTTAGCACCGTTTTGTCGCTAGTACAGTCTTCAAAACGGATGGAATAACCGACTTCGTAGCCAACTTTTGTCCCCATTTCCTCTGCCACACGAGCGGCAACAGACATTGCGGCAACTCGTCGAGGTTGCGTACACCCTATCTTCAAACCGCTTGCGGTATAGCCAGCCTCGTGAAGATATTGAGGTAGTTGTGTCGTCTTTCCTGAGCCAGTCTCGGCCACTACGATCAAGACTTGATGTTCTTTGATTGCGTCAAGTAGCTCGTCACGATACGTGTAAATTGGGAGTGATTTTCGAGTTTCTTCGATCGTCTTCACTGAATGACAAGGAACGAATATGGATCATTGTGCGGACATAAACCATGATACACACCTCGCAGTTCAGCTTCTTCGATTTGTTTTTGCAGAATTCTATCCTTCTCACTCATCATGCCTTCCGCTTTCAAAGTTTGGTCCATGACGAATTTAATCGTCTGACTCTCGTCAAAGACATACTCGTAATCGTCCACGGCCACTCGTTTATCCAACGCTCCTGTCTTGAAAGTGCTGTGATTTGTCTGACTAGCCTCCCACTGGTCGACATCAGTCACGAAGTCGCCATCCTTACGCTTTGCCTCTTCATATCGTTGATAAAGGACCCTCTCTTTCTTCTTCTTATCAATCTTCCCTTGTTCTGTGAAATAATCGTCCGGAAGAAGATACCCTTCTCGTTCGTCACTTATCTGAAGACGTTCTTCAACAAGTCTGAGAAGCTCCTTTTTCCGCTCCAGCTCTCGTTTTTCCCGCTTAGAAATTTTCATGCCAGAAAAGAGAGCTTCGTCGTCTCCGATCTCCCTGCGCAAGAGCTCGACTTGTTGAAGTTCACGTTTCGTAAGATATTCTTGACGGGAGTGTACACGGAGCGATGGGAGTGCGCGAGCACGCGCTTCGGCGTCGTCGGCTAGCATTCTACGAGCAATAGCAGAAGCGGCACTGGATCCTGATGCGCGAGCGGGGCGTGCTTCAGCATTCTTTAGGTGTACGTCTTCTGGGGGTGTACGAGTGTCCGACTGCGAACCCGGTGTTGCGTCTGTTCTTCGACGTTTTCGCTCGGAGTCATCCTCGTCGCTTTCCCACTGATGGGCGTCTGGTTCCCGCTTGCGAATGGATCTGCGGATGTTGGAGGTCGACATGAGCGCAATGGTGACACAAGTCAAGTCACTAGGTAGCTTTCTGACACTAGCCAACCGTAGCAGTACGGCCTTGCTTAGGTAACCACCACCATCATCAAGGCTAGTCTGCCTACTAGCCTGGGTAGCACTTTGTTCGGTCGTACTACTACTGCCTCAGTGGTTTGCACAGGAAGTCGGAAGGTTTAGATTGCATAATAACTTACCCGATGGCCAGCAGCCAACCAGGTCCTGAAGCTCCCAACCCGGCCAATGTCAGGATCATTACGACACTCGGACATGTAGATCACGGAAAGACCACGCTGATGGACACACTCCTCGCAGCAAACAACATCATATCCCCAAAGATGGCCGGGAAACTGCGGTATCTAGATAGCCGCGATGACGAGATCGAGCGTGGTATCACAATGGAGAGTAGCGCAGTTTCACTCAGGTTTCAAATCAGGGAACGCGATGACGGTAAGCGCATAATCCGATCATAGGAAAGTGTTTTGATACGCATCTGCAGTGATGACCAGTAGGACATACATCATTAATATGATCGATACCCCAGGACACGTAGATTTCTCCACGGAAGTGTCTACTGCTTCCCGGTTGTGTGACGGAGCGTTAGTGCTGGTTGACGTCGTTGAAGGTGTGTGTACCCAAGTGAGTCCCAGCGTCCATAGACCAAAATACATTACCTAGTAATCACCCATAGACTATCACTGTGCTCAGACAAGCATGGCAGGATAATTTACAGCCCATTCTCGTAATCAACAAGTTGGACAGACTCATCACTGAATTGAAGCTTTCGCCGATCGAAGCATATCATCACCTGGCGCGGCTCATCGAACAAGTTAATGTGGTGATGGGGGAGTTTTTTGCTGGCGAACGCATGGAAGACGATTTGCGCTGGAGGGAAGAGCGGGATCGCCGACTCGCTGCGAAGAAGGATCAGTATGCAGATGAGGGAGAAGCAACGGCAAATGAGGAGGATACCTTTAAAGAGAAGGACGACGAAGACATATACTTTGCGCCAGAACGTGGAAATGTTATTTTTGCATCCGCCATAGATGGATGGGGCTTCCGGGTAGGGAAGTTCGCTCAGCTCTACTCCGCCAAACTTGGATTCAAGGAAGCTAACCTGCGACGTGTCTTATGGGGAGATTTCTACCTGGACCCGAAGACGAAAAGGGTCATCAGCTACAAGCATCTACGCGGACGCTCATTAAAGCCTCTCTTCGTGCATTTTGTTCTGGAAAACTTATGGGCCGTCTACGATGCGGTTGTCTTAAACCCGTGAGTATTCGGCCTCTTGAAGTTTGCAGTGTTAGACATAGTGGCAGGAACCCTGAGAAAGTCACCAAAATTGTGTCCGCTTTGAACTTGAGGCTTTTACCTCGTGAACTTCGTTCAAAAGATAGTCGACAACTCCTCTTCGTCATCTTCAACCAGTGGCTATCACTTTCGACATGCGTCATCCAAAGTGTTATCGACATCGTTCCTACACCTTCTGCTGCCCAGGCAGTTCGCTTACCTAAGATGCTATATCCAAATGTCTTCGATCAGGAAGCTAAGCCAAAGAATAAACTAGAAAGTGATCTCTATAATTCCAGCTCTACTGCTGATGCGTATGTCGTGGCCTATGTCAGCAAGATGTTTGCTGTCCCTAGAAAGGAACTTCCAGAGAACAAGATCAGACCTTTAACAGCAGAAGAACTACGTGCGCGAGGAAGAGTGACTCTAGAGACACATAAGGAAGCAGCGTCAAGTAACACGGAAAGCATGGCAAGCACCAGAACTTCTGAGGATATCATGGACCTTCCTGCAGGACCCAGTGATGAGATCCTTCTCGGCTTTGCTCGTCTATACTCTGGGACTATCGACACTGGAACAAAAATATATTGCCTCTTACCGAAATATGACGGCACATTGTCGCCTGATCACCCAGCGAATGCCAACAATATTACGGTCGCAGAGGTGGAGGGTTTGTACATTATGATGGGTCGCGAGCTACGGCAGGTCACTAGCGTCAGAGCTGGAAACACGTTCGCGATCAGGGGCCTAGAAGGCAAAGTCTGGAGAAACGCGACACTCTGTTCCCCTGGAGAAGCCGGAATTCTCCAAGATACTGGCCCTCTACAGGACCAGGATTGTCTCATCAATCTCGGTGGTGCCAACCGGATGGTATTATGCTAACTGCGTTGTCTACATTTGCCAAAACGCTCAAAACCTGTGCTCTAGATACCCCCAATTGTACGAGTTGCGCTGGAACCCACAAACCCTGCTGACATGCCAAAACTCGTCAGGGGATTGTCCTTGCTGGCACAGGCAGATCCATGCGTGGAGACTTTTCAGCAACAAACGGGTGAGCATGTCATTCTCACAGCAGGGGAATTACACTTGGAGGTGCGTCCTGCGTTGACCTCCTACTTCGGTGGGTGCGACAATTCCTACAGAGATGTCTCAAAGACCTGCGAGAACGTTTTGCGCGAGTGGATATACAAGCTTCCAAACCGATTGTTCCCTTCCGTGAGACCACTGTCAAGGCCCCAGGTAAGTTCTGACTCTTTGGGTTCATATTTGTCACCGGGCTGTTCTAGACATGGCACCTCCTAAGACACTCGACGCTGTACGTGGGACCATAAAAGGAGGGAGTTCTCAAAACATCGTCACCTTTACTCTACGATCGGCGCCGCTACCAGATGGCATTCTCCTTTTTATCCAACAAAATCTGGCCACGCTGAGATCGCTGTTACATGAACGCAAGTCAGCTGATTGGGGTACTTCTGATGGTGTTAGTAACGACATTGCCGAGGGGGACCGCCCTGAGGTACAGGGAAATCTAGTGCACGTTCCAGGTGTCAAACCAGAGCAATTCTGGGCCGCCCTCGAGGAGAAGTGTACTGAAGTGGGAGGTGAATGGGCAAACGTTGTTGATAGACTTTGGGCATTTGGCCCCCAGGGTGCTGGAGGCTGCCTCTTAATTGATGCCCGCAAAGACGTCGTTCCCATGTCGTACGTTACCTCCATGATCTCATGGCACAGCGTGGTAACTGTTCCTCTAGGCTGAAACGACGCTTAGTGCGAGATCCGATCCCGGACATTCCCAAAATGGAGAGACATTCTAATTTCACCGGTCATGTCGAGACAGGATTTCAGCTTGCAACCGCTCAGGGTCCTTTGTGCGCGGAGCCTGTTGAAGGCGTCGCTTACTTCGTGGAGGATGTTCAGGTCGATGCTGAAATTTTGGAAAAGGAGATTGGTACGCTCTTGGGGGGTTGGTCAAAACAAAATGAGTGGCTGATGGGGCATAGTTCAAAACAGATTGACGCAGGTGACGGGATCTATGATTTCGGCGGTGAGAGATGCTTGCAGGAATGCTCTACTGGATTGGTCGCCGAGGCTTAAGTTGGCAATGTACTCGTGCGATATTCAAGCATCTAGTGAGTTGGCAATGTCCTAGCTTGACCCTGCCTCACGCAACCGGCGGTTACTTTCAGCAGACGTCCTTGGGAAAGTGTACGGCGTGGTAGCAAAACGACGTGGCCGAATCGTGGGCGAAGAAATGAAAGAGGGTACAGCTTACTTTACCGTCTCCGCACTACTGCCCGTGGTGGAGAGTTTCGGCTTTGCAGATGGTACGCAAATGTTCGGCTAAGGATGCAGAGATGTTTGACGGGGATGCAAGACATTAGAAAACGAACATCTGGTGCAGCAAGCCCTCAACTCATTTTCAGTGGGTATGTCATGATCGACTTTGCAACCGAGTCAGTGCGCTGAATGAACGTGGGTAGTTATGAGATGCTGGATCAGGATCCATTCTGGGTGCCGACGACAGAGGAGGAGCTGGAAGATCTCGGCGAGAAGGCAGATCGGTCAAACCTCGCAAAAGAATATATGGACGCGGTGCGAGTGCGCAAGGGACTATTTGTCGACAAAAAGATTGTACAGTTCGCTGAGAAGCAGAGGACGCTGAAGCGGTGATGACAGCTGAGATTATGTAGTATCCTCTACACGAGGCATGCATGTCTAGATAGACGGTATGACAGACATGTAGGTCGTCGCGGACGTGCCAGCAGACAAGGCAACCTTGGGAACGACAAGGGTGATTATGTAATACGCGAGTGGGCGAGAGAAGGCACCGCGCAGACTGTTCATCCGAATGCTACTTGACCAGGTCGACACCCCTCGTCCTCAACCTCCTACCCATATCTTGCAAATACCTGCACTCCTTCTATAGCCTATTCATGACTACGATGGGCGTCGCTTACGATGGTCTCACTTACCAGAATGGCGTTAGTCCGGAGGAGGTCCCCGAAGAGCAATATATCACCACGTTCTTCTGTCGTGCCCTATATGATTACCAGACGAACGATGCCTCGTCCTTGTCCTTTCGCAAAAACGACATCATAGAAGTCCTCACCCAGCTGGAATCAGGATGGTGGGATGGTCTTCTGGGCGACGAGCGGGGTTGGTTCCCCTCAAACTATGTCACCATCATCTCCGAAGAAGAAGCAGAACTCGCGTTATCGCACTACGAACACCAAGCGTTGCAACATCGCCAATTGCAACTGACGCAGGAGACTTCCCAAGACTCACGCGGAGGAACCGGTCACCCTCGGAGAGAAATCGTTCGGGACCAGTATGGCTCGGAGACCGAGTGGGGTGCAACTGAGCTGGTCGACTCTTCCAATGCTTTCCTTGGACTTGGGCATACCATCCCAGGGGGAGGAACCATGTCAAACGACTTTTGGATGCCACAAGTTACACAGGATGGTCAGGCAAGTCACTCCCATCCTGCTTTGAATCTCACAGTAATGATGAATGGCTGCAATAGATCTACTACGTCAACACTCAGACGGGTCAACATTCTCGTGACTTGCCTCTTGACATCGATGACACTTCCGATGGTGATCTCGCTGCTTTGGCCCCTTCCCCACCTAGCGCTCGCACTGGAACTGGCGCCGGGTTGGGTTTCGGGGCGCTAACGGAGACTACCTTAGCTGGCTTTGGTGTCCCTAAACGATCGGGTACACCGGAACCTTGGATTAGACGGCTCGCCGATGACGGCATGTCGTACTTTTACCTAAATAAGCTGACAGGCCAAGTGAGCTGGACGCTTCCGGAGAGTGAGGTTTCTGCCAAGAAAGGCCGTGCTCGTGCACCCACCAGTTCCTCTACGGCTTCCTCGGAGCTCTTTAGTCGTGACGAACCAGATCAGATCGCTCGCTCTCGGTCGAACTCTGCAGCCCGACAAGATCGTGGGCAGCGCGAGCGCCATCACAGCCCCCCTGAACAAATTAGTGACTCGGATGATTCCGCGGTCTATTCCTCAGATGCTGATATCTCCCCTTCCACCAGCAGAAGCTCCCAGAATGGTCTGAGAGACGAGCTAGTTCCAGATGTCCAGAGGAATCCTGCCTTGGATCTTACAGCTGCAGAGAGAATCGCCCAGTCTTTACAGCAATCCCTTGCATCCTCTCCCCCGGATTTGGTTTCCGACCTATCACACATTGCCAGGGACGCTATTGTCTCCGTCACGAAGAAGAATCAATCACTTACTTGGGTCTCTGGTCGGTCTGAATATGCACATGCCCTTGACAGCCTTATCAGGGTGGTTGTGGTCGCCGTCCGTAACCTGCTTTACATCTCAGCACCTCCGTCTGGTCATATACCAAGCCAACTCATCCCACGGGATGCCCGGGATCGACGTGAGACCACCGCTGCACAAACGCTCCTTAAACCTGCCCAACGCAAGGTTACGGCAACACTCTCCAAACTGGTGCTCTCAGCACGCGCTATGGAATATGATTCGGGCGCCGCTGCCCAAGAAACCGCATCTCGAATCGAGAGTGACGCAGAGGAACTTGATAGAGCTATCGTGGCCTTTGTCGTAGAGGTCCAGAGATATCACAGCGAGCAACAACAAACAGCAGCCGGGGCCAAGCGAATACAAGGTTGCTTCTCTGTGACCCACGTCGGACTTGGACTAGTTGGAGCTGGCTATGGTGGGGCTTGGAAGGGGTTTGGCTGGGTTCCTATGGATGACCCAGAAGAGTTTCCTCAGACTATTCTCAGCTCAGAGGCGTTTTCGGAGTTCAAAACATACATGGTCTCTGTGCAGGCGAAATTTGGAGGCCTCCACACTGCACTGAGAAACCGAGTTGGTGAATCTGGTGAGCATCGCTCGGCGTAATTGACGTTTCCGACGCTTAGTGTATTGAACAGAGCAGCGTGTGTGGTTGGCTAGCAAGGATGTTCTTACAGGACTTCTAACGCTCCTGCTTTTTGTGTCAAATCTTCATATCGCTCGTTACGTTGACATCGATGGATTTTACACGGAATCCGCTGCCGAAGAAAATGGCACGCTGTACACTCAAACAGTGGACAGAGCACGGTTGTTAAGTCGTACATTGGAGTCAGCCATGCAAGCCGTCTATGATGACGCATCAATCATGCTCTCAACTACCCAACATATCCGCCAACCGTCAAGCGGCGTATCCTTCCGGGATAGAGATGATCTGTACGACTATTTGGACGCAATAGCTGCGTCGATTAAGTCGAATCTCCAGTTTCTTCTACAAACCCTGGATGCGTTGCTATCTGTAGGCCATGACCAAGCGGGGATTGCTGAAGGGGATTACAAGGGCTCGATCGAGTGGCGGGTATCACGATTAAGCATCATGGATAGTCATTACGACGCGCGACCTATGTCGGTCCTCAACCCTGCCGACCCGGAGAGCGAAGACATCGTGGATATGGAGGTAGCGTTTGGTGCTTCGGGAAGCAAGAAGGGGACCCTCCAGTCTGACCGCGCTCCAACTTTCCGCAGCCAGTCTCAGATGTCTGACAACACAATCACTCTCGAAGACCACTCCAAGACTGACTCTACGCGAAGTGCGTCATCGAGTGACTATGCTCTGTCAGTCCACACTCTGGTCCCATCAGAACGGTACGGGGGAGGAACATCTGTGAGCGACACGATGTCGCTGAATGACGATGAATGTGGGTTCACTCACCACTCTGTTTCTACTTGCGATGACAGGCCACCACAGCAGCTGTAACGCGGAGTGCTACCAATGCGCAGAAGATCAAGAAGATTTTTGGGGACGACGCGCCCGAGCATATCATCAGTACCAAGCCGCGGTACCTACGGCCAGACTACACCAAGAATGACATGGTCATCGACGTTGATGGCAGCGTTCGTGCTGGGACAGTCCCTGCCCTGGTGGAACGCCTCACGTCACATGAAACCGGTGGTACGTACTTTGTAGTGGTAGGACAGACATTCCGAATGACCTCTTGATTAGACCCAACCTTTATCAAGACATTCCTGATGACGTACAAGTCGTTCACAACCCTAGACGAACTTTTCGACCTCCTCGTCCGACGCTTCTATATCCAGCCTCCCAATAACCTCACTCCCAGTGAGTTGGAGGAGTGGAAAAAGCTCAAGCAACACATCATTCAGATGAGGTTCGGTCTTATTATCCCCGCCGGACTTGGTTTTCATAGGACTCTTTTAGGGTGCTCAATACGTTCAAAGCTATGGTAGCCGACGATGATTTTCTTGAGAAGGAAGACATGTACATCCTTGACCGGATGAAGGAATTCCTGTTACAAGAGGCTGTCAGCAAGATTGCGATATCCAAGCAACTTGTGATTTTGATCGATCGTGTTGTAAGTGATGGAAGGCCAACGGAATTGCGCCTGTTCTCATGATGCTCTTAGCGGGCTGGAGAGCTCAAAAAGACGTTCACGCCGAATCTGGTGTCCCCTCCCGCGTCGATCATGCCTAAGACGAACAAGCGAGTTAAACTCCTTGACGTTGACCCGCTGGAGTTAGCGCGACAGTTGACGATTTTTGAAAGCCAATTGTATCAGAAAATCCGGCCCATGGAATGTCTCTCAAGGTCGCGGGAACAGAAGACGGACCACAATGATAATATCGCCCGGGTTATTCAGACTAGCAATAGGGTAGGTTCACACTTTGAGACGAACGCGCGGGCTCATCTGATGCCATGCAAGATTGCCAACTGGGTCGCTGACGCAGTCCTCGCCTACGAAGACTCGAGGAAGCGAGCAACCGTCCTGAAGCAGTTCATATCTGTTGCCGATGTAAGAAGTTCGCGTAGTTTTACGAGGTTGTTACTGAATCCGATGATAGCGTTGTCGGTCCCTGCATAACTATTCTAGTATGGTTGCTATCGTATCTGGACTAAATTCACCTCCTATTCGCCGGTTGAAGCGTTCTTGGGAACAAGTTAGTTCGCGGCATATGTCGCAGCTGAACGCCTGCGAGATGACGATTGATTCGGGAAAGAATTTCACCAACTATCGTTCAACGCTCGCAAAGGTTGCACCCCCATGCGTTCCCTTCATCGGTAAGGACGTGCTGGTTGGATGAACATGCGGGGGTTGTATTCTGATTTGACGATGGCAGGCGTTTTTCTGACTACTCTCACTTTCATTCAAGACGGCTCCAAGGATACCCTACCAGGTAATCTGGTTAATTTCAGGAAGCGGCAGAAGGCCTCCGAGGTCATTCAAGATATCCAGCGTTGGCAGACTCTACCTCACCACTTCCATCCGCTGCTGGCGGTCCAAATGTACATCGAGGATTCGCTTGGGAAGTTTAGTGATCAGGTCGACGTTGGTGACAAGTTCTGGAATCTTAGTTTGGAACGAGAACCTCGCGAAAGGGAAGACGAAAAGATGGCTCGTTTGTTGCAGGAGAGTGGATTTTTGTAGATGGGGTTGGCAAGTGCCCGACGACGGTCTGCTTGTCGTCGTCGTTTGGACTGTCGTTGTACGGTTATGTTCGGTGGGATTTTGTTTATTACCCTAGTTGCTGCTTCAAAGTCGACCAGATCAAGTTCGCACTCGCCTGGCTGGTCTTGCCATGATAATGATAGGAGCAGACGATACCCATACAACATACTCGAAGGACCAGGACCATACATGCGTACATCAGACACGAGCGACATTAATCATAATAGCGATTCGGAGAGCCTGTGTCACTGACAGCGCGGTATCTACCTCCACCTCTGGCACCCTGTGACTGGAATCGTGCAAACCTCGATACGTTCCCACTATAGCCCGTCGATTGGTAGTTGGCAACACGGTAAGAGCCTGTGACCCATTGCGCGTCAGAAACGGCATTCGAAAGATCGTGCGTAAATCACGTACCGCGCAGCACGCCCCGTCTTCTGAATCCGAGAGAGTGGAGCAAGCACACGCTGATAGCATTGAGCACGCCCGGGATGACGATGAACGCGAGGATGGCGAATGCCGTGGACGTGACGGGATGAGCGACGACTGACGGGGGGGGCCACAGAATGAGAACTAGGAATGAGCGGACGTGGAGAACGCACCGTAATCCTCCAGGGCGATCAAGGCTGCCATGAAGTCGTTCCGGAACGTCTCAAAGGGGGGCCAAGTCCATGCGGCCCAGCACGCCTCGCACAGGGCAGACCAGACGGTGAGACAGACATCGCAGATGAACGTCCACACTACAAGAAGACATTCGATTATCCTGTCTCTTACAGCTGGAAGGTCAATGTCTTCGATGGGTTGCGGAGCCATGACAAGGCAGGGGTGGTGGTAGTGGGGGGACACAGCAGGGCGCGACGAGATTCTTATAGCGAATTCTGGTCTCAGCGCCACCGAGTCGCTGCGCAGAAGCCTAATAGAGATGGCTTGATTCCTTCACCGTCCATTCTTGACTCATGTCTCAAAGGGAACCCTCGTTTTTCGAACGAGAGCGAGATCGCCTCTCTGCAGAGATCACCGCAGTAAGACCTGGCTCTCATCGACCGAGAACGGGAAGAGGCCAACACGAGTTTTCTTGTCTAGGGATTCGAGGAATTGCTGTCCTCGAACAATGTCTTGAATCGCAAGTTGGAAGAAGTACTCGGGATGACAAGAGAATACGAGACGATCGCCTCTCTTTGGCAAAGTTTCCATGAATTGATGCGCGGCCAGAGCCAGCTGCCCAACGATCCAAAGACAGTGCCTGGAACGGGTGCTCATGTCGTCTCTACCAATTTGAGGCGTCATTGACTGCCAAAACGGTCGCGGTCATTCTCGTCTGCACGATATCGTTCGCGGGGCTATCTAAGCATGTACAGGCGGTAGGAGGAACGGAGCGTGTGTACGAATAGTTGCAGCAAAACAAGCGAAAAGATAGGATGCCATTAAAAAGAAAAGAAATACAAGTCCGTTACACATCTGCCCAAGCGGCCACCTGAGCGAGTCATGTCAAGTCAACGCTGCCCCACCATCAACGAGGTGACCTACCCAAGAGAACCCGGCGAATTCTTGCTGATCACGCGCTGACAGTTGACCGTGCACCGGTGTGAGGGTTGGTTGTTCGCGAGTGAATTCCTCGTCAAAGTTGCTCGTATCAGCACTGCCATTCTGCGGAATATTGAGCATCGGATTCAGTATAATCTGCACACAACTTACAATACTCGGGAAATAGGGAGGGGGAATGCGCTTGTTGAACACGTCGTCAAAGTTAACGTCTTTGAAGAACGGATGTCTCTTGATTTCCTCGGCGTCTGCTTTACTTGAACCGAGTCGACGAGTGGGATCCCTTGTCAACAACTGTAGACACCTCAACATCGCACGTCGTCAGACTCGTGAGGGCACTACCTTTTGCAAGATAGAAACAGCGTCCCTTGGCATGGTGATCGGATATAGCGGTTCATCCTCCAAAATGGCATCAAAGATTTCATCCTCATCATCGCCACGGAAAGGCGACTGTCCAAGCAGCATTTCGTAGGTCAGAACGCCAAAGGCCCACCAGTCGACAGCCCGCCCATAACGTTGTTCGAGGAGAATCTAAACAGGCAGTGTCAACAGAATGCCACCCGGAACGTCGTCGGTCGGCAAACCTCAGGAGCCATGAACTCGGGTGTACCACAGAAGGTGCTTGTGGTACAACCATGCCACATTTCCTCCTTACAAAGTCCATAGTCAGCAACTTTCACATGTCCGTCTAGTGTCAACAGAATGTTATCCAGCTTTAGATCGCTATCAACGTTTGAGCTCGATTGAAACAGGCACGGCATAGTGACAACCTACCGGTAGATAATCCCATTGGCATGGAAGTACTCCAATGCCAACAGAACTTCGGATGCATAGAACTTTGCTTGGCGAAGAGAGAACTGTTTGCGTTGAATGTGCAACATGAGGTCTCCCCCGCTCACATACTCCATGACAAAGTAAACACGTGTCTCGGTCTGGAAACACGAGTGAAGGCCGAGTAAAAAAGGGTGACGTTCACGGGCGGCGGCCAGAAAAACACGCTTCTCCGAACGAGTGCTAAACAACTGTGAGCAACCGACCTCAACTAAACTGTTGTACAGATATTGCACCTTTCTACTTCATCGTTGTCGATGATGAATTCCTTCTTCAGGACCTTGATGGCATACAATGCATTCGTTTTCTTTTCCTCCGCGAGCATGACTTTTCCAAAGTTTCCCTTCCCAAGAACGGCTAGGAAATTAAAGTCATCAAGACCAACCTTACGCTTGCGGGTAGGTGTACGTTGCGTAGGGGACATCGATTGAGGTGACGCGGCTAATTCAGCCTGCTGAGTCCGCTGCGACCCGTATTGCTGTTGTTGTGAGGCTGGGGGAACCTGAGGAGGCAATGTCTGCTGAGGATATGCTGACTGTTTTCAATGATGATCAGCTTTCAGGGTCTATATCGATCATCACGACTCACCTGAGCCGGGGGAATGCTGTAATCTTCCTGTTCATACCCTGCCGGGGCAGGAGGAGCCGCCGGAGGGAGTAATGCTTCGTTTGGGTAAGCGGGAGGGACCGGAACTCTTGCTCCGGGAGGAGGCCGAGGTGGAACACTCGATTGAGGTTGTTGATGATACCGAAGATCAACCCCATCCTGAGTGGGGGTGGTGCGACTGTATGGCTCAGCTGGCGGCACTGAAGGCGGTACATCTGCCGTTCCTGTAAGTTGTAATCGGTCCACACCCTGAATAATTGGAACATCGGCCGGTGGTAGAGGTTGTGCCTGTGTCTGAGGTGTCTGAATTTGTGTAACGGGCCTCGCAGGAGTAGCAGTCCTACCCCCTCGTGCCCGATTGATATCGCGCCAGTCACGAAGTAATTGATTGGCGGTCTCCATGGACATGCCACAGAAATCGGGAACGAGGTGTGCACAGTTGGCATGGCAAGTGATCTCACACTCAGTGCACCGGCGGGCATTCTTCCGGCCAAGAGGAAGGATATATCCACAATGGCAGCACCAATTAGCGCCCAAGTTTGTGATAGGTTCAAAGCGGTGAGGGATTCGATGATTGATCTTCTCTTCATCGTCGTCCTGCACGGCAAGGCGGTCAGATGTCACCAAAAGGAAAAATGTAGAAAAAGAAACGCATACCCCAGTGTTTGATTTAGAAATACATTTTGTAACAACCTTCTCGTAACATTTCTTGTGGCACGTGTATCGACAGTCTTCACATTGGTACCCCAACGCGTTGAGAAGGAAATCACCGCAGAATGCGCATAACATGATTTGGTAGAACTGACGCTGAACGAATTTATGACCATTCATTTCGTGAACCTCCCCTTTACGCTTCCTGACGGCGCCTTGACGGCCAAGCCCTCCGGGAGCATCCAGAGGACGCTTTCTCACGTTTTCCTTAACTGTGTCGTTGTCAACAAGCCCTATATTATAACAACATACCACAATGTACGCACCAAAGTTCAAATGTAGGGCCAACGCGCCGGCAGGTTCGACAGCGAACCAAGCATCAATCCCTTCGTTTTGACTTGTGAAACCCATTGGTCCACTAGGCTGACTCATTGCGCCAGGCACAACATTTAACGGCGCATTGACATCTCCGAAGGCACCAGGTGGCGCAGCCGGTCTTCCAACAGGTGAATCGCCATCCATAGCACCAGCTGTCACCCAACCGCCTTGTCCACTGTCCATCATGACCTTCTGTCGCCTTAATGCTTCGACAAGGTCACTGATCCGAATCCAGAGGAGACCAATGGGCACAGGATGTGGCTCTGAAACTTGTTTGTCGTACACTGCAATCTCAACTTCGTTTGCTTTGTCGACAGTGATCTCAAAATCTTCGTTCCAACGGTCCGTCCGGGATGGATGGGAGCGAGCGCGTTGAGTGCCCTCAATCTTAAGGGAAACATAGGTTTCAATGATTTGCTTGGACGAGGAACGGAGTCGGCCGGAAGAGACGATAGGCGGGTGGTCAAGTTCACGTGCACCCTTCACGGTGACAAAGAGCTTGCCGGACAAAGGCTTTGCGCGCATGTTTTCCTTGCGCTCCCCACCTGTGCCTGACATTCCGATTCAGAATCGCCCTAAAAATGGAAGTGACCGCGAAGTAAATCTCACCGGAGGATTGATCCTCCTCTTCTACATCGTCCAGAATGTGTAAGTTCTTGTATCGCTTGAGAGCAGACTGCAAGAGTTGAATCTTTTTCTCGCTTTCGACTCGCTTACTTTCAGCATCCGCGCGGGATTTCTTGTCTCCATCCGCCTGGTATAACCTTGCCATTTTATCGATGCCCTTTTTATACTGCAGCTCGACCTGAAGCTTGAACTCGAGCTGATGAAGCATTCTGGATATCTTGGCAGTGGTGTGGGGGGTATCGGCTTTGATGAGGTCAAGATTCGAGTATTGCTTGATCTGAGGGGCGCCCTCCTCACTTCCAAGGAGTGTCTGGGAGGTATCAGGGGAACCGGTGATACGACCACCAGGACCAGAAGGGTCGAAGTCGGGAGGAATTTGGGGGAGGTTGCGGTCTCTATCAGTGCCTCGACTGGATTTGGTAGCAGAGGATGGTGACAAAGGAGAGGTACCAGATCGCGAAGGATCATCTCGCTGCGCTTGGAGTTTCTTGCGAGCCTGTAGCTCTCGCAAGGTATCTTCAAAGTACAACAAGGAGCGTTCTGCTTCACGAATTTTTGCATCATTACGCCTCAGAACGTCTTGATTTGTTGTCGCTTGACGAAGATGCCTGGATGCATCAAGAACCTTGCGTTCCGTTTCGATGCGTTTATGGACATCTTGTATTTTCTGGTCGAGCTCGTCGAGCTTGCGAATGAAGGGATGAGCGCGGATTTTCGATGCGAACGATAAGACGTACCATGACCGTTTGAAAGCAAAGTGTGATCGCCTTGTGATGGTTAGTTGGCGGAGTCGATGGGGGGTGAACGAGGCTGTGATACCGAGATAACAACCCTATTTTCTTAATTTATTTTCACTTGGCTATCTCGTAATCAAAGCATTGAAATATTTACCATTTCCCCACCCCTAGGACGGTTCCATGCCTTCCTTCTCCTCCCCGTCCTCGATCCGGGTCGCGTCGCAAGATCACGTCCTCCGTCTCAAAATTACTCACAATCTTGTGCATGGGTCGCCGTCAGATATCGTACACCACGTGAAAGGACGGTTGCCAAAGGAGCTTGACGTTCTCTGGTTGTCTGATATCTCTATCTCACTCTCCGGATCTCTCAACGGCCATGAAATACCGGCCGATGACATCGCAAGCTCGGGACTTGTGCATCACCTACGCACACAGTTGAAAGCGGCACGCTTGAGAAACCAATTTCTTTGACCGTGTACTCATTTGTTCATTCAGAACGCCGATCGGCTTGGCCTCAACAACGTATCGCGTCCGTTTGTGGACGATGCAGACGGACTTTCCAAACGTTGGGCGACAATTAGCTACCGTCCTTGCTGGTATCTGATCCCGTGCCAGTAACCCTGACACCTTCACGCCCGCTACCTGAAGCGTCACGTCCCCATGCCAATCTCGTTTCCTTACACCTTGCCTATATCTGGAGGACCGTCGTAGGGTGCAGTGACATTACCGATTGCAATCGCTTGGTCGAAGAGATCAGTCCATTTTCTCCGACACTCTTTCTCCCCACCGAAGCCCTCCTTCATCGTGTGACCGAACAGTTTTTAGTATATCATCTCGTAAGGTTCGTTTCCACTCGATGAACTGAGCTCGGATCAACTCGCACTTGATTAATACAGCCGTTATCCCCTTATTTTTGGACCCTGGTGCAAGGTGATCCTGTATATGCGCAGCTGCAGGTGTATTGCTCAATTTCTGTCAGAGATTTGACATAGAGATGCAACATTTTCCTTCTATTGCTCGCTCTATTGTGGAAATAATGACCCGATCTGAAGATCACAGGTTTATTTCGAAGTGCAAGCGTCTGTTAAAGGTATAGTCAGCATGCATGTTTCAGAATTGATTCCGATGGTGCCGTAGGTTGCGCGGAGGCAGCATAAATTTGTCCTCCAAACTGCCACGGCCGCACTGACCTCTTGCACCGACGCTACCACCTCTGAGTCCTCGGAAGAGGAAACGAACGAACCTCCTGTGATGCCTGCTCTCACAGATGAGCAGGTGCTGTGCGAGAATCTGGAGCAACTCTTCCGCATAGGCGTTCCACAACGTCGTTTCAAGGTCAGTCAGATCATCTCGTTAATCGACTATACGTGTCATATATGGAATCTATAGCCCGCAGCAAAAACTATGAGCGAGTTCAGGCCACTGCGGCAAGTCGACGACGATTTGCTACAGTGTACAATGGACGTAGGGTTCGAAGACGAGGCCTCTTGGGTCGAGCTGCCCGAAATTGCGACGTCACGCTGTACATTTGCGGTGGCTGATTTCTACCAAACATTTCCAGAAGACATGGATGTATTCGCGCAAGAAGATTGGTGCGAAGACGGAATGTGGCGCGTACACGAAGCAGATTCAGGTCTGGGTGAACGCGAGTTGGGTGCCCAATCGGTCGGATCTCTTATCAATTGCACCATCTCATTAGCAAACATCACCACGCGCTCCCCACAAGCCGACCCCGTTGCTCTCTATCACCACCTGGATGTCGACAGTCATGGGGAACTAGACCCGGCTGCGCGCGGATTGGGTTACAAGGTTTCTCAGTTAGCCTATACGGAAGACGCTGGAAGCTCTACGGTGTTTGCTCGGCCGACTCGCTTACCATCGCATGCACCCCATGACCGTCATTGTCTGGAGGGCGGTGAGCAGGTGACAGAGTACTTGGGAACCTGCCAAGTCGAGTCGGAAGGGTTCGAAATTTTGGATGGCTGGTCCGATGTGGACGAGGGGGAGGACTCAGACATGATGTTGTTCGAGCTGGACGTCCCGGACAGCGCCGAGGTGGCAGGTTTCGACGAGCCGCTAGTATGAGATGTAATACGGACTGATTTCAAACATGAGGACGGGAACATCCGAGTTCCGAAACATGAGGAAGATTAATACAAACTCCGCCACTCCGCCAATTCTAGATTACCTTGGACATTGAAAAGAGTCTGTGTGAGCATCCAAACAGACTTGCCCCACTTCCCCTTCCCCCTCCCCCTCCTCCTCCCCCCTCTCCATCGCCATGCTCCCCGCGAGGCGCAACAAGATCGACCTTAGTGTGCGTAGATCGCCACAGCGATTCGCATCTTTTCACGGTCGACTCATGTCTTCTGCACATCTACTCAGACAATGTCAGAGGAAGAGAAGAAGCTCTTCCGATTGTATGGCAAGTTACCCACTCACAAGAACATCCTCACCAAAATGCAAAAGGTCTGTTGCTGCCCTCAGCATGCAGCCTCTGCAACTATCCGTTGAGGTCATCTTACTATCAGGATCGCAAATACTTTGACTCTGGTGACTATGCGTTGTCGAAAGCTGGTGTTGCCCCTCAAAATGCCGTCGGTACTGCTATTCCCAATCCCGAAAAGTGTGCATCCTCCATATGCCGTGTTACGTTAGACTCATTGCCCCTCGCGTCAGTATTCCCCACGCATCGTCACCTCCAACCTCGCATCAGGGGGGTTTGTCCATATCGCCAACGAACTCTTTAAGCACCGCACGAGAAAGTTCGCTGTCTCAGTCCGAAAGAGATACGAATTCGAGAGACAGGGATCCCAACTGCCTCTCCGACGGAGAAGACCAACAAGCATAGCATCGTACATTTGAATGCGTTTGCGCTCGCTGTTTCTTTGACCCGCGCTATTTTTCACTATTCCCACTGTCGCCTCATATCTGTCTGTGCTGATTCCATGTCTCATCCTGTCTGCCTCCTGATTTTGATGCCTCGACTGCCTGACCACGCCGCTGCAGTCATCGTAACACTATCCTACCGTCTTGAACTTGTATTATCACATGTAGGGTTAACATGCACATGAAGCCGTTCTAATATATCCGACATTCTGTTGGGTGCCCTGGAGAAAGTCGTGCCTATGGTGATATGGCTACAAACTCGTACATTGACGCGTCTCCTGCCAGCACACACCAACCATGTCCCTCGAGGCATATCGCAGCGAAGTCGCGCAACACTTTAGCGAGGCCGTAGCCGCAGACGATACCCTGGTCAAAGAATGTAGGCACGTTATGATCGCACTCACGCCTTTTTGTGATATCACCAAAGGCATGAGCATGTGTAAAATGTACAATCTCACTGTGGAGGACTTGTCGTACAAGTGGCAAGCGCTCTCATATTCCAACACGAACACCTTTGCAATATTTACCCTTCAGTCCATCCCGGATCTCAAGGCAAGACTGCAGCAAGAACTCGACAGACTGAATGCCACTAAGCAGGAAGCTGCTTCGCGGAGTGCAGCCGCCAGAGGGCGAGGCAAGGCGGGTGGGATTGCAAGGTCATCGATGGGAACAACTCTCAAGATGGGACTCAAGATTGGGCCGCTGCGACCAGGCATCATCAAGTCTGAGGATCCTGCGTTTTCTGGGCCAACTAGGGTCGTGTTCGAAGGACCCAGGTCGGACCCACAGTCTCGGAAAAGCCGTGCTTGTGAGGGCGTATGGGTCACGCTGTGCGCGACTGCTGACCACATTTTATCTCAGATCGATACATGTACGAGAAAGTGACTGAGAGGAGCGAAGGTGGACCTCTTTCCCTTACTTTGCACGTTGGCGAGCGAGCTGATGCCATGGTGAATCAGCGTTGGACGACCGCATCGACGAATTCGCTGAGCTCGTTCAGAAGTACTACAATGTGGATGAGTTTGCCGATCCAAATGCTGCCACAGAGGTTCGCTTCCCTGGCCGGATTTCACGGATAATTTACATCCGTTTCAGGAAACCACCACTGTCGTGGGGAGGATAGTCCATGACGCGGAAGTATCGGCCTCGGGGGCAAAACTGAACGAGTCGTCTCTGGTCCTTGAATCCTCGCGCATGATGGGTTCTGGCATGCGCATCCCGATACGCTTTGCTCCGGAAACCAAGCTGCGGGGTGGGATCAAGGGCATTGGTGGGTTGAGCTTCTTTCCTGGTGCGATTGTAGCACTCCGTGGTCGCAATGGTGGGGGTGGCTTTTTCCTCGTAGAAGAGTTATTGTCGGTACGCTTTGTCCTGTCCGTCCTAGAGGACTCTTCAAGACAGATGGGTATGCATTCTAGCTTCCCTCTCCGAAAGTGCCATCGTCACCTCCGAGCGATGCCACTGCTGCCTTTTCCATGTGCATAGCATGCGGCCCGTACAGCCTGGATTCCGACTTGGGATATAAACCCTGGGCAAGCTTCGTTGACAAGGCCAAAGAAATCAAGCCTGCAGTCATGCTCTTGGTAAGAGATGGGATTTGTCTGGTTCGGAGCTTGTCTGATGTCTGTCATGCCACAGATTGGTCCTTTTGTTGACGCAACGAACACGCATGTCAAGGACGGGGACATGGACGAGTCGCCTCAACATTTATTCGAGCGGCAATTTACCAAAATACTCCAGGATTTCTTGTCCCAGTCTCCGGGAAGCACGATATTGCTGGTTCCGAGTATCAACGATGTGATCAGCAGCCATGCTGTCTTTCCGCAGTGTGAACTAGATCCCAAGTTTAGCGGGGATCCTGTGAGCCCGACCTAATGACCAGGATTGTCCCCCTTCTAACGACTCGTCGTATAGCGCATCCGCCTACTCCCAAACCCTTGCCACTTCTCACTCAATGGAATTTCGTTTGCGGTGACGAGTGTCGATACTTTATTCCATCTTCGCAAAGAGGAATTTTTTAGGCGAACACCTGAGGTGGATCCCCTGGCCTCAGAGTCTGAGCCCGCGACGGATGGCATGTCCAATCTTGTACGCAATATTTTCCAACAACGAAGGTAACTTACTCATACACCCACAAAGTCCATCTGACGGATGATAATAGTTTTTACCCGATATTTCCTACTCCGTTCGAAGTTGCACACGAGGTCAACCTGGATATTTCGCATTCAGAAGGAATCAAATTGATAGAAAGTGGAGACGAATGTGTGCCAGACGTGCTCGTGGTCCCGAGTCGCTTGAAGCAATTCTCAAAGGCATGCGTTTACGTTCGTGTGCGGCGATTCGTGCTTATGTCCCTATCAGGTGGTAGATAGTACGATGGTCGTGAACCCGTCGTTCTTGTCGAAGGGTATCTACGCGATGTTGTCGTACACCGGGCAAGGATCTGGTCTGGCAAAGGACCGTATGACGGCAGATATATCAAGAATTTGATAGATATTCTTGTTCTTACCGTGGCTCCTTGGTCTCCATTAGCCCTATTTTACCTTGACTACTCGTCCTTGAGAGTGAGATAGACTTACAGTGTTTAGGGGATATTTCCTATTTGGGTGAATACAACGTTGGCTCTGACCATGGGCAAGGGACGACCTTCGAAAAGCAAACGCAGCGGAGACAAGGACGGCGAGCACCCCACGAAAAAGAAACACAAGTCGTCCCACCGCGACTCGCACAAGAAGCACAGACGCACCATACACGACCCGGTCACCATCACCGACGATGACCCAAACGACGACGACATGTGGGTCGAGAAGAACATCGACATCGACGGCGAGCGGGTTTGTTGCCTCGTTTCTTGTCTGGCGCATGTTTATATCAATACACCAGCATTTTTCAAGGGGTATACCGACCGCAGAAAGCCTCAAACTGACTTCTCATGCGCTGCCCACCGAACGCGATCCCTCTCCTCCACCAACCACGAGCACGGAAACAAAACTGCAGCGCGACGAATGGATGCTTCTCCCAACTGCTAGTGCGCCGCTCCCTTCGAGCTCTTCCAAGGCCCTCGCGCTGCAGTTTCCTACCGAGGACGACTCCTACACTGATGGCTACGCAGACGCCTCCGTTTCTGGGCGGACCCTTGGCGGTGCTGTCGACTTCTTCTCTTCTCTCGGCACGGAGAAGAAGCGCAAGCCACAGCCGGACAAACTTGATCCTGACAAGGTATTTCATATCTATTGTTCACATTCGCCCCTTACCGACCATAGTCCTTGTTCATCGCAGCCAAAAGTCAGTGATCGTGAACTTAATATGGACATCCGACAAGGTACCAGCGCCGAGGCGAGTGCCCCACCTCTGCCTAAATCCATCACACCCGGTGGACCGGGTTCAAGTTGGCGTATGATGCGTCTCCGTCGCGTTTACGAAACCGCCGAAGAGGAAAACCGGCCGGTGGAAGAGGTCGCGCTCGAGCGCTTTGGCACGATGCAAGCATTTGAAGAGGCCAAGGGAGAACGACGCATTCTGGACGAACGAGAAAGCAGGCGTAACGTGCAGAAAACTACCAACCATAGAGGGAGAGATCGAGAACCAGTAGGCGAAAAACGTTTTATGTTTACCGACGTTGGTGCTAGCGGTGCATCAAGTCGTAGTTCGTCGTTCCGTCGACCGGTCACTACGGACGAGAGTGCACCAAGGACTCCTTCTCCCGCTGTCGGGTCGGTGAAGCCAGCTGTGGACCACCGGTTTGATTCGTTGCGTTTACCCTCTCAGGCACCATCGCCACTGGTCCAATCACACACGCCTATTCCGAGCGTCATGACGCCTTCGGTCGCCGCTGTATCGAATACGCGGGGAATGTCTCCCTCGTCGCTAAACAAGCTGCAAGCCCAGGTCTTGCGTGCAAAACTCATGAACGCTCCGAATGCAACCAAGCTGGAGGAAGAATACGAAGAGCAGGTACGAATCGCTCACGGCGAACCGGGACAACCCATCGTCAGGACCAAGATCGAGGTCTTGCCCACTTTGGATGCACGTGGACGGTTGTATGACGTAGGTCACGGTAAAGATGATGCAGCACCCCTTGCAGGTAACCGCAAGAAAAAAGAAAAGGTCGTTCCTCCGTTTACTTGGGAATTTCGATTGTGCTGACTTTTGTTGTTCTAGTTCGAGACTCGCGATCCAAAGACTGGTGACATTGTGCGCTACAATGCTGATGACGATGAGATAACGCTTGGAGAAATGTTGCGTCAAGAACGTTTTGGTGCAGGAATTTCTGACCAAAAAAGTTTGGATGCACAGTATGCAAAGGCACTCATGGGCGATGGCAAATTCGAGGTTCATCCTCTTTACGACTCGACGCCTATGGCCGTTACTTACAAGATTTCTAGAATGATCTTGACTACATTGACGACAATGCCGAACGTCTCGCAAGGCAGAAAATGCGTTCTGATGCCATGAAGCGGCAATTCGCCATTAATGGTATTGACTTCGGCGGTCTGATTGGCGTACATGTTCTGATACTGTCCTTGTCTTCTGTCAGACTATAAACGTACTCAGAAAGCCTTGGCTAACTGTCAGTTCTGTTACGGGGAAGACGATTCGCTCCCAAAGGCACCCGTTGTTGCAATGGGAACTCGAGTTTACCTCTCATGCACTCTCACTGAGGAGCTCCTGGAAGGGCACTGTCTCATTGTCCCGATTCAGCATCACCTGACGATGCTCGAAGCGGATGACGATGTTTGGGATGAAGTTCGGGTATGTACGTTCCTTCCGCTTTGGAGAGGATAATTATGGGACCCACAGAATTTCATGAAGAGCCTTATGAAGATGTTTGCAGAGGAGGACAAGGGCGTTGTGTTCTATGAGACGGTAATTAGCCTCAAATGGCAGAAGCACACATGCATCGAATGCGTGCCCCTTCCCTGGGCGCAGTATGATGTCATTCCCCAGTTCTTCAAGGTATGGTGTTCATATCATCATTCTGTTCTAGAAGACAATGAAATTGGCCACAGGAATCCATATTAGCCTCCGAGGCTGAATGGTCTCAGCACAAAAAGGCCATCGACTTCTCGGCACGTCCCGGAGGATTCCGTCGGGCGATGGTCCCCAACCTACCCTACTTTATGGTTCAATTTGACTATAAGGGTGAACGTGGCTATGGGCATGTCATCGAAGGCACAGGGGATTCTGCCGCTCTAGGAGAGGAAGATGGCGGTCTTGACGAAGGAGAGAAAGGTGGTGGTGAATTCCCCAGGTGGGTCATCGATGCGGTGTAGTTGTTGTGTTCATACTGAGGCCTGGCTATAGATACTTTGCGGGAGAGATCATAGGGAACGTGATGGACATTGAACCGAGACGGTGGAGACGACCGAGGAAAATGGATCGTCGGCACTACAGGGATCGCATAGACGACTTTAAGAAGAGGTACGACAAGTATGATTGGACTGGATTAATCGGCAAGTGAGCGAGTGTAGTATGTATGTAATCTCTAGATTATCGGCCCAGTTCGGTACTAGTCATGAGACGGTGATCACACGACGAGCGCCACTTCCTGCTCGCTGAGCCGTGTTGGCGTAACGGAACGGTCAGACCGACCATGTGAAATAATTGGCCATGTATTTCACGACGGTGGGAGGATGCGAGAACCCACGTTCAGGACGTGACCATCATGACCATCTTCTCGAAGTTGCGCGCGTCCTCGAGTATTCATTCACGATTGCCAGCGTCGGGTCTTTGGTATGCTACTGGCACGTTTGACGTCGGGCGCCATGCCAGGCTCTCTAACTTGCTCAAAACCCCCTGGAGGAGGCTGCTCAGTACCTCCAGCGAGCCCACCCTGCGCCGCTCGTACCTCTACAGTCTGTTCATCACAACCAGCTCCACGGCCCTCTATTGATTAATTTATCTCTAGTTCCCGCCTCGTCGGATCGCATGCTCGAAAAGTCAATCAGCCTCGGCGCTCCCCCTGATGTTGTCATTTATGATCTTGAAGACAGCGTTCCTCCCACCTCAGAGGAAAAGACAGCCGCGAGGCAACGACTAGGCCAATTCTTCCAAGTCCGTCGGGCTATTACTTGACGTGCCGTTGTGATGCTAACATGGAGTGACAGCGGACTCCCAAGGAGAGGTTGCCTGTGCCCGAACGCGTTGCCGTCCGACTGAACGACATCAGTACGCCCTTCTTCAAGGACGATATAGCTGAGATTGTGCGTCTGCTATCTTGTTTTGTCGCTCTACACCAACACAACTTCCTCGGAAAGCTCAGATACTCGTCTGTGGGGACTCTCGTTCTCCCAAAGATTCACTCCTTTCAAGATTTGCACTATGTCTCGCGTACCATACGTAATTTGAACCAGCATTCCGTTGCATTGCGCATCGTCGCAAGCATAGAGAGTGCACGCTCTGTCATGGGACTAGGAGATATTGCCAGCTGGAGATCAGAATTCGGGTCTGAGATAGGCGGAAAGCTGACGGCGCTTCTGGTAAGTTCTCTCCATCGTTCAATCGGGCTCAACAGAATTCTGATGGTCGGCTACTGTAGTTTGCCTCTGAGGACTGTATGGCCTCTTACCTTCTCGCTCTGCCATTCATGTGTGACCGTTGATACAGATTGCGCCGATACGTCTGTAGTGCGGACGACCTCGAAACAGGAATTGCTCTTTGTGCGTTCCCAGATTGTGATTACCGCCAAGGCGTTCGGACTGGAAGCCATAGATATGGTAAGCGTGCCCACGCCTCACCTCAAGCTCAGCATTGATGGGGCATTTCAGGTTTGTGTGAATTACAAGGACCCGGAATACCTGCGCGAGGAATGCGAAGATGGCAGGCGACTTGGTTTCACCGGCAAAGTAGGTCTGAGTTACCTCGCTGGTCGACTTGACACGCTCATGTTCGACGCGCAGCAAGTAATACACCCAAATCAAGTAGCGACTGTTAATTCCTCCTTTGTCCCGACTTACCAGGGTGCGATGCATGTTCTATCTCGAGTTTCGGGCACTGAGGGTGACGATATGCGGTTATGTCAATTGAAAATACAGAGATCCTCCGTGCTGCCAAGATCCTTCATCGCATGAGCATCGCACATTCTAATCAGAAGGGTGCATTTGGCCTTGAAATGGAAAGTGGGAGCAAGGAGATGATTGATGCGCCGATGTTGAAACAGGTGCGTGTGTCTTCTTGTCAGGAGAAGACGATCGAGGGTGATGGTGACTGTGTTGTAGGCTGAGAACATCATACGCCTTGCACGCGCTGCTGGCTGTGATATCCCTCATGTAGAGTAACCAGGCCCGCTTGTGTTTTCTGGTAATTCCACTCTTCACGGTGTCATTGACGATCGTACTTCCTCTTGGCCAAAAGTTTTTGACGAGCGCAGTCAGCATGAGTCACTGGTCACTCGTGCCAGCACAGGTTGCACAGGAAGGTTCAAACACGAGGCGGTGGGAAAAATACTATAAGTATCGACATGAACAGACGCGTGATGCGTCTTTGTTTTACTTAACCAACAACCAACCAACAACATCAACAAGCTCATCATGAGTGGCAACAGAGGTGGCAATCGTGGTCGTGGTCGTGGTCGCGGTGGCCCACCAAGAGGGGGTGGCCCCAGCTACCCACCGAGTGGCGGGCAGGGCGGGTATCGTGGGGGTGGTGGTGGGGGCGGGGGCGCGGGGCCACCAGGTGCAGGGGCCTCTGGAGATAGCGTTTTCGGAGGTCCCCCATCTGTTGACCAGCGCCTTGTGCCCTCCAGTTTGGGTGCGCTCGTCCAAAACCTCAAATCCATTCCGTATGATCCTGCGCGTCCAACCCGTCCCGGTTACGGGACTTCCGGCAAGCCAGGGGTTCTCCGAGCCAACTTTTTCCCCATTGTTTTCCCAAAGACAGGCATTATCTATGACTACCACGTCGAGTTTACTCCCAAGACAGACCTCAAGAACATAAAGTCCCGTCTGTTCACGCTGCTTGAGCAGAGCATCCAGCCTGGGTGGCAGGAATATGTACCATTCATTGCACATGATAGTAGCTCTAGGGTGGTTTCCTCGAAAGAACTCCCTCAGCCTCTTGATGTTCTCGTCTTGTTCCTCAAGGAAGGACAGCAACAGCCCACCCCACGCGACAAGACTTATACTATGTCTATCACATTTACCCAGACGCTCAATCTCAGTGAACTTGATTCGTAAGACTGATTGTCGCGTACTCGTTTCACTTGCTGACCACTTCATCCTAGCTTTACCAACGGGGACCCTGACTTTCGGGGATACGACTTCAATCCGCTCGTGGGGGCATACAATTTAGTACTGCAGCACCACGCATCCCGCAACGGCGCTCGTGTCGGAAAGAACCGCTATTTCTTTCCAACCACTGGACAACCCATGGAGCTCTCTACTGGGGTAGAGGCGTGGAGGGGGTTCTTCATGTCCGCCCGACCAGTTTATAAAGAACTCATGGTAAATGTCGGCGTCTGCATGACCGCATTCTACAAGCCGGGTAACCTCGCCTTGGCCATCCAAGAATTTCAGAGGAACTCGAAAGGGGGTATGCCCCAGCGCTTCGCGCAGAAACTCAAGGTGACTACCAGTCATCTAGGTTACACGCAGACGAAGGCGTTGAAGGCGATCGCGTCTACAACAGCCAAGACAACATTCTTCCAATGCGACGAATTCAACGCAAAGTTGTCCGTAGAACAGTATTTCAAGAGGAGTACGTGCAGCGAATTGTCGTCGTGACATATACACTTGCTGACTTTGTACCCCTTGGTGCAGAATATAAGATCACTTTGAAGCATCCTGACTTGCCTGTCGTCGATATTGCTGGCCCGAACTCCAAGCACCCTATCCACGTGCCGTCTGAGCTATGCGTAATTCCCTCGGGCCAGCCGTTCCGCGGCAAACTCGATGAGCAGCAGACGACGCTGATGCTTCGTTACGCGTGCAAGCGTCCCCCAGAGAATGCACAAACAATCCTCAATCAGGGTTTCCCGTTGTTGGGGCTGACGCCCAACAACCAGACGCTGGCCAACTTTGGTATCTCTGTTGGTCGTGACATGGCTGGGGTACCGTTCCGTGAGCTCCCTCCTCCGAATGTCAGCTATAGGGGCGGCCAGCCTCCGAAAGTGAACAACGGGAGCTGGAACATTCTCGACGTGAAATTCCACGTTGGCGGCTCCGTCAGATCCTGGTGGGTTCTAGTGGTCACAGAGAATCGTCCCATCTTCAATGGACCCGATGATCCTCAGTTGGTCGGCCTCTGGAAGGGCTTTTCCAGGAAATGTCAAAAGAGCGGGATGACAGGCATTAGTCCCGAGAGCTCGCCGATCCTTCTGAACGTCAACCTCACCAACCCTGCAAACGACCCTGGCAGACAGCAATCTCTAGCCATCATCCGAAAGACCATCCGGGAGAACCAAGCGCAGCGTGGAAGCCCGTCGTTCATACTCGTCATTTTATCCAGACGCGACAACTATATTTATCCTGGCATCAAACGCATCGGGGATGTCGAACTGGGAATTCATACCATCCATATGCTGTCCGACAAGGTGCTCAAGGATGCTAAAAAGCAGGACCAATACTTTTCAAACGTTGCATTGAAACTGAACACGAAACTCGGAGGCATCAATCACAAGTTGGATGACACAAGCTTGCGATGGTTGACGAAGACAAAGACGATGCTGGTTGGCATGGACGTCACCCACCCGGGACCTGGCAGCATTGAAGGAACGCCGTCCATTGCGGCCGTGGTGGCGAACGTAGATGGCAACTTTGCGCAGTTCCCTGCTAGCTTGAGATGCCAGGAATCGAAAAAGGAGGTGGGTATCACGTCGTTCACGACTACATCGAATGACCATAACTTTGGAACAGATGGTTACGGATCTCTCGGCAATGATGGTCGAACGGTTAAACCGGTATCAAGAGATCAGCAAGTCCCTCCCCGAACGAGTGTTCGTGTTCAGAGACGGAGTGTCCGAGGTGCGTCGATCTATATCGTGGCTTCTGCTTGACTGACATGCGTTCTAGGGGCAATTCAACACCGTCCTCACAGACGAGCTTGCCAAGATAATCGACTCGTTCAAGAGAGTGAGCCCGAAAGGAGGGCCACAGGGAAAACCCTATCAACCAAGATTGACGATCGTCATTTGTGGTAAACGCCACCACGTCCGAAACTGGCCCGGCGATGCAAACGCGGACAAGAACGGCAATACGAAGCCGGGGACCGTCGTCGACCAGGGCATCACCGCGGTGTGCGTATGCTCCGCGTATCCTTGTCCACCGAGAGAACTCAACCCGTTCTCCTTTTTTACAGCTTCGATTTCGACTTTTATCTGCAGGCGCATGCGGGTCTGCAAGGCCACGTGAAGCCCACGCATTACACAGTCGTGTATGACGAGAGCAAGCTCGGTGCAGATGAGGTTCAGCAGGGTGTCAACACGGCGAGCTACCTCTACGCGCGCGCGACTCGATCGGTCAGCCTGATACCCCCAGCATACTATGCGGATCTCGCCTGCGAGCGTGGCCGGTGTTACTTGAACGAGTTCTTGGTCTCTGAAGACAAGACGACGAGTGCTTCCAAGGGGAAGTCAAAGGTGGACAAGGACGAGGAGAAGCAGCGGGTGTTTGAGGCTGCCAAGAAAGCGTGGGGAAGCGGTGTCCATGCGAATCTGGCTGGAACCATGTTTTACATCTGAGGCCTAGGAGCCGAACATGCGAGAACTTCATTCTTGTATCAAGTGATACGTATATATGCATCCGGCATGCACGTTTTGAGCTTGAAGTTGCATGTTCGAATAGGTAAAAAAAAAATATGCAGCGGATGGTATTAATGACTGGCGAGGAGGCTCAGCAGCCACCCACTTCTCTCCTCCATGCACCGATCCACACCATCACGAAATACAAGCACGCAGCGGGAAGCATGCAGACTCTTGCCACGACGCGCCAGTCCCACTTCCTGCCGGTGAGCACCCTCGTTTCTTCGGCTGCACCTGGTCGCCTCGGCCTCGGCCTGTCTGGAGCAGCAGAAGCCAAGTTGGATCTCGAACCGGAGGCAGTGGACGACAATAGGTTGCTGGTGACCCAAATTTGTATGCTTCGCGAGACGCAGGTGGTGGTGCCGATGACTGCCCAGCAGATATCGGGACGGGCTGTCGCCCAGCGCAGGAGGGCAGCCTCGAGAAGGGTGAGGCTGTCGTCACCAAATGCGGAGTTTGTTCCGAGGCTTCCGATGATGTCGAGGGTGAAGTGTGTGGCTGGCCAGCAGATTGCCTGTAACGCAAGGAGACGGATGAGGGTGGAGATGGGCGAATAGTAAGCGCGCCAGCGATGCAAGAGACCTGTGGTGAGTTCGAGGCACTGGTGTGCGGTCAGGAGTGCCTACGAGCCGGGCTGGGGGTGACGACAAGGCTGCGAAGAGGAAGAGGACATACCCACAATATGGCAATGAAATAATCTGCCCTATCTGGAGGACATGTCCGACCCCATGGCCGTTCGGATCGCTCGGGTTTGTTGTGGTAATGATCCGACGAGGGGTAGTACGTGTGCGAATGACCGGGCGGAGAGGAGAGACACCAGACATTTACCAAAACACCGAAAGCCGCGGGTACGACGGACAAGAGACGAAAGGATTCGAAGAGGAGGGTGGTGACGAGACTGGGTGGAACGAGGGGTTCTGAAACAGGCATGATACGAGTCGTCGGAAGACGGTTTGGCTGGGTGAGAGTGGATAGAGGGCGTTTAGAATTTGCGTGCGAGACAAGGACGCGAGTAGTACTGACCGGTTCGTCCGCTTCGGTTTCAGTCTCGCCGGCACCGAGCTGGCCTGGGGCTGTCGTGATCTGAGTGATCTTAGGCTTTCGCCAGCCAAGGCCTTCTCCGAGGAAAGCGGACGGGCCAGCGACGGAACGCGAGGAACCTTGGGCCATGGCGAGCCGAGTCCGAAGTTCGACGGCGAGTTGGGGCATGTGCCTGGTAGCAAAAACGGCGGCGGCGGCGGCGGCGTTGTACCACTACTCGGAATGGCAAGCAACGCTCAGTAGATATGATCATCTCGCGCAGTGCTCGTAGGTACATACACACTGATCCTCGTATTGATGACTGCATGACATCGCGCGCGGAGAAGAGGCGGCCAGATCGCGGGCGAGTGCGCGGCTGTGTTGAAACTACGAGGGCCTTTGAAAGACTGGCGAGGACTACGAGCAAACTCTATATACATACTACTCGCATAAGTCTATTAGAGTACTCACAAGTCGTCTGAACGTTCCTCCTTACTGACGCGCAAATACGTGAATGGAGCGACAACGGAATATTAGCTAATATCCGGTGTTTGGGGTCTTTGGGAGAATTCTGGGTTTCGGTTTTGCAACGCTGCCAGTGTCCTTCGACTCGTCGCTCTCCGTCCCTTCCTGCTCGTCGTCCCTCTCTCCTCCGTCGTCGCCGTTGCTGTCCTCGACCGCATCGTCCTCGTCGTGCAAGACGTCCTCAAGGAGCTTCCTCTCATTTCCATCCCCGCCTTGGTCATTTTCTCCCCAAGATTTCGCTCCCATAATATCTCTCTCTGTTCTCTCCACCCCGCTCCACCTCGTCACACAGTCTTCGTTCAATCCTAGACTCGGCCTCCGCAAAATCTTTTATTCTATCTTCTCCTCCGATCCTTCTTAATGCCCTCAGGTCCCGACAACTCTCCCTGGCCTACACAAACCCCATCAAAACCGTACCAGGGATCGAACCGGGTGAGAAACTCAGCCCCGTCACCGCTCCCCACACCACCCGTTTTCAAGAGGCAGGGTACAATCATCTCGGACAGCAGCGTTGTGGGTGCGTCGTCCATCCGCTCAAACACGTCTTTCGCTTCCCCGTCTCCCTAACCATACACGCGATCCCCCGTCAGACCAGGCCAGATACGACTGTCAAATCTATGCCAACAACGACAATGTGACATGCTATCCCACAGCTGAAGACCAAGTCTTCCAGCATCAGTGGGCAGCCGTCGTCTGTAAGTCTTGACGCGTTCCATTCCGTCGATGTACCCACCGCCTCCCAGGGAACAGTCGACGTCCACAAATCGACCAGAGCAACTTGGTCAACATATACCTCTACAATGGAGATACTCTGGAGGTCTTGTTCAGCACCTTGAATTATCCCAACCCCACCGGTTCCGCAGGCGAATACAACCTCCCAGTCAACGATAGCTGGTTCGGAGACAAGGGTTTAACATGGCAACCCAGCAGTGGAAACTTTTCATATCCGTTCTATTGGGTCATAACGAACGAAGATGGACTCAATGGCGCGCAAACGACAAATCCCACGTTCTTCGCAGTTCGTATGTGCGCTCGTTTTGCCGACTCTTCCGGTTCCTGATCCTCTGTCTGTTCAGAAACGACGTGGGCAGATTCCGTAGCCTCTTCGATGTCACAGTCCTCTCTCTCAGCACAATCCTCCCTCTCCGCTCTTTCTGCGCTCTCGGCCGCCTCGACGGCTTCCAAGGCATCGACGGCATCGGTAGCATCGGCTTTACTAACTTCGGCACCACCTCCGTCTGGCACCATCCAGCAACCGAGCAACGACTCTACGTTTCCACACTGGGCCATTGCAGTTATTGTGGTGCTGGGATTTCTCGCTATCATTGCAGGAGGCGTTCTTGTATGGTTAATCATGCGACGTCTACGACGGCGCGAGCGACTCGCCCACCGTGGGTCGATGGGCTCGTCTTCACCCATGATGGCGAATGTACAAAACTCGAACTCGCCCCAGTTACCGCTCCTGCAATCAGCGCTGGCCGGAGGGGGCGCGCGGACGTCTTCAGAGCATCACCGACCGTCTTCGATTGTATCCCCCGATGGCGTCTCGGACATTTCGAGGGCCCATTCTGCCGGCGATCAAGGACCTTTCTCTGGTGCTGATGCAGCGATCATGGCGGATGCGTTTAGGAAGGCTTTACGAAAGCCTGAATTTGCCGACGCGACGGTGGAAGAACCCGAAGAGAGAAGGGAAGATACTCTGATCAATCGCGAACTAGCTGAAGAAGGCAGGGATATTCGGAGTGTTAGTTCGTCAAGAGGAGTTAGAGTGGAGACCCTGAGCGATGCTGGTGATACGGTGCAACATCACTAGCTCAGGCTTTCCTGTACGCGTTCACTTTTTATTATATTTGCAGCTCGGTTCTCATTGTGGTTGAATTACCGTTCGGATACCTTTTTTTTTTTCTTTCATTCTCTGTGACACAGTGTCCCGTCCTGTTGTCGCACTTGCGCGTGGCGTGTAGTGGTGTTGGATGTTCTCTCTGCTTCGCGCTTTCTGACTGGGTATAATTACACAGCTGCCACTTTCTACGCTTTTCGCTGGTCAGTCTTTCTTTTTCACAGACTGTCCTTATTCCGTTCGCGCGCGCTATTTGGTAATTACCTTGTGCTTTTCTCTGTGCGGACGTGCCCTGCCGAGCTTTATCCAAAGAAGCGCCTTCTGCGTCCACGCGCTAGCCTCTGGGCTTATCCATTCTTTGCCATCAGCTGAGCAAGACCGTTTTTATTGTTTTTGCTGGACGTTTTTACTCTCCTCCCATGCCGCCGATATGGCCTGTCCATGGCACACATTCTCCCACTCCCCTTGTTGGGGACGTACTCACGCTCGTTTTTCACTACCATTCATGAATCAGTCGGTCGAAGCTTACTATGTATTTGCGCGTGGACGTACGCTGGACGGACGGCTCATCCTCGGGGAGACGGACACCATTGAACGTTTTTTTCCTTCTCGCTGACGCTGACTCTTTTCCCTGTTTGTCTGTTTTTGGTCCATTTTGTCGTGGGCGTAGGGATATACAATACGAATACAACAACGTAGCAATTTTCCTTTCCTTTCTTTTTTTTTTTTTTTTGCTTTTGTTTTCCTAATGACGATGCAAAACAAGACTGTCTGGGGGTTCTGCTCCGACGCAGCAGTTGAGCCGCGTGAGGCGCGTGCCTGCGCCACGAGACTTCGTTCGTGGCTGGCAGGCGCCGCGCGTGAAAAAGTTAGCTGGGCCCGAGCGCACGTAGGTCCGCACTCCTCCCCTCTAGCAGCGCAGGGCCGGGAAAGAGTTTCAGTAGCATCACACACGTTCTGATGGACAATTCTCGGTACCCCGAGAGACGGGTGGACGACAATGAACGTAGGACAGACGTGATCCCCATTCGACAACACCAGATCTCCGACGACTTGGGCCCATCAGTAAGACGAGGGCTGTGAACGTCCGAGGGTGCATACAAAAATAGCCAATGCGTAATAAATTTAATAAAAGTGTCAGACACAGTCCTCGTCCGCGTCGTATCGAATAATACACAGCGAGCCCGTCGAGTTTGGGTTTGTCTAATGTGGTTCCCCGTGAGGTGGTGGTATGGTCCGGTCAATCAGTTCAGTCTCGCGCGTGCGTGTTATCGGGCCGAGGTTAGGTGACGCATGAGCAGTTCGTATCTGCACCGCGTTCAACGGGCTCGTCCCCACCACCGTGGAATGAAATGCACGCACGATAATAGGGTCACCGCGCTGTTGGGCACCGTTCGAATCAGGTTCACAGACAGCCCTTTGTACAGGCCACTCCAGCCCTCCTTTTGTATGATCTTGCGGGTGATGTAGATGATGTTCCGCCTTGTGTGCGACTTGATCATTCCGTCGGAGGACAGGTCCTCGGCGATGGGTAGCCGGAGCGTTTGGAGACGCGTACGTATGACTTCATGTGGGTATGTCGCCACCGAGGCGGTCATTTTGGCGATGGCGGAGCATAGGAGGATAGTGCTACTACGCAAGGGTGTCCCCGAGTCGCCCTCTGCGACCGGGTCCAAGTCAGCATCGGCCGATCATATCGAAAAAAAAGACAAAACGCACGTGCCCATAGTTTGAGTTGCTCGTACAAAGGAAACTGGACGGCGACGTGAGCGATGCCAAACAGGCTGGGTAGTAGTCCACGGTAGAACGCGCGGATGCCTTCGGTACGGTAGATCGTTTGGGCGGCGTCAAACGTGTGCCTGTACCTCACTTCGCGGCGTGACTGCGTCTGAACCCGAGGTAAGCGTCGGTCGCACACGAGCACATGGACAGGGGTGAAGTGGTGCGTACCATGAAACGAGTCTTGATGACCCAGAGTGGGTTCGTACAGGTCGTGCTGGTCGCACCGGCGGTCATGGCGGACAGGATGTGGAGTGTCCAAGGATGGTCTCGCATGACGGGCTGGTAGCCCTTGGGTTGGGCTGCTGGGTAAATTCTGCCAGGCGGAACGGGTTCTCCGAGGGGTGGTTCTCCGAAGCGACGCTTGATGCCATCGTAGACAGCAAAGTATATCGCCCAAGTGGGGAGATATCCGAGGACAGTTGGACCGAGTCCTCTGTACATACCCCGGATACCATCGTGTTTCAATGTGTTCTTGACGATATCTTTCCAAGACGAAGGCGTGCATGAGTACAGGGCGGGAAACGAGGAGGAATGAGTACGGACCAAGGACGCCTTGGTAGCCTGGTTGGCCGACGATTGCTCGCTGTGCTTGTAGTTTGGTCTTGACGACATCGAGCGGACATGTGGCTATGCTGGCAACGAGACCGCCTCCAGCTCCTGCTGTGGATAGAAAACGTCCGGGGCGTCGGTGGAAAGCGGGGACGGGGAAAGGAAAAGAATGAGCTCACCAATCATGCTATTTGCCGTCCAATGTTTCTCGACTTGCGGCATCTCTCTTCCCCGCCGGGCGGGGGTGGGGAGAACTAGCTATGTTCCGGATAGTGTTTGGTCGTCTCACTCGAGCAGACGTTCGTCCTCCAAGTTGACCTTGACAAGTCTCCATAGCCGACTCGGAGGCGGTCCCGGGTCTTGCCGATCCAGACCCAAAGGACAAAAAGTATATCTAATCCAATTTTGTTCACCCTGTCTATCCACTGCCAGTCACCATGGTCAGAGTACTCCTCGACAAAGTTCTGCTCGCCGAATGCGACTCCCCAATCATCCTCGAGGGTAACTACTACTTCCCCCCCGAGTCCGTGCGCAAGCACAACTTCTTCAGTTCGGCCACATCGTAGGCACTCTCCCGTGCTCGATTCTCGTCTCACCGATCTCCTTTTCTCTCCCACAGATCCACCTGCCCGTGGAAGGGGTAGGATCCTTTTCTGTTTAAATGGATTTCAACGGTACTTGATCGATCCCACAGCGCTGCCTCGTATTATTCTGCCGGTGTCGACGAAAACAACGTGGTGGTCAAGGACATCGCATGGCCAGTCGTCAGAGTGTGCCCCGTCGCACCCGATCCTTACGCTCGCCACTCAGGTATTATCCTAATCCCAGCCCCGAGGCAGCCCACATCAAGAACCACGTCGCTTTCTACAAGGTGAGCCAGCGCACTCACGGCTCTGGCAGCTCGAGACCCGCTCACCGAATCGAAAGAACAAGGTTATCATCGAAGATTGAACATACGCCCTCTCTCGTTCGTCGCCACGTCACACGCTTTCCACGACATCATGGGCGTACGTCAATTGCAGGGCCAGGCAATCGCGTCATGAACCCCCTTGTATCAGATATGCTGTACACATGCGTTTGCTTTGATATGAATGAAGTGCCTGTGCTGACAGGATGGGCGGTCCGCTGTTCGTCCGCGGATTTGGGTGTTTCCTGTCATCGATAGAGCGGCCGTGGCTCACTCGACGGTCGGGTCATCGGCAAACACGAGATCAATCAATCTTAATCATCACCTAGTCTCACGACGATAATAGATGGTAGGGATGGCATCCGTTCCGATCAAGACATCCCTCCCAGTGCTGTCCATCTGCCGTGCGCGTGTGCTGGTCTCGTCTCGGTGCCACAGGTTGGTATCAAGCTAATTGGTCGCCATTGAGATCGGGTACCCAGTCCCCGTGATGATGGTTTGCATTCGCCAAGGTGAGTACGTCATATCTCCAGGTCCACGATATGTCAGTGATAGTGGATGAACTAGCGCGTGAGCAGACGGCTTCACAGGCGATGGTGAGAGTGACGAGCGTCGTTTGCTCACTCAGCCCCGCGTAGTACACGCTGACGCGCTCTAATGGCATCCACCGAGTTACGTCCCGGCGCCCATATGTCATTTCGACGGAGCTCCTCTTTCAGCGTATATTCTTTCATCGTCGTCAACTTCCCTCTAACGACGCACCTCCTCGTGTACCGTGAATGGCACCGGCGGCTTGCTTCCGTGCCCTTCTTCTCGCCCGGCACGCTGACGAGGCTACTTCGATGAATGGCGAAGAAATCCCGTATGTGCAGGCTTCTTATACGTCTCATATAGCGCTGATAATTTTCGAATTCGATCATGCTAGGCCCCGGCCATCTGTTCATGGGCTATTTTGGAACGGATCGCGTGGCGGAAGGGTGAGACGGGTACGACATGTTCGAATTACTAAATCATCTCAAGATCAGTACTTGCGGCGTTCAGGCGTGTGAACGCTCAGGGACTCTACTGACACCTGCGTCAGGTCCGAGTACATATGTGCCTCTCTTCTTCCTCGAGCTCGTGTCAGCAACACACCCACGTTTGTAGATGACGTTCCCCTGGTGATATGATCCAACGCCGTTCAGCTACACCAATGTTTGGAAAGAAAGTATCGTGAAGGCGTACACCGATACCGCTTGCGCCGAGGGTGCAAGACGACAGTAATTAGTCTCACTCCAACAGATGGCGGTGCCGACACTACTGCCGATGAGGAGAACCTTGCGCACTGGTATTAGCAGCCGGAACTGGTCTCGGTCTTGGTCTCGTGTTTACGCCGTCACGTCGTCCCGAGACTGTATCGCGACGAAGAGGGTGGTCAAAAAGAGAGTTCAGCACGCACCAAGTCTTCGGCATCGTGCTACGGCCGCGAGCGACAAGGGCACCACGATATTTGGTTGTTAGGACGATCGTAAGAAGAGAAACACATGACAGCACCCTGTTGCAAAGCGTCTCCATTATGCGACCCCTTCATCTCAGCATTCGCACCCCGGTGCAGTGAAAGGAGTCATTACCGTACAACTCCCACCAAAGTTGGCGCCGAGGGGATGACGTTCATGCCTTCGAAACGCCCCGGGCCGCCCATTGCCAGAGTCGGAAGCGACACAATGCGATCCGTCGGCGCGCGCGCGTTCGATGCGACAAGCAGGCCAGGCAATACGGTGACAAGAAATAAAACGGCGTGCAGCAGATTGAACGCGGCCACGCTCAACAGCAATGTAAACAGACAAGCACCCGCGAGACACGGACTTGGACAGATCGCAGCGGTAACTAACCAAGCCTCACCGCCCTGTGCCAGAACATCGAGTTCTGTTCTGAACAAGAGATTATCGTTTAGGCAGGCAAAATGCCAGGGATAAGAAGATAAGTAAGTTGGAGGTGTTGACTCACAAGGCGTAGAAAGACTGGGTATAGCAGAACAATAGTATGGAACTCTACCAGAAAAAGCACCATGCACGAAGAAAAAGGAAAGACACCGCTACCGGTTTTATATTGGCCTCTGCCCACCATAAGAGCCGAGCAAAGTCCATGGACAGGAATATCGCAACTTAGGAGCATTTTGCAATACGGCCGCATCGGGCTCTTATTGTACAAGGGGATCCAGATGAATTACAATTACCCACATACTGTTCTTATTTTTGAGAGCCTACTGTGCCCAGCTCGACTCCTTGATGAGGCTGCGAAGGTGTTTGGCCTCTTCATAGTAATCAACCGGGCTTATCTTTGATATGCCGTATCTCACACGCGTTTGATCCTGTTGCCAGATCAGTGAACGTCATCTTCAAGTCAAAGACATCCACTCACGTTGTAGGTATCTTGTTTAGCACGGCAGCTGAAGTTGAAGGTCTTCCCGGCCGCCTGCGAAATGAGGGTATTATACTCGGATTCGTCACGATCCTTGGCACAATCAGATGAGTGTCCAGGCAAAAAGATTGTGTAGTACCCACCTTTATTTCCATGAGCTCGTTTGCAGTCTTCTCAAATACAGCTAGACCGGCATCATTGAATCCTTGAAACCATACTTGGCTAGACCAGTCCGCTACCGCCATCGACATGATGTATCTGAACAGTGGAGTCATGACCCTAGTCATCGGCATACAGGTCATAGGACATACCGGTGTTCGGGTCGCTCAAACGTCTTGTCACATTTTTCACATCTCCATCCATCGCCTATGTCGGTAACCTTTTTGTTGCAGCCTTGCGTCGGACACGCTGGGTACGCAATGCTTTCGCCCTTGATGTGCATTATCGTTGCACGGACACTAAAGAAATCTGCCTTGTCAGACATGCCGAGGTGCGATTCTTTGACGTCGCTCAGATGGCGCATCTCATTGCGGTTAAAGCCGCTAAACGATCCGCCACCACTTGGCATCGCGCTTGAATGGGATTGGAAGGATTTCTCGGCTCCGAAGCCGTCGTACCACCCACGGAGAATGTAAGCTTCTTCTATGTCCGGAGAAATAGTCATGCAGCTCGAAGACAACATCGAAAGGCTCCGACCTGAGCTTGCGATATAGCGAGCACAATGAATAGAATTGCAAGCATACCTCCAAAGTCCCCCACTTTGACACCCTTGAAGGCAACAACCGGGAGATCATCCGCCGTGAATGTCTCCGCCTGTCTTCCCCAGATTGTCATCCTGACAGAGTAGAGTGACTTGTCAACGATAGTAAGGTCACGTTTTGCGACCTAGATACGGTGGTTAGACAGTAGGATGGTCCATGAAATGGACCTTACCGATTTGTTGGTTGCTTTGGAGATGACTTCTCCAAGTGGTCCGACCTCTTTAACGATACCGATAACATCTACCTTCCTTGAGTTAGTCGAACAAACCCTGTCTTAGTTCACCCACCACAAGTTGCATCTTTCTGGAGGGCTTCCAGAGACGATAGCGGAACAAAGTTATATCGAATCATCGGTAAATTAGCCGTGTCAACGCACTACGATGATAGCTCGTTAGCTGAACCCTCCACTGTAGTTAGATGACCAACCTCCTCAATCTCTGTATTCTTTTCGAAATTCATCTCGTAGTCATTCTGAACGTTGGAGAACTTCTTTTTGGCAAGGTTGACACGGCCCTTTGAGATGTAGTAGACCTTGCCCTCCTCCAACTTATCATAGAGCTCGTCCACAGCCGTGTTAAAAGCAGTAGCGCGGATCTCGCCTGTCTCATCCATCAAAGTTACATTGAAGAGCTTCCCTTCTCCACGCTGGTTGGACCAGGTTCTGATTTCGCTTTTCTGAGTGACACGGGCTTTGATGGTCCATTTATTCTGATACGGGCTGAGGCCCTCGATTGGATGGATCTGCCTGCCCCCAGCAACAGAGCGACTGGCTGCCACTGGTCGGTTGGATGACACTATTGACTGGGGAGCCATGGTCGTCATCGCTTTAGGGGTCTCCGTAGCTATGCTGGTAGATGCTACGAGTAGGTTTCCGATTTGCTGGATTGGTCGGCTGGAAGGGATCGTGGGCTCGGAGGACATGTTCACCGACGCATCAGGGGTCTCGGGAGCCATGTTTGTAGAAGCTTCCAATGACGCGGGGGCCGCTACTGGATTACCAATTTGCTCTTCGTCTCTGGAGAGGACGTGAAAGCCAAGGACGATGATGAGTCTGCAAGGCCGTCAGGATAATTATCGGGGTCTGGAGCAATGAACCCAGACCTCTTGCCCTGCACAAAGTTACACGTGAGTTTGTCGATGATCACGATGCTGTTCTTTATGATGTCTCCATTCGTGACGAGGCCGTTGAGCTGTGTGGCAAGCATGGCTTGGACGTAGTGGACCCCGTCGGAGAGGACGATGCGATACCTGTCGACGCGCACGGCCGCTGTCTTCTGCTCCATTTTTTTGAAGGAGAGTAATTGGACGGTGTAGCCCGTGCAAAGCTCGTCAATCTCATTGGGAGAGGCCACGCTAAGCCGTGCACAGATACCTGCTGAGAGCTGGGACATGGTGGTCGCGTTGGAAGAGGGTCACGCGTCTGTCTGTCAGAGACGCGTTTAGTTGTTGCTACCAATTTGTGCCCAACGTAAAGGATGTCTTACACCGCGTTATTGAGTCATCTGCACAGACCATCCTCGTCGTCGTCGCCGCCGTTGCCGACGCTCCAGGGTCTCATCGCTCACCATCTCTCTCAACTTTCGCCTTCACCGACACCCCTCTCCGCAGCCATCGTCAGCAGCCCGCTCTTTCGTCCATTCTCCTTCGCCAAGCTCGACGTGCTCAGCACTTCTTTTCGGTATGCTGTTCATGCAAAGTTTCGACTCTTGAAGGACGAACCGAGTAGCTTGTTTCTTATGAGCTTGAATGTACGGCTGGCGAACTGGTCGACTTCCCTGCTCAAGGGGTTCGAGGGCGGCCATGCAATCACGCGTCTCACCTGTTGCAGTGGCCTGCTCTTGGGGCTCGAGGATGTACTCGCAGAATTGCCTACGAATCGATCGGATGTAAAGTCTGGCGTAGAGAATGAACTGGTTCTCGCATTCGCAGACGTTATTGACCTCTTTATGTCGTCCGATTCCTGGGGCAAGCAGTTCCAACCCGCCGTCGAGGGAGGAGGTGCGATATTCGCCCTTTGAGAGGGTGTTCATGCTAAGCACGTTCGTAGAGGATGCCCTCACACTCCCTCTTATCGTTTCGTCACCGGCTTTGCTGGTTGTTCCACCGGAGAAAATCAACGCGCTGCCATTGCAAGTGGGTATCGCTACGTCAATACTTGCTCTGTCGCTCATTTAACTCAGCAAATGCTGAGTCTAGTAGTCCGTGCAATAACACAAGCATTCATGCATGGTGCTTTCATATCCACGTTTTCCTTGTATTTAGGATACGACCCGCAGTTCAAAGTATCCATCAAGGTCAGTTCGTGTGAGAAATGGACCCAGGGCGTGTTATTAATCTGTTTTGTCAGCCTGGGGCACCTATTCACGAGGAAATCAATACGATGGCATCCTCTCATGCGATAGTTCACATGGGCTCTCTCTCAAAGCTTTGCTCCAGGTCCATCTCACTGTATGTGGACTATCGCCCCAAACTTGCGCTTCCCCCTGTCCACGAGACGTTTCGCGCCTTAGAGATGATAGCAAGGAAAGTCGAGACTGGATGGCTGAGCAGCAACCTGGCTGACGCAAATGAAGAGTCAATATGTACGCATTGATTTCCGTCGGGCACCACTGATCTCATGTTTGGGCAGCTCCAGGGACCCGACCGCTTATGATTTCTATCTGGACGATCCTCAAGACCCTGTTATTCTGCACAATCATGATAACGGAAGCGGGCCTCTCGACGTCGGTCTACATTTCCCCAGCCTTCAGTCATTCCTCTGCGTCACTTGCACTTATTGCGTTACGCACCTTTTCTCATCTTGCTTTTGTGATCGAGAAATTTGGTGGTGCCGGTCACGGAGCCTTTGCAGAGCTTAAACGAGCTTTCTACCTCGCTCTCGATGTCCTTGCGAACAACATAGATGAAAGCGAGCAATTTGTCAGGGGATTGTGTGACGAGACATGGACCAGCGGGCTTGCGTCGACGCACCCGGTGCAACGAGCAAAGAAAGCTTTTGCCTTGAGCGCGATTGAGCAGCTTGTCTCTGTTCTGAGCCCGACGACGATCCAGACGATTGTCTTGCCGTTCTGTTCACCGTAAGTTAGATGCTCGATGTTTGGAGGCGACCGTTGACGACCATTCCTCAGGCATTTGTCGGACTATGTCCACAGGAGGGAGTTTGAGTCTGCTCACAGTGTTGTGCTTGCCATCTTCTCATCGCGCTCAAAGCGGGTTGTCCAGGCTGCTTCGACGCAGCTAGATGACCCGCATACATTGGACTCTGCGTCCACTGAGAGAATGATCCCATTCTATCTTGAATCCCTACTTGAGGTGACACCATTGCTTGTGACTTTCAGCGCATAGCCAATCTGACCGCCGCACAGAACTCTTCCGACGGGAGGCTCAACGTGACACAGTTGCGTCTGGCGTTCGCCATTCTCGTCAAAAGCGCGTCCCTCACTCGGGATCCTGCACTGGCATGGCTGTGTATCAGCTCGATCCTTGCAAAGTGCAAAGAGTTGTCGCGAGATAAGGACCAACAACACCGATTGCACTTGGCCCTGATATCAAGTCTACCTTCCCTCCCTCTCACGCTGCTTCCAGAAGCGCTGTCTTCGGTGAAGGATGCCATCGACGGTACGTCCAGTGATGCGAGCCGCAAAGAGCTGGTGGAAGCATTGTTCCAAGAGATCATGGAGAATATTGGGGATGCAGAAAGGGAGTATGCTGTACATTGGTGGCGCGAGCGGTTCCCTGCTGCCCACGGCGACTGGGAACGGTCAGGGACGAAAGGCCTGGAGATAATTCCACGACTGTAAATCGGACGAACGGCCGAATGTTTAACTCAGTGGTCATGATCATGAGGCAGGTTGTGCCAGATAGATTACCGTATATGTCGCTTTGAGCCTCAACTTTATCGCAAGCGTGTCCAAGTGCTGCCTTGATGGGCACGTAAGGGGAGCCGTCAGTAAACGTTATATATTACGCTGGATGCGACCCTCTCCCCCCAGGTTCTCTCTCCGACCAGGGGTACTCTGTGCGATGGCCGAGCTTGATTCTCCCGCAGGGAAACTCCCTTACGTTCCTGACAACTTGACCCTCGCACAGTTCATTCTAGATTCCCAGCATCCCTCCAAGCCTATCTCCAAGCATGGCGGTCCCTGGATCATCGAGGACCACACGGGACGAACACTGGGTTTCGAAGAGGTACGGCCCTTCATTGCCTCTGAACACAGTCATTCATGACACACATCACGTCTACTCAAGATTCGTGCGCGGGTTTTCGGCTTGGCCAACGGATTAAGGCGCAGGTTTGGTACCAGTGCGTACATTTCTTCCGATCTCCCCGTCAGGGTTGACACTCTGTCCAGAGGAAAACGATGTTGGTCAGTGTACGTCGCTACGAGCCGACCAATACACTGATTGTCTCTACAAGTCCTGATATTTAGTCCTAATCATATGGGTAGGTTGCTACCTGTCGTATCGTTTCATGCTAACTATTTATTGTCGCCAATGTGCTGGTAGACTACCTTGTTGCTATCTGGGCAGCCCACAGACTTGGAGCCATTATTTCGTGAGCCGCCTCGCCTTCCTACTTGCAATTTGCAATAGCTGAACAAAACAGTGGCGCAAATCCTTCTTTCACCCCCGACGAACTTGCGTATCAGACACAGACGACCAAGGCCTCTGTCATGATCATCCACCCTGATCTGTTCTCTGTGGCGCACGCTGCGACTCGATCCGCTGAGCTTCCAGCTGAACGTATCGTGCTATTTGATGCGGATGATGCTTTGGTTAATGCGCGGATCACGGTGCAGAAGCTCATCGATGAGGGGCTGGCCAGTGCACCAGCTTTCCAAGAGCGTGTGCTACGATGCGGCGAAGGAAAAACGAAGTTAGCGTTCCTAAACTTTTCCAGTGGGACGACAGGCAGACCCAAGGTCGGTCCTTTTGAACGTCAACGTGTCACTTTCCCCAAGTGACTTGTACGTCAGGCTGTCGCGATACCCCACTATGCGCCGATAGCCAACATCATCCAGCTGGCTGCTCACCACAGGTTAAATGATCCGAGTTGGAAAGACCAACGATTTCGACCAGGAGATATCTGCTGTGCTGGTAGGAACCTCGTTCAGTGAATCCTACAATGTGTTGACAACTCCCTCTAGTTCTTCCCCTGTATCGTACGTGATGCTTTCCAACCTGAGCGTCAACCAGTTGTTAACGAATTGTAGACATATATGGCCTACTATTCAATGTGAGACGTTCAGCTCTGTACTGACGCTGACTGACTCGTCGTTTCAAGACCCACTTTGTTTTTTTCTGTGGCGTTCGTAATGCAGGGTCTTCAGTGGTTCCACTTTACTTATGACACAAGTAGATGCCCATCGTCCTTACTGTCAAGTTCAACTTTCCGAACTTCATGAAAAGCATTGTCAGACACCGCATCACACATCTCATGTGAGCTTGAAATCAAGATTTCATACTGAAACACGTCTTTAACCTCCGAATCTAGGCTTGTCCCTCCCCAAGTTGTACTGTTTTGCAAAGTAAACGCTCAGCTCTGTGCGTACACATTCCGATTGACACGCAGAGCATATAGCATCCAGCTGTGAAAGATTTCGATTTTGGCCATGTCCGATATGTGACCGCTGGGGCGGCCCCACTCTCGAAGGAACAGATGGAACGACTAGTCAAGATATTCCCAAAGGCGGACATTGGGCAGAGCTATGGTTTGTCCCTTCCTTGAGGGATACCAGACTACCACACTGATGCCTGCACTTCAGGAACCACGGAATCTTCCACTGTCATCACCACTTGGTCTCTTGGGCACAAGTGCGATCTGAGCGGCAGCGCTGGCCAAATTATCCCCGGCGTTACTGCACGAGTGGAGAAGCCTGATGGAACGCTTGTAGGATTCGACGAGCCCGGAGAGCTCGTTGTGCGTGCACCGTCGCTCGCGTTAGGGTACGCTGGAAATCTGGAAGCGTAGGTAGATGGTTCTCTTCTGTTGGTCATCCGGTTGATGGCCCTCCGTGCAGCACGAAGGAAACCTTTAAAAACGGGTAAGGAAGCCATGTGGTGAGACATGGGCTCAGCTGACGGCGTGTTAGATGGCTGCATACGGGTGACGAAGTGAAGATGAATCGAAAAGGGGAGATATTCATTCTCGATCGGCTGAAGGTTTGTTTGCACGTTACCTTTACCGAGTTATCTGATCGGGTTTATCAGGAAATGCTGAAGGTGCGAGGGTTTCAGGTCGCGCCTGCAGAATTAGAAGGCTGTATTATCAATCACCCGGACGTTGTGGACGCCTGCGTCGTGGGTGTCCCTGACGAGTACAGCGGTGAACTTCCGTTTGCGTTTGTCGTCTTGCGATCCAATGCCGTAAGTCGGATACGCGAGGATCCAGCTGTGGCGGAGATGATGAAGCAATCGATTATCAAGGTTGGTGTATCCGTTCATTTACTGAGTCGGCGACGTTTGACGTTATATCTCCTTAAGCACGTCGCTGATAACAAGGTTGGGTACAAACGGTTGGCTGGCGGGGTCGAGTTCGTGGACGTGATACCGAAGAACCCGAGTGGCAAGCTGTTGAGACGTGTGCTGAGGGATACAGCTAGGGACCTGAAATCGCGGGCGGCTGCGAAACTCTGATTGGTGTCGGTTCATTTTATCAAAGTGAACTCATTTAGTGCTGTCACTAGTCTGGGAAAGACTTGGTGACAGCCAGCAAGCATAGTAAACATTAGCCACGTAACGATAGCGCTGGCCACTACTTACAGTAGCAACCCTGACAATATCCCCTTCCAGAAGTTGAAAGTCGCCAGAACCGATGGCCCTTATGACACACCGAGTAATGATCCGGGCGAACGAGGTCTTCAACCGTTTTGTTCCTTTCGCTCTCACCCTCAACCAACTTGCATCCCCTCATCATGTTCGAAATATCTGGGGGCCTCATCGACTACTCGGTTCCTGACGACCTGACCATCCCACAATTCTTCCTGGATACCCACCATCCCCTACGACCAACACGCAAGGCTGGTGTCCCATGGTTGATCGAAGATGCCACCGCAAGACCCATCGACCTCGAGGAGGTATGTGCCCGATCCCTGCGCAGTGCTTTTTTGTCGATCAAGAGGCTCTATTCACCTCAGTTACGTACGCGAACATTTGGCCTCGCGAATGCGCTTAGAGCGCATTTTGGCATCAGTGAGTGATGGCTCCGCCAACATCTGCCGCAGTCTCACGTCGTACCACCACGCAGAGGAAGACGACGTTGGTGCGTCTCTCTCTCTCTCGTCCTGTGCGTACTCATGGTGTATGCCAGTGGTGATATTCAGTCCAAACCACGTTGGTGCGTCGTCTGTACTTCTCTGGTCGAGCGCAAGGGCCCGTGACGCATGCACGCTTTTCAGACTACCCGCCCGCGATATGGGCGACGCATAGGCTGGGGGCCATCGTCTCGTCAGTCCTTTCCTTTTCTTGTCTCAAGTTTCACCTCCACATGCGCGGCCATAAACGACAGAGGCGCAAACCCGGGTTACACGGCTGACGAGCTGTTACACCAAATTCAAGTCACGGCCGCGACGCTCGTCGTCACTCACCCGGTGTCTCTGCGTACTGCCGTAGTTGCGGCGCGTCAAGCCGGCATACCGGACACCCGCGTGGTGGTGTTCGACGGGGTCCCCGGCAGTGCTCATATCTCTGTGGAGACACTAGTACAGAAGGGTTTGCAATTGGACCACACCTTCGTCGAACGCAAGCTCCGACCCGGCGAAGCCAAGTCAAAGATCGCCTTTCTCAACTTTTCTAGCGGCACGACCGGTAGACCCAAGGTGAGGTCCCCTTGTTGCGTGTATGCGCATACAATCAATTCCCAAGTTGCCAGGCTGTGGCGATTCCACATTATGGGCCCATTGTCAACGTCATCCAAATGGCGCTTCACAACGGGGTTCACCGGGAGGACTATCCATGGGAGGATCGGAGATACCGCCCTGGAGATGTAGCAGCTGGCAGTGAGTGAAACGAACTGGTGTCATTCAGTCGATGCTTAATGATGGTATAGTATTGCCGTTGTATCGTGCGTGGTTCTCGTGTCCGTCCTAGTTCCGCCTCTAATGTCTTGCAAACCCAAGACATTTATGGACTTGTCGTGTCTGTAAGATCCGTCCGCTCCATTGACAACGTTTCACTTGGCTCACGTACGACCACAGCTACACTTTTTAGTGTTCTGTGGCGTATGGTCCCTTTTCTTTCCTGCAGGGGGGCGTGATGTGATCAAATTCCCCAGGTCACATTGGTAGTCTTCCCAAGATTCAACTTTAAGGATTTTTTGCAGAGCATATTGCGGCACAAGATAACGCTCTTGATGTATTGCTCTCTGTCCTGTGGTCCTACGTCGATTAACTGACACGTTGCAGGCTCGTACCACCCCAAATCGTGTTGCTTTGCAAGGCAAGTCGCCATGGTTACGCTTGTGAACAGTAATTTGACGCCACCAGCATCCGATGGCTAAAGAATATGATCTTTCCGGCATCAGGTACATGATATGTGGGGCGGCACCTTTATCCGCGGATCTCATGAACTTGACCGCAACGGTCCTGCCCAACGCGCAGATTGGCCAAGGCTATGGTCAAATTTGGTTTCGTTGCTCGTGCATATGACGTCCTGACGCGACTTGTTGTAGGTTTGACCGAGTCGTGTGCTTCCGTTTCCATGTTTTCAACAGATTCGAAGCTCGGAGTCCCGGGCGGTGCTGGGAGGCTCCTTCCGGGTATTGTCGCCCGTGTCGTAAAAGCAGATGGGACTCTTGCGGGATTCAACGAGCCTGGCGAACTTCAGTTGAAGATTCCTGCTACGGCTTTAGGATACTGGAATAACGAAAAGGCGTGAGTTGACGTGGTTACTTCCGTAAAGTGGTTGGGGAGCTCAGCGCCACCTTCTCAGGACGAAGGAGACGTTTCCAGATGGGTAATCACTCAGCCTGTTCCACCCGCGACATTGACTCAGGCTATGCGATAGATGGCTTCGTACGGGCGACGAAGTAACGATTAACGAAGATAAAGAGCTGTTCATCGTCGATCGTCTCAAAGTCAGTGGCGTACTCTGAAATGCGTTACCGCGCTGACGCGTGGGCAGGAAATCATGAAAGTCAAGGGGTTCCAAGTGGCGCCTGCAGAACTTGAAGGATGTTTGCTCAACATCCCCGAGGTCGCCGATGCATGCGTCGTGGCGGTTCCAGACGAGTATAGTGGGGAAGTGCCCATGGCATTTGTCGTTCTCCACGACGACGTCGCCAAGCGCGTTGCAAAGGACCCTGTTGAAGGTGAGAAGGTCAAGGCTGCGATCATCAAGGTTCGTGACCCTCCTCGTCGTGGAGGGCGACGATGATTCTGATGTTGATTGATTAGTTCGTGGCCGACAACAAGGTGGCGTACAAGCATCTTGCGGGAGGTGTCGAGTTCTTGGATGCGATACCAAAAAATCCGAGCGGAAAACTTCTTCGTCGTGTGCTGCGGGACCACGCTCGGGAGATGAAGGCCACTAAGTCGAGGGCGAGGCTGTAGTAGTTTATGTGTATTTGTCCCATTTGCAATCTTATCTTATCTCATGATTTGTCATCTTCAGACTTGCGCGTCTCTTTGGCAGTACGTCCTCTGCATTCGACCTCCACGCGTCCCCCTTGCATTGAACGATACCCCCTCGCATGTCTTTCCCAGTGAAACTCTACGTGTACGATCTTAGCGGTGGCATAGCCAGACAGCTTTCTCTACAACTTACTGGCCGTCAGATAGACGGCGTATGGTCAGTCCTCGCAGGGCGCCTGTCACCACTGGCTCAGTGCTGATCGTGCACGCTCAAGCGCAGGCACACGTCCATCGTCATCTTTGGCAAGGAAATATTCTACGGACAGGGCATCATCATTACGGAGCCTGGGAAATCGCATGTACGTCGAGCTGCGTAGGCGCTGCCGCGTTGCTGTACGACGACGCTGACTACTCCGTGAACGATCAGCATGGATCGCCTCTTCGGATTATCGACATGGGAGAAACCGCTATAGACGAGGACACCTTTGACGAATACCTCACCGCCATGCGCGAGCAATACACCGCCGACAAGGTGCGTGGGCACATGCTTCGACGGTCCCCTGTCCTGATTGGCTGACTCGCAGCACGCCCAGTACCACCTGCTAGGTGAGCGATCCACGCTTCTCGAGCGGGCGTAAAGACCGAACGCGTCCGCGGACAGACTTCAACTGCAACACGTTCACCAACGAATGTCTCGGATTTCTGACCGTCGGCGGCGGTATCCCTTCTTACATCAAGTGTGAGCTCACGTCGTTTCCAGTTCCTCGCTCAGCGAATGGGCGCTAACGTGCGATCGCAGCGCTGCCCAACGATTTTCTCTCGACATCGTTTGGGGCGGCACTCCGGCCAACCATCGACGCCATGTTTGCAGGCCGCCCTGCCGACAGGGTTCCTCCTGCCCACACCGCGTCAAATGCGCCATCGTCCAGCCCAACGGTCGGGACGAACCTCCTCCGGTCCGTCGCGGAACGCGTCACAAGAGACGGACCATCCGTCAATGGCGCTGTTTCTACGTCCCCTGCACCCGCGCCACATGTCCCTCTCACCGCGCCGATGCATATCATTACAAACCCTGCATCGTTTCGCAGCCTCTTGAGTTCTCATCGCGTCGTCGTGGCCTTTTTCACGAGTGCGACCTGCGGGCCCTGTCGGATGATTGCACCCGCATTCGAAGAGCTCGCGAAAGAGAAGAGTAGGGCAAACGGTGGGGTTGGGTTCGCCAAGATTGATCTGAGCGTCGGCTTGGGCAATGCGTTGGCAGGCGAGTACCAAGTCCGAGTGACGCCCACCTTCCTCTTTTTCCTGGACGGCAAGAAGGTGAGGGGGTGACCGTGGGTGAACGATGGGGATCGCTGATGGTGATTGGACGTCAGACGTATGAACTCAAGGGAGTCAATGCACCGGAACTCAAGACACAAGTAGATCTTTTGATTTATGAAGCATTTCCCCGTCAGTCTTCATTCCTGCAGACTCCTGGCGTCGATGTCACTGAATGTTTTGATAGCACATCCGCATACCTCACTCTCGTTGCGGGCTGTCGAAGCGATTTCGCTCGATCCAATCCTCTTTACGCAGATGCCCAACCTGGATACTCTGTTTACCAAGTTGAATGAGTTCATTTACGGGGTGACATCGTGGACTAGAATAATGACACAGGACCAAGTGAAGCACGCGCTGTCCCAGACAGTTCTTCCATTTCTCAAAGCGAGTACAGCTACGCCACACCAACAGCCAAAGGCCACGAATTTTGACGATTGGTCGATGCTGACGTCAAGCGTCCTGGCAAATCTGCAGTTGAGCGACCTCTTTCCGCTCGTGGATATTTGGCGCCTCGCGCTGTTGAACAGCACGTTCGCAACGTGGGTTGTGACGAAAGGGGTGCAAAAAGAGCCAATACAACACTTTGTGGACAAAGCACTGCAGGCGGGGGAGGTGCCACGCAACTACCTGTTGACGGTGCTTCGGATGCTCGCCAACACGTTCTCGAACCGTGCTCTGGGGCGGGAGGTGATTCTGTTTGCGCGGGAAGGGGCGTCCAAGGTGTTGATCGACGCATTGTTACACAACGATCCGATCGTGCGGAGTGCAGCAGCCAGTTTAGCGTTCAACATCGCTGGGTACCTGCAGAGGCTGAGGGTGGACAAGGTCAAGGCACGGGACGAGAGTGAGAGCGTGGAGGAGAACGAGGAGTGGGAGATCGAGATTGTGACGGCCGTTTTGAGCGCGGTCGAGCAGGAGACGAATGAAGAGACAGGTGAGCGCGCGTCGTCGTTGTCGTCGATGTGTGCTGGACTGGACTGACGTGGGCGGACAGTGCATCGACTGGTGGCGTGTCTTGGGTTGTTGTTGCGGCTGTCACCATACACGGAGCAGGTGACGCCGTTGCTGGAGGCGTTGGGAACGCGAGCGGTGTTGAAGAGTAAGCTGGAGAAGAGGGGATGTGGGGAGAATGGTGTTGGCAAGAAGGAGGTGCGCAGGCTGATTTCGGAGGTGGCAGACAAGCTCTGCCCCGCGGCCGAGTCTTAGACGACTTGTGGTTTTGACTTGTCTAGACAGTTTGCGTAATTTCGACGAGTAGATTGAATAATCCTATTATAGCACTGGAGTTGCAAATTGACAGAGGTGCAAAATGCAGTCTAGAACATGCAACAACAATGTTAGAAGCCTCTTATGTTATGTGTATGTTGGTTTAGATGTAGTGAAAGCACTCACCTATTTTTTTAAACACCATGTATGATTCAACGATCATTTTCCGAGGCACTCTATGGCGCAAATCTGTTGCGATGGGCAAGATGATATCAGAGCCTTCGAGTGTGACATGACGAATCGGAGCACAAAATCATAAGTCGGCTTGTCGGCTTAACCAGAGAAAAGGAAGGACGTTTTCGCGACAACGTTGGCCACAACAGCGGAGATTCAAAAATTACTGTGACATTATGTGACATCTCCCTCGAGTCGCCCCTCTGTGCAATTCTCACTTTTTGACGCCGGGATCTCTCAGATATTACTGCAAAATGGAAGGGGAATGATTGCCCCACATCCCTGTACATTTATGAAGGAGAATATAATGAGCGATAGACAATACACTGAAATTGTTTGCAATCCTGATGCCATGATGGTGTGGGCTCCAGATCTGTAGCATGTGATTTTGATAGCTGGGTCATTGTAGGCGGCAATTCAGACTCCTTCACCCGAGAGTGGCTATGCAACTATCACATGAGTGTCTTGACCATGCTCAGGCAACTCTCTCGGTCGTCCCGCTCGTCTGTAAGCATCCAAGTAACTTGGCCAGACTGATCCTTGCTGACCCTCCTAGCTAGTGTGTATACCACATGTCCAGGAATCGCACCATACAATCCACTGCCTCGCACCAACTCCCAGATGGCTACGTCGAGGACCACTCGGCGGCTCCCATGCTCCGTTTTCAGGCATCCCTGCCCCATCTTCCCGTGCCACCACTGACCTCGACCGTCTCCAAGTACCTCGAGACCGTCAAGCCTCATCTTACTGACGCCGAGTACGCCAGCACACAGGCCAGCGCGGCCACCTTTTTGGCCTCACCGCTCGCAGCGGAGCTCCAGCGTCGCCTGCAAACCCGGGCAGCTGATCCCAACATGAAGAACTGGCTCGCAGACTGGTGGAACGAAGTGGCGTACATGGCGTACCGCGATCCGGTCGTCGTGTTCGTCAGCTACTTTTACGTCCACCTCGACGACCCACGCAGACGCGACCCGGCCAGGCGTGCTGCGAGCCTGATCAAGGCGATTCTCCCGTTTAGGGCGCTCACAGAGTCGTACGTGCCCGTTTTCGTGTCTCTGTGCCTGACATGATCGACGGGCTGTGACAGGAAGCGGCTCGAACCTGAAAAGGTTCGCGGAGCGCCGCTGTGCATGGACTCGTACCAGTGGTTGTCAGTATGACCGTGTGCTGGTACTGGCAGCATTCATTGACGGCGTGTTCGTCCAGGTTCCACGCGTGTCGATACCCGGTCAAGCCTGCCGACACGGCCACAAAGTTTGACCCCCAAACGCACAACCACGTCGTCTTCGTGCGCAAGAACAGGTTTTTCGAGGTGTCGCTGGCGACACGGGAGGGCAGGGAACTCACCGCAGCCGAGCTTGAAGTGTACGTCGTTTTCATTCGTCATTGGTTGGCGTGCCAGGTTGACAGCGTGACAGTCAGGTTGAGCGTGTGATTGCCCTCGCGGGGGAGGACAAGGGCGTTCCCATCGGCGCATTGACGGGGGAGAACCGCGACGTTTGGGCGGAGGTCAGTTGTTGTCACATGACCTCTATAGGCAATCACTCACGCGGACCGAATAGGCACGGGCGGCGTTGTTGGCAGCGTCGGCCGTGAACGGAGAGTCGCTGGCTCAGATCGAGTCCGCTGCGATTGTGGTGTGTCTGGACGATACCAAACCTGTGACGCGAGAAGACGTGTCGTGGGCGTGCTGGGTCGGAGATGGCCGCAACCGGTTTTACGACAAGCACCAGCGTAGGCCATTCATTTCGGTGTGGCTGAGCTCTAATATAATGACATGCAGTGCTCGTGTTTGACAACGGACGGTCGGGGTTCCTTGGGGAACACTCGTGCATGGACGGGACGCCGACCCTGCGTCTGAACGAGTTCATGCTGGCATCCCTTGCTGCGAACAAGATTGATCTCGGCCCTCCGCGCACTGCAGCGACGGGGGCGGACCTGGATGGACCAAGGGAGCTCCCGTTTGAGGTGGATGCGCGATGCGGGGCGTTGATCGATGCGGCGTGCAAGCACTTTGACGCGCTGGTGGGCGGACAGGAGCTGCACGTGCTGCACTATGAAGGGTACGGCAAGGCACTGATGAAGCAGTACAAGGTGTCCCCGGACGCGTGGGTGCAACTGGTGAAGCAACTCGCGTTCCACAAGATGTTTGGGCGACCGGGCGTGACGTACGAGAGCTGTCAGACGCGCAAGTACCAGCGGGGACGGACGGAGGTGATTCGGAGTGCGAGCAGCGAGAGCAAGGCGTGGGCGGAGGCGATGCTAGACCCGGACGCGACGGTGAGCGAGGTACTCAGTAGCTTGCGAAGAACAAGTTCAACTGACGACTGACGACTGCAGGACGCGACGCGTGCGAGCCTGTTCCGGAGTGCGGTGGGGCGACACTTGGCGTACGCGGCGTGGGCTGCGGACGGATTGGGGGTTGACCGACATTTGTTTGGGCTTCGTCGTATGTTGCGGTCTGGTGAGGACGTACCCGGGATCTACACGGACGCTGCATACGGGCGGAGTAGCCATTGGGAGTTGTCGACGTCGCAACTGTCGTCGGCGTACTTGGACGGGTGGGGTTACGGGCCGGTCGTTCCGGACGGGTACGGGCTGTCGTACTCGATCGGGGAGTCGTATGTGCGGTGGACGATCACGTCGGGCCGGGGAGACGGTGCCGTTCTTCGGCATTTTCTTGCCGAGGCGGCGACGGAGACGCGGTCAATGTTGGCGCGAGCGGATCGGATATGAAGTACGATTACATAATTGATATAGACGGGAAATACGTCCGTTCTGGTCGGAGTTGATTCTCAGCGATGCACGCCAACAACAAACGTCCGCGACAAGACGACAGACGGCCAAAGAAACAGCCCCTCTCGTGTGCAGAGTGTCGAAGGCAAGTTTCGACTACTCTTCCTCCTCCTCGTCACTGACTACCACCACCATCGACAACGACGACGACAGGCTCAAGCTCAAGGTCATTTCGTTCTCTACCTCGTAGTATCGTATTCACCCCATTGTTCAGTGCGATCGCGTCTTTCCTTGCCAGTCATGTTCAAAGCGCGGTTGCGCAGAGATATGTCCAGACGGTACGCATACGACCCTAACCCGTGCTCAGCTCGCTCACCGTACCCGCACAGGCGCACTCACCTCGGGCAAGGGTAGCAGGTCACTACATCTCTCTTCTCGTATCACCCCCTCCGCTCATCCCCCGCTAGGTTCATCCTCGCAAACACCGAACAGCTTCATGCGAAGATAATCCAGATGAGCGATCGCATACGCCAGCTCGAGGACGCACTCACAAGCCTACAGGCAAAATGTACCACGGATCCACACCCCCTCCTCGTGCAGGACCTCCTCCGCATCAAAAATTCACTCGAACTATACAGTCCTGCATCGTCCCGTTTCCCCCATGACGATCCCGTCCCCTCCTCCTCACACGACCGGCCCTCCGAGGTATTTCTACTTCGCTACTCTCTCTCTCTCTCTCTCTCTCTCTCTCTCTCGCGCGCGCGCACGCACGTATCCTCATCCCTCCTCCAGGACAGGAGTTCCTCTGCCGACATTGCCCCCACAGACACGCACAGACTCTCCCCAGAGATCGACAAGCTCAGTCAGACGTTTCCCTATCCCTGGCTCCCAAACAACCCCATGCGCGAGCGCATCTACAGCATGCTCCCCTCCCGGCACGAGGCCGAGTACCTCTGTTCACAGGCACGTCTCAACGCCCTCTGGCAGTAAGCGTCTCTCCCGTCTCCTCCGTCTCCCCCTCACTCCCACCAGGTACAACCTCGACCCAAGCGAGACTTGGCTCCCAAATCTGGTCCATCACGTTTACACAACGCCCGTACAGGACCTCTGTTTCAGACGGTTATCTCTCCTTTTCATCATGATGTCCATAGGCCTCCTCGTCGATCTGAGCCAGCAGAACGAGCCCCCTCGCGCTGACCTCTACCACCGTCTCGCACGAGCCTCCCTCTGCGAAATGAACCTCATGGACGAGCCAAACCTCGACCTCATACAGACACTCGTACGTCACTCCCTTCCGCTCCTATCCCGTCATCTTCACAGGCTTTCAGTTCTACATGATCTGGTATCTCCTCATTTTCTCAGACAAGTCTCAGGCCGTGGCCTACGCTTGGAGCATCATGGGACTTGCCGTCAAATTGGCACAGACCGTGAGCCCCCGTTTTCGAATCCGTGCTAGCCCTCCCTGACCTCCCCTCTTCCAGCTGGGCCTCCGTGCGTCTCCCTATCATCCCACCACCACCACCACCCGCTCCGCTCACCGCCGTCTTCTCCAGATCGTGATGGAAACCGATGGAAGGTTATCCCCGAAGAGTCGCAGCGCCGCAGGATGCTCTTTTGGGAGCTCCTCAATTTGGACGCCCGTCTTGTACGTCTCACATCCTTTTTCGCACCCCTCCCTCATCCCTCCCCGAGGCACTTTCCCTCGGACGTCCTCCCTCGATATGTCTCGATCATGTCGATTGTCGCCGTCCATCGTACGCCGCCCCTGAGATGTACATCGTTCCCGGTGCCCAATCTTGTGAGCATCGCATCACACGGTCCGCGTTCTCCATTCACGCAATCCACAGACCACGAATGGAAACATGGCTTTTTCCTCCACTGTCTCACTCCCGTATTGACCACAGCGATATCCGCACAACCACAACCGTATCAAAAGATCCTCGACGTCGACAAGACCATCCGCAACTTTACCGTCCCACCCAGCCTCGACATCTTCAACGTCGATGGCATTCACGACAATCGCCAGCTCACCATGCAGCAGGTGCTGGTGTCGAGCGGCCGCGAAATAGGTGCGTCTTCATCGTCGCCTGTTTGCGCAAAAGGGACCACAGATCCGACATATCCAGTTCTTCTCCAGCTGCACAGAAATTCTTTTACCGAGGCCGTGAGCAACTGCGACGCATTCTCCTATCAACACAAGTTCGCACCCTCTGCCGTAGCGACGTATCTCAGTGCCACTCGCCTTATCGCCACCCTCAAAGCACTCGAGGAACGCGAACCGCAATTAAGCAAGCGATTCATGTGCTTTTGGTTCAATGCATTTTCAGGCGCAGTACGTGTGTGTCATCCGCTTGTCGGTCATGCTGAATCCCCGACAACAGGTTGCGCTGTCTCTGATCGTCTCCAGGACCCCGTTTCTCAGCCTGGCACCGTTTGCGCTCCAAGAACTTGACACCGTCCATCGGCTCTTTGCCAAGGTCGCCGAAGAATGTCCCAAGGTCGCTCAAGCACTCGTAAGTCGCTTGGCCCGCCCGCCTAACCCCGCGTGCTCATTCGCTCGACTAGCCTTTGCTGACCAAGATGGCGGAAAGATCTCGCAAGCTGTATGCCCAATGGAAAGGGTCCGCCAACGATGCCGGCGTGATGGAGATGGAAGAGGGGCCCAAACCGGTCTCGCCTGGCATAAACGACGGCAGTAACCCGTTTACCACCGCCGTGCACCTTGATTTGATACGGTGTCTCCAAGACTTTGATACGCGACCTCTTCCTTCCTTGTCGATGTTCGTGCCGCAGAGCCGAGTGTTCTCTGAACCGGAGACGCGCCTCGACACTGTCAGTGCGCAGGACTTGTCGTCGGACATGTTGGCCCTTGCGCTGGGACGAAACGGAGAATTGGCATCTGTGATGCATCCTCTCTCGGACTCGGCTACCGCTGGCGTCGGGCCGCAGCGGGTAGGGAACCACACGTTCAACTTTGATTTTGGTGCCCTGGCGTCGAACGTGGAGAACCAGAGCAACACGTACATGTCGTGGTTTTAGTCTACTTGATCTTGGCTATTCTTTCTTTCTTTCTTTTTTTTTCTTTCTTTTCCCCTTCTTGATATCTTGAGACATTGTTGTAGGCGAGACAATTGCAGGTGCTTACATAAGACATGCTTTGTTGACGCGGCATGGCTTGAAAGGTGACCACGACGACGACGACGACGACGACGACCTCGACGGTGACCACGAGTATTTTGGCCCAACACCCGCCATGTCTCGAATACGGGAAGTATGGTCCCCGAACCTCGAGGCAGAGATGCGCAATATCCGTGACATGATCGACCAATATCCATATGTCGCGATGGTATGTGTCGATTCCTGTTGACGGTCCCAAGTGCCCCCCGCCCTGATTATCGAGGGAATGCGGACGACGACAGGACACTGAGTTCCCTGGGGTCGTGGCACGTCCCATCGGCACGTTCAAAACGTCGTCGGACTACCACTACCAAACGATGCGGTGCAACGTCGATCTCCTAAAGCTCATCCAAATCGGCATCACGCTCGCGGACGAAGAAGGTAATTTCCCGCAAGACGTCACGACGTGGCAGTTTAATTTCAAGTTCAACATCGGGTGCGTTGCACATCTTTCTCTCTTTCTCTCTCTTTTTTTTTTCGATGACAATCGTTGGTGCGTCAGTGAGGACATGTACGCGCCAGAGTCGATCGAGCTCTTGCAAAAATCGGGCTTCGACTTTCAGAGACACGAAGAAATGGGCATTTCACCCAATGATTTCGCAGAACTGTTCATCACTTCTGGGCTCGTCCTCGTACCCGAAGCCAGGTGGATATCGTTTCACAGGTGAGGGATCCTCGCTTGCACCTCCTCTCGTGTCACGGTCTCGCCACGATCACGATCGCTCGAGCGCGTTTTCTCATCGCTATTACTGTCCAACAGTGGCTATGATTTTGGCTACCTGGTCAAGCTACTGACGGCCATGTCGTTGCCGACGTCGGAAGATACCTTTTTCGAGAATCTTCGGACGTGGTTTCCTCACTGCTACGATATCAAGTTTATGATGCGCGCCTGCAAGTCACTCAAGGGAGGATTGCAAGACGTCGCAGATGACCTTGGTGTACGCTCTCCTTTTTACCGCCCTCACGCCAGGCTGACGTCTTACAAGGTCATGCGGATTGGCACGTCACACCAGGCAGGCTCGGACTCGCTCCTGACCGCCTCGACCTTTTTCAAAATGCGCGAGCTCTACTTTGGCGACGATGTCGACGACGGGGAGTACAACGGCAAGCTGTACGGACTCGGACAGACGTTCTCGGCCCCAAACGGGTTCACGGACGGCGCACGGGGCGGTGCGACGATTGCGGAGCGCGATGATCGGAGCGTGGCGAGGGACGCGCAGAACGCGACGCCAGGCGGCGGGGCGAGTAATGGGCAGCAGCCGCAGAACAGCGTGATGGGGATCGGTGTGCCGATGCCGACGCCGTCGATGGGGGGCGCGCTGCCGCCGTCAGGGACGACGTACACACCCATGGGAGGGAGTAATCCGTACATGCGCACGGCGATTGGCGTGGGTGGGCGGTGAGAGCCGCTGTACGCGTGTGCGTGAGAGAGGGAGGAGGGTATCTTATCCTTTTTTTTTTTTTCGCCGCGGACGATGTGTTGTTTTATGTAATTATTTGCCTTGTGTATCCAGCCTAGGCTAAAAACGTTGGTTGTGTGTCTTTTTTTTTTTTTTTTTCTTGTGTGTACGTACGCGGTTGGTTTGCGAGTGTGACATTCCGTGCGAGCTCACATTACAAAACACCGTTTTGACCGAGCACATGCGTGGTAATCCACGGCTTTCGAATCGATATCTGTACCCGAATGTAGGATAAACGAGCACCGTGTAGGTATGTACCAGCCCAGTCCATGCACCGTCGATCGTGCACTCTTCACGCCGACCCGCGTGGTGAGACGCGGTCTGGAGCGGATATATGAACGCCGCAGCGCGCCGATCCAGTCACTGACCGTCCAGGCGCGTCGTCTGGACGGCGATAGTAGTACTGGGCACTAGGTTGGGAGGTCGGTGAACGAGCCATGAATTACATCTTTCAAGTCTCCAATCCGCACTCAGCTTCGATCTCGGTCCAAAGAACAGAGGTTGGAACACATGGACGAACGGTTTGATCTCAATGCCCATATTTAGAACTCCAAAGATGGATAGGACGAGCGTCTGATCAAGACAATGTATTGATTATCGTCCGTATGGTACGATTACCCAGGATGTAACAAGGCAATGGCATCCTGGGGCTGGTCTTTGGCGGGGCGCCGAAGCGCTTGGAGAGGATACCCACACACACGCCCACCATGTTGCGTGCGCTTAACTCCCCCCCCTCTTCTGCTCTTTGACAAAACGCGTGGTCGGGTCGGATTGGCGATCCAAGTCCTGAAGGAAGCGGGGAGTGGGGCGAGGGGAAGTCGCCAAGGATGGCGGGCGAACGTCTCCTCGTGTCGTGCACGCGTCAAGACGAACCACCGTGACTGACGGGCGCGTCGGTCTGCGGTGCATCGCAGACTTTTCATCGTCCCTGAGGCGCGCCTTTTTTTTTTTTTTTTTGTTTTTGCGTTCTTCCCTGTCTTTGGTTGGCCCTAGGTATGGTACGTCAACGGGTCTCGCGAGAGCACACACATCCCTTTCTCGGTCGCGACGAGCGCGTCCAGCGGGCGGATAACATAGGCTCACCAGTTTGCTACGCCGCAAAGGGGGGCGTCACACCACGCCGTGGATGAATCGCGTCAAAGGGGGGGACACCGTCCGCTCAGCGAAAAAAAAAGGTATCAAAGAAGAGGTGACAGTGTCGTTCGTTTGCGATAGACACGCGAGGGCGCGTAACGCGCGAGCGTCCTATCCGAGGATCGATGTCGCAGTCATCCATCGCACGAACACAGGCGCAGGGCTCGCTCTAGTGAGCTGAACGACGTCGGCAGCGTTCGGTTGCTCGGGGACCGCGACATCGATGCAGGGAACGAGCTCGGTGAAAAGCTCCTGCGAGTACACGCGAGACACGAGGTGAGTCTATGACCAAGGTGGGTTGTCTGAACGCATCACTCACCGTTCCATGGGTATTTTATACGGGTGGGGGGGAGGAGGGGAGAGGGGGGTCTGTGCCTCCTCCCTCATTTCCGAACACTCAGAATTTGCTTCTCTGTCCTGCAAGAGACCCAGTGAGAGATCCGACCAAAACGACATAGCCCATTTCTCCTCGTGGTGGACCCACAGGCAATCCAGAACGATACTCCACGCTTGGTTTGTACGACCGTGGTCTTCCCCCCGATGATCAATTGATAGATGGATGTTTTCTCGACTGCACCGAACGTTAAACTCGAAAATATCCAGAACACGCCCAAACGCGGCCGTGGACGCATATGTCCTGCGAGAAAACTCCAGCAGTTCGGCACAAGGCAGGTGATGATCTCACTCAAGGAAAAGGGCACTCTTGCTGTAGCGGCGTGGAGGACCTTCTGGACAGGTTCGGACTGTGAAAATGTGTGGTGTGTGCCCTGTCCGTTGAAAGGAGAATTCGAAATGCCTTTGACGTTATTAGCAATGCGATCGTTGAAAGAGAGTGGCCGCGCTGGTGTGGAGCCGGCGAGTGGCGACCGTGGACAACAGCTTGCAGCCATTCGGTGCGCGGATCGACGTGAAGAGTTGTCGCCAACATACTCGTCCAGACGGTCGAGACACGGAGGGCAAACTTATCGCCCACCTCTGGGCGAAAGCGAAGAAGGGGGGAGGAGAACAAGGCAGAAATCCGCACTGAGAACGCAGACCATGTTTAGGGTGACCTGAACCAAGGTAAGCTATTCCGTTGGGACGAACGCCATCGATCGATGCAATATGTATTTATCAGTCCGGTCAACAGCAGTCAACACAAGTGCCGCTCTTCTTGCCCTTGAGGAGCAGTGCAGTGGGCATGCCCTACGGTAGATTTGGCTATTGAGAGGTAAATTAACTCCAATGTCCGACAGCGGCCAAGAAAACGGGCAACCTTTAAAGCCCACTCGCGGTAACCATCTTCTTGGGGGGGCATACAGTTCGTAGCGAGTCCGTGGGCTGTGCGGCTTAGCCTTGCGTGATTCGCACTGGCGTCAGCTAGACCCTGACCTCTGTCAAGGGTTACAAAACCGTCCTTTATCATGAGAGCGAAGGTAATGTTTCTGGGTGAAAAGAACTCACCAGGCTAGACATCTGTATCCTTTCTTGTTGTTAATTGTGATGAAGCACTATATTTGTCGTCTTGGCTCTCATCGCGTCCACCGGTATGTACTACGTCGCATGGCGCCGTAATCGTACGACATGGTCCCTTGAGATTGTTCCTGACATTCTCGGTGATTCAACTACCGGTGCGACCGGCTCAGGAGTCTACAATGTACTAAAGAGGTCAGAGTGTCGAAGACGGATCCATGATCCATGATCCATTGCGACTTATGGCTTGATCGACCCGTAATGTGACCGTCGACTTGACGCCAAGATAAGGTGAAATGAGCACACATGTTCGCCGACACGAACGATACAGCCAATTGAGATCGGGCAAGACTAGCCTGTGACGCAATATATTCGCCTCAAGTAATCTTATGCCCAACGGCGATGTTGACCTCTCTCAGGAGTCTCAGGAGTCATTAAGCCACAGAATCAGTAAGATCGCGTTCACTTCCGCACCACTTACGAGAACAGGCCTGCAACATGCTTGCATAGAATCGTGGTTTCATGCTGCTTCACGGTGAGGGTGTGGAAGATGTCTTACATACGCAACGAACGTTGACGCACAGACCAAGTCCCGACGGAGGCATGAGAATAAAATAAAATAAATAGAATTTTTTTTTTAAATCACGATAATTCGACCTGCCGCGCCCTCGTAGTCAATAACCTTGAAACTTTTTTTCCTGTGGAGGAGAGACGTACATAATTGCTGGGGAATATTCCCTTCGCTCCGTCATTTGAATACCCTAAAATTGTAATCGGTCAATCATCGTTGACATGAACGAACGGCAAATTTTTCACCTTCCCACCATCCGTCGGCGCGGTTTTGACCGCCGTATGGCCCAGATGAAAGCTCAATCGTCTCTCCCTCTTTGATACTAAGCTCGTCAGGGCCTTGGGCTTCATAGTCATATATCACTCGCACTGGAATGCAAACCCGCCCGTCATTCACTCGAACCAGTAGCAGAAGGACACCTACCGAATTGTCCAGAGGCCTGCGGGCCCTCAGAGCCCCCAGAGAACTCGAGTGGTTTTACGTCGGCGGTCTCAAGATACGAAGCTGGAACGAGCCCTTTCCCACCGTGATTGTCGGTCACCTTGACCCACCCAGAGCCATCGTCCTCCTCTACCACATGGACAGTCTCCCCCTCTGAAAAAAATATTGAAAGCTGCGTATTCATATGATGGCGTATGCTGATGAAAAAAAAACTTGCCAGAGACACTCAGCTCAAAGGGTGATGTTGATGAGAAATCAAAGACGACACGGGCTGATGGATAACCGTGTGGTGCGTCGGCCTGCGAGGACGGTGTTGGTGTACCTCCGAAGTCACCAGCTACGGAGGAATGGTGACTCGATCTCCCAGAAGAAGTCACCCGAGGGTGTTCGCTACCCTTGTCCTTCCGAGATATACTCGACGAGGTTCTGGATGGTGATTCCGCAACCTTGTAATTGCCACGAATGCCTGTACATTCCGCGGGTACCTTCCGGGTATTCGCATGGGATGGATATTAAGGAACAAATACCCTACCTTCAGTTCGCACTTTGTGTGGACGGAAAATCCACACGTTCTGCACGTTTTTCCGAGTTTGCTCAATCCCCAGATCGAGGTCTGTGGTCCGTAAATATTTTGAATGGCACAGCCTACTGAAGTAAACCCGAACCTTGCAGTAACCACATGTAGTGGGAATCGAGAACGACGAGCTCTTAAAGTCGTGAGGGCTAGAACTGCCTTCGTCATCTGCGAATAATCTCTCCGTGAAATTGGGACGCCTAAAGCGCCATTCCCACTAACCTCCGAGTGCCGTAGTAATGGTGTCTATCTCTGTGCGGAGGACAAGCTCCGATGTGCTAGAAAACGTCATCTGATGCTGAGCGTCCAGATAATTCTGCAAAAAAAGATGTTCGTTATAAACCTGTACCACCATCAATAGAGCCAAGTACATTCAGGATATCGCTGACATTCCCAGGTGTGTTGTCTGCGGAGTAGGAGGCAATCATTTTGGCATACTTGTCCACCTCATCGCCTGCCAAAGTGAGTCAGCTCTTCACTAGATATGCTTCACCTCACGTTTTGCACTGAGAACTGATTCTAATTCTTGAAGCTTTTTTCGTGAGCGAGAAAGTTTATTCTGAAGAAACACCTTTGGGGAAGGCTCAAGACAGATCTCATCCTAGTAGGGTGTCAAGACACCGATGCCATCGACAGGGTGCATTGACCCACGGTATCGTAATGACTCGTACAGGGCTCGAAACTCCAGTCACCGGGCAGAGCAAATTGTCTGATGTTAAGATCGATAAAAAGGTTTTGGTCCTTGTGAGGTTGGATTTCATTAAGTGTGGTAGTCACTAAAGCAAGACGGTCCTTCAGCGCTTCTTGATGCGATACCTGTACCGTCTGCGCTTGAAGCAAAACGCTCGTACAATTCTCCACGAGTCGTGTCTGCAGCTCCTCTGAAATTGCTCCCTTGAAGAGAAATTTCGAGTTGAAAGTTATGTCGCTCACGGAAACTCTGGCGCAAACGATAAATCAACCGATACGATAAGAAAGCTGAGAGTGTCGTCACGTACATCCTCGAGACTGGGCAAATCCTCGGTGTAAAATTTATCCTTGACTCTGTTAGCAATGGCGATAGAGACAAGGTACACGCTGAAGGTGGTCAATCCGCTATCTCGATGCGCGAATGCACAGAAGTCACTTTTTGTTAGTAAGCATGTCGTTTTTGTGTTGCTCATACTGCCGGGCCGCACGGTCAGCTTGTCGATCTTGCTGAGCTTGTTCCTGCGTGTAGTTTTAAAAGCAGGCATAGTCGGCAACGTTTCGGGTCAAAATACCTGCTTTTGGCGGTACACGTCAACCTCATTACAATCGTTGTCGTACTGAGAGAAAGTCAATATCGCAAAGGCTCCACAGAAAAATGATCCGGTGGGAACCTTCCTTTTGTTTACTCTACGCAAACGACAGATCAGGTCATTCAGGGAAGGAAGCCGCTGGGAACACGAACTTTCAGTCGATCTTGATAAAAGCGGTCGCGCTCTGACAATAATTTCTGGTAAAACTGTGACTGCTGCAAGACAAGGGAGTTGGGTGGTATCGGAAGGGCTAAGGGGACTGGCACGAACCTTTTTCTTCAAGCCGTCATTTTGACGCTCTAATGCCCTGAGGGGTTCTGTAACCTGCGATACGATTGCGTCAGCTAATTGAACATGGTCGTGAGCGACCTGTGACATGGAGGTAATGATTTGAGCATAGGCGTTGATGAGTGTGCTAAACAGAAGTTTATCCATGAAGAGGCATGACGGGATGCAACGAGATGCACTCACTTTTGCTGGACAGTGCCGTCAGAGAAGGGTTTCGTGGGACTGTCTCCGGCGACGAGCGAGGCTGCAGCCTTGGTTTTCCTTTCTGTTGCTTTTTTCACCAGAAGCTGGAGCTTTGATGCATACTCGCGTTCCAGCGCCGCGCGATCGCGGTAAATGTCATGCACCTGTCCCCAAGATGCACTGAGATTCCTACCGTCATCTCCGCGAACGAGCTACATACATCGATAATTAGCCCGAGATGGGCGTCGAAAAGAGCAGTGATGCGGTCGACTTGGTCCTGGCAGAGCGTTCAACTTGCGATGGGCGCGACAATCAATGAGTATGCATTACTGGGAGGCTCTGTCCGTAGCTCTCGAGCTGTTGCGACATTTCGATCCAGTTTGATCAACAAGTCCGAGTCCGGTGTGGTGGTGATTACTGGTACCAGCGCACAAGGCTGAATCAGCAACCACGTGCCACGGGAGAACAACTTCTCGTTCAACTCTCAAACTTGTTCTTTGAATTTAGCGTCACATCCGGAATTTGAGCGCTGCCTCAAGTGCGGCACTATAGCGTCTCACTGATCCCCGTTGTTGGTCCAAGAAAGCAAGCCGATGATGTTACTGTTTCGAGCCGCTTCCATTCTTGCAGCGCAGCGCGCTCATACCCACACTAGGTTAGAAGAAAAGTCATGGGAAAAGTCGCGCACAGAAATTCGGTCTATTGTGAGGTGACTACACAGGTTTTTCAAGGCCTGCGTTGGCATCGAACGTCGAGACGAGACAATGAAGTAGACAGACAAAAAACCTTAATTGTCGCGGGGACTTACTTTTTTTTTTTTTTTTGCCTCGCGACAAGTATAAAACGCGTTCACGGCGCGGAGCAAAGGAGGCTGTCAAGGCGGCAACAAATGACATATTCGCCGCACAATAGGCCTAGATCCGCAGTTCTCGGCTGACCCTGCGTACCAGCTGCTCCTAAGTCTGGTACCATGAACGCGCTTGATGAGAAAAAAGTGTGTGATTTGCGTGTCTGCGAGGCAGGGTCGCGCACCGACTGACATTGCGGTGTGCACGACAGCGAGGCGTGTCCTGGCTGGCCAGTGGCGGCGACCATGCATCCTGGGCATGAACTCGGGTAGAGATCGTCCGGCAATCACGGCCGAACATATCTACATCCTTGATAAAACATGTACTTGGCTCAGGTTTGAGCATGTGCGAGAACTGCGGCGATGATTGCCTTCCAACCATCATGGTTTTTGTATACGAACTGATTCTGCACAGCAGGTAGTTGACCCGTCGTCCTCTTCTGCGCACAGGCTGGTCGTCGGTTGTCTGCCTCGTTCACGACCATATTCCGCGCGAATTCATCGTGTACGTCCTCTCACTTGTCCTGTGCTGATTCCGTCATCGTGAGATCTCCGTGACCATGGACCATCCCTCTCGCGTGTACTTCATGATCCCCTTCCAGGTCGATCTCCCGTTTCAGCACAGGAATCACGATGAGGTAAAGCTGGTCCCCTGGCATAAAAGGCACCAGAAAACGATACATGACGACCTGAGCTTGCCAGAGACTCCCGCTTGACACCCGGCGTCCTCCTCGTCCCGTACGCCATCCACAATGCACAGACTCTCAGTCGTCCTTGCCATCTTGGGCACCCTCTTTCTCTTCGTGCTTGCAGCACCATTGTCGTCCGACCGGTTACTCGACACGCGACAGAGTTCTGGCAGAGTACGTTGACCTCTCCATTATCCACCTCGACGGCCCGATGCTCATCATTGACTACTCAGGGAACATGGTTCTACGACAGCACCAACGAAAGCGCATGCGAGTACTGGGATACTGACAACGAATTAATCGTCGCCATTTCGGCCGACATATTTGGTTCAGGCGGTAGCTGTGGAAAAGTAAGTCGTTCACCATGTCTGATTGCAGTCACTCATGTTGTCGCCCTTCAGTGGGTCTGGATCACAGCGAACGGGATAACAGCAAGCGCCAAGGTGGCCGATAGATGCTCAGGCTGTGGTCCTGGCGATTTAGGTATGCCTACACTCCAGATTTCGTCGATCTAGTCTCTCATTGCCGCCCAAGATATGTCCATCGCTTTGTTTGAAAAATTTAGCGAGCTGGCTACTGGTGTGGTGTCCATCACCTGGGGCTGGTCCTGAGGGTATTATTCTCATCCATTGGTCTTCACTTTCGGATCCTGGGGATCTCGCGGTGATGCATAGATGATTCGTAAAGCACGTCATCAGGATGTGTTTGCGAATCGAAGGGTTCTGGTGATGTATTGTTCGGTCTATATTTGTTGCGCTTTTTTTAGGAATAGGCTCAGGCAAGCCTTTGCTGTATGTAGCCAGTAACGTCCTATTAGAAGGAAATAGAGTCATAACGTGTATCTTATTACGCCTCTCTTACGAACACGTTTTGTTTTTGTCGTTTTGTTATTCAGTGCCTCTTCGCATTGTCAATTCGACTCGGTCAGTCTGGATCTGCAAACAATCCATCGACAGCATTTCGGTTCTTCACCTACGAACGTGTCAACTCAACACTTGGCAGAACTGACCCGAATCAAGTTTTCACCTTCACACATAGTACTCATAACACCGCTCTATGCCCGACAGACTCTGCTTCTTGTTCGCGCGCTCTCCCACTCCAAACTTCTAGGGACACCCAGGACAACGAATACTTGCTCACGAATTCCTCCCCAGCTTCTCGAGGTCACGTTCGGTGCAATCACCGATAATGAATGTATATCCGGTGCTAGTCGGGAAGGATGTACTCTTGATGCACCCGCGGAAAGTCGAAACAGGTTGGCGGTCGCTGATCCAATGCGGAATGGCCCGATGGGGATCACGGTGATTATCTCGCCAAGACGACGGTCAAGCCACTCCCAGTGGCACAAGTACGCACCTGAAGTCGTACGAATCATCGCGACATCGATACTTCGTTGCCCTTTGCATCGCCCCCCTACGCCGTTCTACCTTCCTTCCTCGAGGACGCTCTCGTCACTCTTGGAGTAAATAAGGGGCACGTCGCCATCGGATCATGGTGTGCTGAGGTGCACGCGATATGAATATCGGTGGCTCGAAGCGAATGATTCATCGCCTCGGCCCATGGTGTTACATAGGAAATTTTTTATATTGACTTTCTACGACCGACGTGTTCATTTACGCAAGGTGGGTTAAAATTTTTGTCTTCATGTGCGATCTAGGTCCATTACCTCTTCTCCCCCGGCCCTGCATGTGGTCACTGTTACAGAAAAGTAAATGGCTACATGTGAGGGGACCCTTGCGCCATCTGTCTCGGATCAAAGTCATCTCCTTTCTGTATCCTTACGTTCTAAAACAGATCAAGTGGGACTGGCCCATAGTTTTCAAAGTCATCGTGCCTTCCCGAGAATTGGTGTGAAGCTTGTCATCTCTGTTGGTTGAGCTAACTAGTAGACGCTGTGCTTAGCATCGAATTGGCATGCTGCGCACTCTAACCAACGCATACCCGTCCTTGCGTCTAATCCGAAACTTCGTGATCCGATTTCTTGGATCGGTTTGAACAAGCGTTCACATTCCTTTCCAGGTCTCGAGTTCAGTCGCCTCCGAAGCCACACACGTTCACGGGCAACGTGAGTTGTCTTCTTCCATGCACAGTCAAGTTTACTCAGACAAGCGGCTCCCCACTGCCATCCTACATCCGATTTGTCGGCCACTTCCTAGCCCCACTCCAAGAATGCGTTTCAGGAACTAGTCGAGTCTCACGGTTCCTCGTATCCTCGATGCTTCTAGAACAAGCCTCTGGTGGACTCTAATTCACTAGGCATCGGACTCGTACGATTCACTAAGCGAATCCTGAAGAGTTGCTTGTTCAAAGGTGTCGTATCAGCCCATGACGGACTTTTCTAGACAGGGCGGTGCACGTCGTCGCAAGAACTGTGGTAGAAGTACGAGGTTTGGTTATATGATAATTGATACTGTCGCATTAACCTACTAGCATGCGAAATTTACCACCGTGGCAAGTGGTAGGCGTGGTATGAAGTGGCGGTCACTTGCAGATGACGTTGTGAGTGAGGACGGTGACTCGAATATACACCAGGTCTGATCGAGGCTTTTGGTAATACTGTGGACAGTGTGAGGCCTCTGAGTTTACACTATTCCATCTCGGATCCGGGTATTCTCTAGCCCAAGGGCAAATCAGGGGGACTAACACATCCTCCCCCAGGCCAGCGCGTGCTATATGGTCACTGGACCTGTTGATCAGAGCGGAGACGGACTACACTAGGAGCGTTTTTTTTTGTCCTCAAATCGCCGCTCCGCGAGGAAGCATCGACCAGCAAATGTGTGACACGCTAGCGGCGCCTGATCCGAGGGGGGCTTCGAGGTTTGATTCCCCAGGTAGCGCTGAGAGTGTTTAAGCTTTCGAAGTTGGTTTGCAAGCTACGAATTGTGCAACTAATACATCCACCTCAGGTGTCATCTCGTAGTCGCCTTCTGTCTGCTTTTTCCGGGGCGCATCACCGCCTAACGGAATTGCGGTGCGCGAGTCACGATGCCTGTCGCACTCGTACTAGCGCTGGCCCCTTGGAGCATGCCCGTCCAACCAGTGCTTCTCAGGTAGAGTCCCCGGAGAACTCTAATTGATTCATTGATTCACGATTCACCGAACGGGCATCGCACCCCTGGAATTGCATACCAACTCGGCTCTCTACAGCGTCGAAACTGTCAGGCAGCGTCTGATACTCTTCCATGGATACCCGAAGAAGCTTTGAACATGCACGAACGTTATGAACGTATTGGTACAATCAAGATACAAGTCGTGTACACGTGAGTATGCCGTAGCAGCAGCGAAACGTAATGTAGTTGGTCCTCGTCGCAAAGCGGACCCAACGACGTTGTGAGTATCGTGGATAGGATGGATCGGTGAGGATGGAGCCAACGGGTCATGAACAAGAAAAGATTAGAGTACATCAAGGGATATTAGTATGCTTTGGGCGACCATAAAAGTCACGCATAGTCTGAAAGTTCATGACGCAAACCCACTCATGAAAAGGTAAAGCAGACGACAACGGCTAGAGCAACACTGAGAGATGACCCTAAACTTGGAACGTGCTTCTGCCAGGCGGCGCTTGAGTGCGTTGACGTCGCAGTAACCGAGGCTGTCACCACGACTACAGGAGACGACTGAGAAGCGGTGGTTTGGCTCGGTGCCGTAGCCGTCGCTGAGGAACCGGAGACGGGCGTCGGGGAATTAGAGCCATCAGGCGAGTTAATATCTGCCGGGGGTAGCACGGTTGCAGTTGTGGATGGAGGAGGGGGAGGAGAAGTGGGGTTTGCACTTGGCGAGCCCGTAGGAGGAGAAGAAGAGGAACCCGCTGAGGTCGATGAAGATGGATCGTTAATAATCGTGAATTCGGGACTCGCGTTACCGGAGTCACCGAACACTGTTGCAATTATTGAGCATGAGACGCCGTGCAATACGGGAACGACACTTACGAACAACGATGTAGTCTGATCGGGTGGGGACGTTAGGAACCGTGATCTGAGTTTGCCCGGTGGAGTAGTTGAGATTGGTAGCCAGAGGGGAATCTTTGTGTAATGCGTGAGGTTGCGTGCAGCACAAGCATAGACCCTCGGGCCGCACTGAGTAAAATACTTACCCAACATGAGGTTCTCGCTGTTGTTGTACCAATAGCCAAGAACCAACATCCCGATTGGGTTGGTCTGGTTCGTCGGTAAGCCAGTAGCATTCCTAAGGGGAGAATACGTAGGCAGTCGGCCGGAAGAAGGTGAGAGGGCATACCAGGTCACCGTCTCGGTCTGACCGACGTGCCAGACGGTCGATGCCGTTGGACTGGTGATGGGTGGATCAACGACATCCCTTTGAGCCAGGGGTAAGGCCAAAACGGAAGAAAGTAAGGAGGTGAACAGGAGGACGTGTTGGATGAAGGTGAACATCTCTCTCTTGACTATTTGACAGAGTCCCCGATGGGGAGAGAGAAGAGGAAGGCCCTGACCAGGCCGAGTGAAGAGGAATGGAGGATGTTATAATGTGCCCAGTCGTGCGAATGTAGGACCAGATTGGGCAAGGCACGGGTGTCTCGGCTATTAGAGGCGGCCATGTGGTCTTATGTGGGATCCTCAGCGGATAGACTATACTACTTGCTTGTCATGATATCCGCCAACATCGCCGACGTTGATCAGTACCTTGTCCGTCAAACCTGCCAGGATCGCCTACATTTCCCCCGCGTCAGCTTCAAACATGGAGCAAGTTGGCCTCATCTCCTCAATCTGACACCCTTCCGTGGGTACCGATAGCACCGATAACGGAAATGATTGCCGCATGGGTATACTTCAGCCACCACTTTCAGCAGGTCCTTTCAAACTCTCGATACCTGGGCAACAAAAGAGCCAACAGAGGGTGGCAGCAACTGTCAACGCGGCTGCACATGCAACTACTCCAATTCCACCCCTTTGCTCGAATGAGGACTAGAGCGGTATATTCTTACCTACTCTCCCTCGCACCATCCATTTTCCGGCTTCATATATCCACCTGGTGGTTGCATTAGAAGCCCGCCACTACGTGCACCGCTACCCTTCGCTTCCGGTCTAGCGGGCTTCAGGTCTTCATTTTCTATAATATAGTCACAAGCTCATGCAACGATCCCCAAGTTGTCCCTATGCGGCGGTTTCCTCCTGTGGTAAATCACTTCGGCCCTAAAACATGAGGGTCAACTATGGGATTCCCTCAGTGGCCAATTCAAAGCTCAGCCGCTGTCAACCTCGTTTGTCCTATGTGCAACTTCAAGTTGCATATATGGCCTATCATGGCAACTATCTTTCGTACGGCATTCCATTCCTCCATATTCGATCATTGCTACCTTGCACACTCTCCCTTCTGTCCAGAACGTTCCAGCGCAATGCCTTCCGTCGGGCTACCTTTCTGCCACTGACCATCGTGGTCCGATCATAGCTTGGATTCAAGACCGCAGACTGCCATCTCTTCGCCTCGTGTATCAACACGAAATCTGCAGGGGCCCCAATGAACGGTACGAGTTCATCGGCAGCGTGGTCATCAACTTTACACACGCCCTTGAGGACACCAGTGACTTCTTTCGAGGTAGCGGTCACTGAACGCTTGGTCAGCTCGGTCCAAATGGGAAATCGAGCATTTAATCACGTACGTACTAAGAGCTCCATCCATCCAGCTTCGGCCCCGACCTGGAATATGCCCATTTCTAGGCAAGCCAGAGTCAGTGGATCGAGGTATCCTTGAGGTGTGAATGCATTCTCCACGTTATTCACGCTTAGTGCGACATGGATCCCGTGGTCTGCCCAGACCTTGACAACATCAAGAGTCCGTGCTGCGAGTGGAGTGCTTAGTGTCCCATATGAATTGGCTCGACCCATCATATAAATATCATTTTGCGGCAAGGCAACGATTCCCAGGGGAGCTCATCTAATTCAGCACGCAGCCTTGACCACTCCTCCGATGAGAACATCCCAAGTCTCGTCGCGTGACCAATGGTCATACGCCTCTTCATAAGGCTTTTCTTCGTCCGACCCATTTCCCTCATCTGACGGAGGGTCTCTCACACCACCGGCTCTGCGTTGGTGTCAAGGTTGTCATCGAGGTGAAAATCGGCATGGAGATCATGGTCCTGAGCTAATTTGAGGGTGTGTGCGATATTCTTGTGTGCATATCCCACAGACGGTTCGACCCATGGCGCGGACCCGACAACCGATATCCCATCTCGGACGAGTACCATCCTGAGTAGCTTTAAATTATCCCCCGCTACTTCGGCCGTGGCCGATGGATACAATGCTTCTTGAGCGAAGGCTTTAAAGAACTGGGTGTCAGACGCTTAGCGAGGTACAGACACAGTATTCTTACCAACGATCTGAACGTCGCATACGCCTTTCCACTCTGACTTGACTTTGAGTCCAGTATCAAGACATGCCATCCCGACCGTCGTATCAATTTCAACGTATGCTCGCATCTCTGTGACGCCTGCTTCCACGTTTTGGCGCACGAGCCGCGTAGCACGAGCGTGGAGACCTGCTAACTGGTCTGGCGGCCTAGCCTTGGCCTTGTTGGTCACTTTCAAGGCTTCAGGAAGGGAGCTTGCAGGGGAGGTGAGCATCAGGCTACCAAGGCGAAATGCGACCATATTTACCCTGTAAGAAGTGGATCACACTGCTCCATGATGAAACACTTGTCCAGATGGATGTGCGCATGACACAAGCCGGAGTCGAGGCATCAAATAAATATAGCGACCGCCATGAGCTGAAGAGTTGCTCACGACGGTAAAAGGGTCGCCTCGAATGATGGACGAATAGCCCGCCGTCGTTGCTGCTGGGGGCTGGTCTGGTTTCCGGAAGGAACAATGTCAAGTACGTGACCATCGAGACATCGGATATCCCATAGCTGCTTTTCCAAATGCACGCCTGAGTCGTACGCCAGGTGAACATTGATTATGAGTGTTCGTTCCGCGTCCATAACGTCAACTTGCACGTTGAACGCAGTACACAAACTACAAAGATTGGCTATTCAACGCTGGAGGTGAGATCGATAACAGAAATCAGTGGCCAGAACTTTGGAGATAAATAGAGGTGGGAATAACAAGACTGCTCAAGCTCTGTCCTTTGCTATCCTCAGCCTCTCAATGCAGGAGAGGGTTCGGTGCTTTGATTTAATAGGTGATGACAGTCTATCCTACTATTACACACTTGACGCACTTATTTCGCACTTGACCGCATTTGTGAGTGGTCCAGCGGTCGTAGATGCCCCATTTCTCGTCTGAGCACGTAGGCTTGCACACGGAAGGGCTCCCTGCTTTTATTTCGACCGTCGGATGCCATGGCTCCGTCCTCTCGTGTCGCCACGTTAGGACAGATTAGGTAAGCAGCTGCCGGGCTATTGAATGGGAGCGCGCACCGCACGTAAGTTTTTGGAGATAAGTAGCGCAACTCAGTCGATTATCCAAGGTGCCAACGTGGGACAGCACCGCCAGCGGACACTTTTTTCTTCTTCCACCGAGTATATATCGTCGACTTCAGGGATGAGGCAACTAATCCTACGCCCACCTTGTCCCCATGTCCCCGCAGCGCAACGTCCAGCAGGACGACGACGACGAGCTACGTGCTCTGGGCTATGCCCCTACCTTTCGTCGCGAGTTCTCCAACCTCTCCACGATCAGCTTCGCTTTCAGCATCATGGGCGTGTGCTCAAGTATAGCTTCCACCTTTAACACCCCTTTGCTTCTTGGCGGCCCTGCTTCCGTTACATGGTGCTGGTTTCTAGGCTCTGTAAACTGCCTCGCTTTGGCAAGCAGCATCTCCGAAGTCGTCAGCGCATATCCAACTTGTGGAGGGTTGTATGGAGCCTCCGCTCGTTTGTGCCCCAAAAGGTATCGTGCCAAGGTCCGTTGTTTCCTTTCTCTCGTCTTTCCAGAATCGTTACATACCGACGACCAATTCACAGGTGGGCTGGATTGTCGGCTGGCTCAACATCCTTGGCCAGATTGTCGGCCTGACATCTACCGAATTCGGTCTGGCCAACATGATACTTGCTGCGGCGTCCATATCCATCAACGGAGGAGTTTCGATCACTCCCGGAAAGGTCGTAGGACTGACCGCTGGGTTGCTCATGATTCATGGGATATTGAACTCACTCAAAACTCGACAACTTGCTTATTTCACCACCTCGTTCGTGTTTTTCAACTTGGGTGCCACCTTGCTTATCATCATCTTACTTTTGGCGTTGACACCGCGACCCGACATGCATCCTGCGTCTTATGTCTTCGGTGCACCAGGGCTTATCAACGGAACCGGTGGTTGGGATAGCGGAATCAGTTTCCTTCTTGGGCTGTTGAGTGTCCAATGGACCATGACTGGATATGACTGCACGGCCCATATCTCCGAAGAGCTCCGTCGGGCCGCCTACGCCGCGCCTGCAGCTATCATCATTGCGACGATCGGTACTGGCATTGCCGGTTGGCTCCTCAACATCGTGCTCATCCTTTGCTCCGGTCCTTTCGTCGACCTTCCCGGCCCCTCTGGCTCTGCATTTCTCGCGATCTTGGTCCTGCGGCTGGGTTCCCGCCTCGGCCTCGCACTGTGGGTCTTGGTTTGCATGACCGCATTTTTCGTCGCGCAAACGTCCACGCAGGCAGTCTCTCGTACCATGTACGCCCTCAGTCGCGACCGTGCTCTTCCTGACGGTGGCTTCTTTGGTCACATCAGCCCTTCTACGCAAACACCACTGCGAGCCGTTTGGTTGACGGTCATTGTCAGTATTCTTCCTGGATTGCTTGACCTAGCCAGCCCCGCTGCCGCCAACGCCGTGTTTGCTATGACAGCCATGGCCTGTGATCTTTCCTACGTTATCCCCATCATCCTCCGACGCATCTTCCATTCTCATCCAGAAGTCAAATTCAAACCAGGTCCATACTACATGGGCGACGGATGGCTAGGAGTATTTGCCAACGTTTGGTGTGCACTCTGGACGTTCTTTGTTTGCGTAATCTTTTCCCTGCCCACCCAAATCCCTGTCACGCCGGAAAACATGAACTACGCTTCGGTTATCACAGTGGGTGTGATTGCCGTCTCGGGTCTCTGGTATATCCTTGCCGCCCATCGACACTATCATGGCCCTGTTTCCAATCTGCCCCATGGAGAAAACAAGCTGGTGGCTGTGGAGAATGATGTTTCCGAGAAAATCGACGTCGATGGTGGTAGTGAGGATGCTTGAGTGCAATGGCGATGAATACCTAACGTGGATAGGATTGGATGTCTGTACTCCGATAACCTAACGCGAACTTGTACATTACGGGGTTGGCCCACGATGCAGCTAGCCAGCCGGCTGTGCGGCTGCTGATACGAAGGTGGAGAGCTTCCACACCTACATACTTTCGCTGCGGCGGAGCGAGCTCGAACAACGCGTCACGACCGCGGCCGCAGCCAGCTGCCGGTCCCTTAAAGAGCACCACATCTCGGCGCTTGAACGTTTGAGCACCCGGATCAGATATCAGTAGTCTCGCCATGTTCGCCACTGCCCGTCTCCTGCTCTGCCCATACGCCGAAGCTGATCTCGACGACCTGATGCTACTCTGGAGCGACTCCCGCGTCCAACCCTTGCTTACGACAAACGAACTCGTACCCCGCGGTCCGCAGCTCAAAAAAAGCCTCCGCGCACAGATGGAGAACGCCGTGTTCGCGGCCGTTGTCCGGCATCGAGACACGGGCGAATTCATGGGCCAAGTTGTGCTCCACGTCCCGGAGCGGAAGAACCGCGACGGCACCTACGGCGTCTGTCTGTCGCCCAAGTTTTGGAATTGCGGGTACGGCACTGAAGTGACGGCGTTCGTCGTCGACTATGCGTTCAGATGGATCGGCTTGCAGCGGTTGTCCTTGTCTGTGCTCGCGAGCAACGAGAGGGCAGTCGTGGTGTACGAGAGGGCGTGAGTGAATAGTAGAGATGGTTTCTCGACCGGGGATCGTTGATGAGTCGAGGACATTGCAGGGGCTTCGTGATAGAAGGGCGAAAGCGGGCGTGCGTCTGGTCGAACGACCGTTGGGAGGACGTGCTCCTCATGGGCATCCTGCGAGACGAGTGGATAGAGAGAATTTCTATTCTCGACCAATGAAAGTGAAAGCCACAAAGATGAGCCAGGACGGGCAAGGCTGCTGGGACATGGATTAGCACAACAGGAAGGACATGCCAACGGCGGGCGGCGACCCCACCGAGGAAAGTGCAGGTTGTCGATCCAAAAACAGTAGCGACCAGGGCACACTGTAAAATGTATGAAATTACAAACGTGCACGAATACGATACGACCAATGCAAAACAAAGGAGACAAGGAGCATAGATATCACAAGACGATCATGCCACGTCTGTGAAATAGTCAGCCAAAGACTCCTGCATCTCTCTCAACTTTCCAGCAGTCGCTACCAATGCACTTTCTTTGCACCACGGCATCGCGTCTAGCAAACCGTGGGTGGGTATCTCGCGCTCTATGAGTGCCTTCAGAATGCTTTCTGCGAGCATCAGCTTCCCGACGACATCCGCATGCTGCAAAGGCAGGCCGTGTTTCCCCATATCCAACGTCGACCGCCAAAGTCCAGCCCATGATTGGTTACACCGCACCTGGGCACTACCAGTACAACGCGGGTGGTGCTGCAGTGTCGGAGGTTCGTTTGGGAGACGTTCACAGAGTCGGCCAAGAGCATAGTGTCCAGATAGCAAGCGTATGCGATGCGTGCGCGTCAATTGTTGGTCCGCATCCCAAATTTCGCGCCCAAGAAGCAGCATGGCATGATACGCCAACCCGAGGAGCGAACGTAGATTGAGGCGCTCCGCCATTCCTATCGCGAGGGCAACGTCCTTGCCGGAGGCGATGAGACGCTTCCACCGCCCCGTTGCAGCTTCGAGAAGATCGCGCTGTTCGCAAAGTGATGCGAGTTCGGTGAGCTGAACTAGATTCGGTCCTTCTGCGTCGTCAATATGGGAATGGATGGGACGCATGTATATCGCTTTGAGTTTGTCCAGGGCCCAGCTCTCGATAGCGCGGAACTCGTATTTGTGGGTGATGCGCGCAAGGTTGAACAGCTTTAAACTGATCGCTTTGGCCGTCATTGCGCTCTCCAATTCGTGTGGTCTGTGATGGACATGGGGTTCGTAACACCGCCTAGACAGGAGGGCAGGAATTGTACGTACAGGGCGTACAACGCCCACAAAAGGGATCGGAATTCGTCTGCGGTGTCTCCTTGAAGTCTAATTGGGTTGTCGTCGCTCTCGCCCTCGGGTCCGACCGTGACACTCGAGTTGCTAGAGGAGCTGGAGCGCAAATCCGAGTCCAGGGAGAACATGCTCTCGAATGTCGACTTTTCCTTTGTCAACGCTGAGCGATGCACCTGCGCCGAGGGTCACGCCTGAGCATGGCTAAATTAGTACAATGACGGGAAAGAGTGACCTTGAAGAGCGTATTTTCGACGAGCAGAACCGTATTCCCATCCGAATAATAGTATATCGAGTCCCTGGTGGGTATCGGGATGGAGAGTTGAAGTTGAAGCTTGGGAGTCGACGGGCTGACGTTGCCCGAGTGCATAAATGTGTTCGTGAGATACACGTCCGGGGGTAGGTGTGTCATGTTGCTACTTTAAAAGACGTGTTTCAGCGTTGAAACGGGGAGAAGAGGTGGCAACAATGTGATCACTGATGGCGGCCGAGTTTGGTGGGAATCCGAGTCCCTCCTTTCTTTGACGACAGATAAGATTGAGATCTCAACTCGCCAGCGCGGCAACACTCCTCCGCTATACGTCTACATTTAATTTATTGTACCTGCCACCCACACGCCAAAGGGCGACAAAGTGAAGCGACGAAAAGTAGGCGAAATCGTAGCGAGTTTCGCAAATGATAAGCGAGGTAGGGTGCAAAAGACAGCCAGTAAGAGAGCGAAGATAACCAGGAAGGAAGGAATGCATGCGATAGCGAGACCAAAGGACGGCGGGATTCCGAGAAGGGCAAGGAAAGTACATGCGCGGATGAGACGCATAACTATTCGTACAACGCGTGAATTGCTTTCGTGGCTTCGCCACATACAGATTGTGGAATGAATACGCTTGCTTGCGTTGACGAGTACATTGCTTGCAAATGGGTTCCAAAGGAAATTGGTTTTGAGTGTCGAAATAGTTTCATCATGATTCGAGGGCCTTTAGCTCAGCGACGAGCCGCTGTGAAATAGAAAACAGCGAAAATTGGAGGATCCGCAGCGCAACAGCAGGACAAATACAGACCTCGGCTTCCTTCATCAAGTGAGCTGGGTCAATGTCACCAGCCTGTGCTTGTCCGAGCTTGATGCCGTATTCAAGCAACTGTTTCATATAGTAAGGGTTTATAATCGTCTCGTCGCTTGCCAGCAACGCTTTTGCTGGAGGAACCTCCGCTTCCAAGAAAATGAACAAAACCCCGATAATACGCAGACTGATAGCACACTCACGCTGTCGCATGGCCAACCAGTCCTGCTCCAAAAGTTCGGGTATTGTAGCCCTCTCTTTCGGATGCCTCGCCAAACAGCTCCTCATTCCACGAATCACGTCATTTCTGACAGGTTGCTTTAAATGATCGAGCTTCTTGCGCTCTCCACTCTTATTCACTACGCTGGGAATGCTGAACTCCGGAAATTCAATCTCGTGCGCGAGGTCGGGGATCGCTTTCATTTTCTGGTACACAGATAGGTGTTGGAAGGGTGGCTGACCGTAGACCATTTGATACAAGATGCAGCCTAGGGACCAAACATCACTGGGTCGACCGACTTTCAGCCGCCGCATGCCTTCCGGTAGTTCAATAGCTTCGGGGGACATGTAGTTGACCGTTCCAATCTACATGCCACTCAGTGATGCATGTCAGCGTGCGGCAATAAAATATGTACCTGGTGATCTCGCTGGATATTAGTAGTATCATTTGCGATGGCATTGGCAATGCCGAAGTCTATCAACTTCAATTGTCCTCGCACGAGGACGAAGTTAGCCGGCTTCAAGTCCGAGTGCACGATCTTTTCCTCGTGTATGACATGCACTGCCTGCAGCATCTATGTTCCGGTTGTGACTATGGCGTATGAATAGAGGAACGTGGGCTCGAACATACCTGCTGCCAATAATATGAAATCCATACCATGTTCAGGGGCTCCTTTTGTTGCTCTTGTAGCAGTTTCGCTAGGTCAATTTCTCCACACTCCATTACCAACATCAGATGGCCTTTGCCACCACCTGGTCCGCCCTTGACCTCCGAGTCAAAAAGTTGGATGATCCGGTTATTTCCTTCGAGTCGCTTGAGTAACCCAATCTCATTCATGTACCCACTAATGGTCTCTGCATCGGCTTTGTCCAAAGATACACGTTTGATAGCATAAATTTCGTTTGCCGCATTCATGACACGGTAAACTCGGGAGGACCCGCCTTTACCGATGAGATCGAGACGCGCATACACCTTCTTGTTTACCACGATATTGTGATTCCGTATGGGAGCTGCCACAGGGGCAACCGGTGCAGGGGGTGGTGGCGCTGGTCGCACCCGTTCCCGCTGTGTAGCTTTGGCCTCTGATTCACTGTCTGCAGGTTCCTCGCCGGCTATCCACAACTTGCCATTCTTCTGGACACCAGTGCCTGGTGCAGATGCCAAAGAATCATTAGTTGTCGGAGGTTCTGGAGCAGTTGGACTACGTCGATGGTGCACTTGTCCCTGCGTTTGTGGTTGAGATTGCGAGGGCGGCAACTGGATGACAGGAAACGGGTGTTGCTGCTGTAACGGCGACAGGGCTCTGCTCTTCGGTGACAGGCGCATTGGGAGGTGCTCGACCGCGGTTGGAGACCCGGCAGTGCCTGAATCGAGGCCAAGCGTGCGAACAGTGTCTGAATCACGTCGGTTATGAGTCTGGATCTGCGAGCGAAGATGGGCATGCGACATGTGCGTCGGGGACGGCGACTGCCTCGGCTGCTGTGCGAGAGCTTCGGAGGCACCCTCCGTTGTTTGTCGGCGGGGGTACTCAGCAGCGTGTTCTATATGTGAAACGGTTTGAGAGTTGGCCAATGACGTGAGTGCAAGTTAGACGAACCTTCTTGTTCTATTGGCGCGCGTCGGATACGTGCAGAGTTCAAGCCAAGGCTTGATCCAGGTCTCGAAGAATACTGACTCTGAATCGTCGGCAGCGCTGAACGACCCCCAGGAGAATGCCGCTCTTCAGCTGAGGGTGGTTTTGAGATGCAGAGCTTAAGAAGTAGTCCCGAACGTACCACCAGAAGCATCGCTTAGGCTTGCGGAGCGCCGTACGCGCGTACTGCTCGATTGTGTAACGGGGGGAACGTATCGATGTCGAAGCAATCCATTCATGGGCTGTGGTTCCTCTCCACCTATAGACAGGCACGCTGAGCATATCACGTTTCCGTTTTCAAGCGAGTCACAAACCCGTGTCAGTTTCCTCGGCCACGTAGTCGTATGGAAGCTCGCTTTCGCTTCCTTCATGTTCATTAATTTTATCAAATCCGCCACCGTATCTTGCGCCCATCAATACACGGCCAGCCCGGTTAGGTCCGGGCATAATCTGCCTTCCAGGTTGGAGTGGAGGACGCGACAAACCGCTGGTTCCTGTGAGAGAAGAAACATATGCGCGTGAAGGCAGACCGGAAACTGCACGCCCGTCGACCTGACTCAGTGAGGCAGATCGACTAACCAGTCTGGGTGATGTACGCTTTACTGCGCCACCATCAGATGATAGCCCATCCGTGCCATCCGAGGATGCAATCAAGTTCTCCTTCTCCTCTTGAGCGTGCAAGTCCCAATCACCACGTGCGCGAAACATAATATCATCTCGTTCATCAGCCTGTTGAGGATCTCGATGTTCATCAAGAGGTATGCGCTGTGGCCGACCGAGTTTCCGACCAGTCCCACGCAGTCCGTTGGAAGTGGGCGCTCGAAGCGCGGGTTGTGCCGCCGGCGTGAGTGCGGCTGGACCAGACCTAGCGCGTTGGAAGGACCGTGCGGAACTGGCAGAGGCTAGTGTGTGGAGATGATGCTGGAGCTGATCAGGTAGGACATTGGGCTGTGAAGGATAGCTCTCCGAACGCGAGAGTGAGTTTCGACGAGAATGATCTGGGGAGTTGAGTGATGTTGGCGACGGTGGTTTAACATTGGGGTTTGATGCCCCGGCGGGTGGTGATGACTGTTTGTGTGCAAGAGGACCATCAAGCAGGATTTCGTGAGGAGTGGGCGGGCTGGACTGATTGGAGCGGGCGGAACCTTTTGAAATGCGAACATAGTTGCCAGCAGAGTCGAGTTCGTAGTCGAAGGAGAGCTCAATGATAGAGGAATCGTCTGATAGAGACGTAGATGATTGGCGGTTGTTCTTGGGCGCGTCGAGAGCGGTCGATGGGGGCGTGCGGGGGGGTGAGATGCGATGCTCGCCATGTGTTGGCGATATGGTGCGCGAGACTGCCGAAGGGAGCATCGACGTAGGAACACTTACGAAGACAAGTAAATTGGACGCGAAAATATGTTATAACGCGGTACGACGACGAAAGACACGTCGGGGAACGTTGGCGACGGCGAAGACGAAGACGGTGAGCGGACGAATTTTCTTTGTGTTCGTGCTGCGATTCGAACAGACACGAGGCAACCGCGTGGTCACGTGAAATGTTGTAAATCACAGCCACAGTTTCAAGCACGCGTAGATCCTCTCGACAAATCTTTTCGAATGAATGAACAAGTCGAATGAACAGCGCCATACCAAGCATTGAACGCCAGTTTGGACTCAGAAAAATCATGTGTATAATGTTACAGACGCACCGACCAACTTGAAGAAAATCACTGGTCACAAATCTGGAAGAGGGTACGGGTTCCTCATAAGCCACTGGAACTTGGGGTCTCGAAGACCCTGCACGACCGTTGAAAGATAGGCGTGTATGTTCCCCTTGATCGCGGCTTCGTGAAGCGCCAACGGATCTCCATCACGGGCGTCAAAGAAAGCCTTGTAAACCCGCCGGAGCTGCCGCCTCTCTGAATCATTCCTACAATTCATGAAACCATAGTCCACCATAACCGACGGATGCATATCAAACTCTTCCTTTGTGGAGTCTTCTTGAAATATGGACTGTTTGAGGAACCATACTGATTTGCTGACTCCTCTGATTCCTTGGAGGAGGTCTCGGAGGTACCTATCCTCGCTTACTTGCAGTCCCTTGGAACGGAAGAGCTCGAGTAAGCGACAGGCACGATATGCGTCGCAAAACTCTTTGAAGGAACACTTAGTGATTAATTCCCTGTACCAACCGCTCAGCTCCATTTCTTCTTCTTGCGATGTGCATGACGCGAATCCGAAATGAACCCAGAGGTCGAGATTCGGAGACGGGTGCCAGTTAGACAAGAGAAGTACATACAGCCAGAGGCAGTGTTGTTCCTCCTTAGGCTTGCGCGCAATGGCGGTCCTGATCTCTTCCGCAGAATCCTTCTCACTGCCTCCCGTGAACCTCCAAGCGCGCACAAGCATGCCATCGCTACTTTCGTTCAACGTTTCCGTGGATAACGGCTGACCTGCCAATGCAATAATGTGTTCGTTCTGCAAGAACCAGGAAAAGTAACCGCCCCTCGATGCTTCTGGGAGCTTGTAGAATGCAGCCTTTATTTCATCTACTAACTCCCCACGAACACGCCATTTATGGATGGTTTTAGGTGGGATCTCCATATACCGTATGAGGCCTGTATGCATGTTGAGAAGGACCGAATGAACATGGTCATGGTCATACCGATATACAGGCCTAATAGCTTTGATTTTTCTTCGGCCGCGAATGCACGACAGAACCCATAATCCTCACAAGTCTGTGGGTGCTCGGGAAGCAAGTTTTGGTGGACAGCTAGCGCTAGGTAGTCGGCAGTATTGATCGGACGACGGGGTTTGCAATCGAATATATGGTAGACCCAGTCGTCCTTCTGGCAAGCAGTGGAACAATAGTAAACCTTTCGACAGCCAGCACAGCGCTTGAGATTGGTCTCCTGGTAATCATCCGAGTAGCCATGGCACATGTGGCATGTCTTGGTCATGGTCGTGTGCGACAGTTCAACAATGTATCCAACAAGGATGTAGCCGTTGAGAAGCGAGGTATTCGAAGAGACAGTACAATCAAGTGAGGGTGTATCTGGCCAAGTACTGCGGATGCCTCCGAGACATTAAGGGGAACAAGCCGAAGTGGTTTTCGCGATTGAGAACATCTCCGCTGACCTCTTTGCCTGGATTACCTGTCCATCCTCTCTAGTGATTGTTGCAGTCAGTGAACAATGTCCATCTTAATGGTGCAAGTGCCATCGTGGGTCATTAATAAGTCAAGAAGTTTGATCGTAAAAGTCACCCCTCTTCATGAGGCCCTGTCCAACCAAGCAACCGAGCCATATAGAATATGCTGAATACATATATGAAGAGATGCTGGTAGAAAAAGTTGACTACATCATTGGTTTACTAGTGGCAAATCGTACAACAGAGTCCACGGAAGAAGTAAGCGAGGTATTGTAATATTCGGTTGTTATTGAATAACAGAGTCAACTCTCACATACCAATGGCAATTAAACGGACAAACATCAGAGAGGTAATGGGATGATATACAACACATCAAGCACTGACTGCTTGCGCCGCTCGAGCTAACTCAGCCCTCTCTGCCATTTCAGAGGGTTCAACCGGGGGCGTAACATCCTCGTCAGTTGCCACCTTTGGGACCTCCGATGCCTGGATTTTCTCGAGCTCCCGAGCGACAAACTTTGCGTGGCCACCAAAACTCAGCATGGAGCTCAGTACATTCCTGGGGAGCGGCCAGATGATTACTTGTGAGAAGACCAGAGCGAGCAAGAAATAATACCGCACCTCACGATTCCATCACGGTCGATAACGAATGTGACACGGGCGTCGCTCAGTCCCAACAGCGCCCGTCCGATCTGGTATGCCTTGTGCGCAGCCTGATCTGTGTCGCTCAAGACAGGGTACTGCGCAAGAGTTAGCGAGCATCCATCACGCCCTTTCGCGATGAACATTACAGTAAGGTTATACTTTTCAACAAATGTTTTCTGCTTTTCCACCGGGTCAGAGCTGACACCGACAACCAGAGCGTCGGAACGTCTGTATATCTCGCTTTCTAATGCGTGAACGGCGATTAGACGATCCTTCGGCACGAGAGAACACAGACCAGCTATTGCATCACGAAAGTGACAGGCCTCACGGGTGCAACCATAGGTCCCTATGCGTTTGAACAATAAAATTAGTGCAAGGTGGAAATATATCACTATGGGACACGACGTACCCGATTCGGGATAGAAGAACAATGCAATCGGTTTCTCGACGCGCTTGCCCTCTATCTCGGGAGGAAATATGAAGGACTCTCCGTTTGAGTCCGGTATCGAGAAGGACGGCGCAAGTTTATCGATCAATGGGTGCTGAGGAGCCATTTTAAAGCAAGATCAGACACAAAGATGCAAGTGTAACAAAATTATCGACGGTGGGTGTATGGAAAGGGGTTCAGCCTCGTATTTATAAGTATTTGGAGTGATGACCATCTCAGTACGATATAAAACTCGGCTAGTCATGGGCATCAAACCCAATGAAACATTCTGCTGTGAAGTAACAAATCCCTTTGCGTTACACGTCCCACGCGACTTATATCGCGTACGAATACGGTTTTAGCTATGACAGAATTTTACCATGGGAGGCCAGGGGAGTAACTCCGGTGACCTGAAACTTTGATTGTCCATGGCCTACGTCACAACCCTTCGAAGTTCCACGAAGGTTTAAAAATTTATGCGAGACAAGATTCGCAGGTGGAGTGTGATTGAGGATCGTGTCCACTGACGCGGGCGGACTCGCAAATACAAGCCCAAATTTTCCGAAACGTCCTGACGGCTCGGCGTTTGCATCCCTTCAAAACCTTTGACGAACATGTTGGAACATGCATGTGTTGAGTATACTGACCTTCAGGACACCGAAATCGGGTATGGCAAGATAAACAAGGATGTTGGCAAGGCTTGTAGTCTTTCCATGATTAAAACGCGAACGAGGTGATATTAGGTCCAATAAGGTGAGAGTGGCTACTCTAATATCTGTACGTGTTCCCACATAAGCGCATGGTTCATGGGGGTCTTACCACACCACAGGAATCCGTACGTGGGGTCCTGAGCCTTCGCGCCTTGAAACAGTTTTGTAGCGACCGGCAGAACAGTTAAGGTTTTTGGGGAACCATTGCCTCTGCGAAAAAAAAATATTACGACCATGGAGAAAGAACGCTCTAGGATGTGCATACCAGCATTGAGTTCCGCAAAACGCTGGCCAACACGTTCAGAATGCTTCAGGAACTTGTCTGAGCAATTGAGAACACACTGTTCCTATGAAGGGGGTTAGATTGGATGACAGAGTGGCGAAGCAATGCCGAAACCTCTTTGGAGGAGAGCGCCTTGCTAGTAAAATCGTTGCAACACGAGTTGAAACATCTCTCCACAAGGCCAGAGTAGAGACGCAAAAAGTCTTGCATCTAAATCCGCGGATGAGTGGGGAGTCTGCAGTGCCATAATTTCTCGAACCTGTTTCTTTTCGATAACCTTTGTCATGTGAGCCTGCTCCGCAGCGTTGAACTGTGAGAAATCCATGCTGAAGTGGCGACGAGTTGACGGAAGGTAACAAGAAACGGTGTGGTTCGTCAAGTTTGAAGGCACAGTGGCAATGACTGTAATCGTCACACGGGTGCAATTTACCCCTCGGTCACACATCACGCGCACGGTCGGGTAGTCATGGTCTGGTGACAAGATGGCCGCTCCGGTCATCGTAGAGGTAAGTAGATATTTACATGTGCTCGTGGTGTATCTTTTCTACCTACAGCACTACATTTTGTATCACAATCGCGAGCGTATCCCACTGACTGAGCGATGTCACGGTCTAGTCACAGCCGGGCGGCTGCTGATCGACTAGTTGGTTCGTTGCTATTAATCGCGTGGCAACCTGTCACGCTTTCGTCGCTGTTGCCTCCATACAGAAGGCCACAGTATACATATAAGCCGCGCGCGAAAAGTATGTGTCCCAATCATTATCTTGGTGTCCTTGACGGACGGACTGATTTATCGTAGTGGATCTCACTATGGCTCTTCCTTACAAGGACGCCCTCTTGCGGCTAGAAAACCGTCGCGTCAAGGCAACTCGGCCCTTGATCCCCCCTCAGATACTGCAGGAGGATCTCCCCCTGTCAGTCGGATTCTTTTCCTGCTCTCACTTCCTAATGTATGGCCTAGTACATTCCTCGCCGCGAATACGGTCCTCGAGGGACGTCGCGCATCCGAAAAAGTGCTCCGGGGAGACGATGATCGTTTGATGGTTGTTGTCGGGTAGGTCCTCTCCCACGCGGTAGTGTCCATCCCGTCGCTCACTGACACCCAAGCCCATGTTCTGTTCACAACGTCGATGCTGCGATCGAATATGCCAAACTTCTCAAGCAGTACGCAGACAGTGCCAAGGATGACCTGCACATCGTCATGCGTGTCTACTTCGAAAAACCGCGGACTACGCTGGGATGGAAAGGTCTCATCAATGATCCGTACGTGACGTCTATTAATCTTCCCCTCGCTTTCTCATCCCATTCGTTGTCAGAGACATGAACTCGAGCTTCCAGATTAATAAGGGCTTGCGTACGGCTCGCAGATTACTCCTCGACATTGCTAAGCTTGGCCTTCCAGCTGGCTGCGAGTTTTTGGACACTATTTCCCCCCAATACACGGCGGATCTCGTCTCTTGGGGGGCAATTGGTGCCAGAACGACGGAATCACAAGTTCATCGAGAGCTGACTTCCGCTCTTTCCATGCCAACCGGCTTCAAAAATTCGACAGATGGCTCAGTAGGAGTTGCGGTTGATGCTTGCAGAGCTGCACGAAGTGGTCATGTGTTTCTCAGTGTTGGAAAAGAGGGGTTAAGTAGTATCATAGAAACAGAGGCGAGTCTCTCCCTGTCTTCTGTTCAATAATGCTTAGATCGAAAAGGGAAACCCTGATGTCCATGTCATTCTTCGAGGAGGATCGAAGGGACCCAACTATGCTGCCGAATGTGTTCGAGATTGCTACGAGAAGCTTGGTAAGGCTGGGCTACCTGGAAAAATCATGGTAGGATTCATTTCAGAGACGTTAGGAGGCTTATTCAGATGTTGTATCGCACGTAGATTGATTGTAGCCACGGAAATAGTCAGAAACAACACCGAAAGCAAGTGGAAGTTGTAGAGGACATTGTAAGTAGACCTCTACCTTTTCTACTCTTGTAGACTTATTCTTGCGCTCCCGAAGGCGCAACAGTTGTCTTCCGGGGACACCTCCACATATATCATGGGTGTTATGCTCGAGTCTAACCTTGTTGAAGGGCGACAAGATATTCCACCCAACGGGCCAGCTGGATTGAAGTATGGACAATCCGTAACTGATGCATGTTTATCCTGGGAGATGACTGTTCCCGCGCTTGAGCGCCTCCGGGAAGGTGTACGGGCCCGAAGAGAGCTTGTAGCGCAGGCCCGCGCGAGACATGTGACAAATGGTGTTACCAAACTCGACGATCTTGACAACACCAAAGAGTTAAACGGGGTGGGTGCACACTAAGGGGATATATGAGAGAGAGCAAGTGATCTAGCTAGGTTGACCACTGCCTGCCACAGGATTGACCAAAATGTACCTGTTTTGCGTGGCGGCCATGACTGTAATACTATGTGCTTACCTGTCATGAAGAAAAACTTTCACACAAACCTTTCTCAGTTTTTCATCGTAGCTTGCTTGAGGCAACGAAACTCGAGAACGCCAGAGATCGTCGTGTCCGTCAATGTCTCTTGATGTCCGCGTACTCCCATGGTCAGGGCCGGCATTAGTGGTGGGTTCACATTGTTCTTGTGGGCCGCAACATTCAAACTCGGTGGTCATACATAGGTCACCTTCCTGGCGCTCTGGATACTGGTAGAGACTTTGCGACAGGATGAAGGGCAACAGCGTCAAGTATATCAGGACAGCCTAGGCTTGGCCGCAAATGACCTCGTCAAGTCTGTCCTCTCAATCTCCATATGGTTTGCTTGCCGGTGGCGGGTTCAAGGCGCGCATTCCTTATCGAGCATCCCCTTCGAAACACTCAGCGAAAACGAGTATGGGCAAGGGTCTTCCAACATTCAGTCCAATTATGATAGAGAACCACGTACTCGGGACATTGTTGCCATAATCGCTGGAAGCGTACGACCAACTTTACTCGTCCTCCTCGGCTTTGTCTACAGTATCCGCTCGTACCTCGTATGTACTTGGTTAGGGTTCGCAGATATATTGGATATATTGACGGAGAATGGTCCTGCAGGATCTCAGGGTCCGAGAGTTCATTGACCCCTTCACCTCGTATCTCGCTTTCCCTGTTACAGTGCTATGCACTCTCATCGTCTTTCAAATCATTTCTTGGAGAACTTTCCCCTCTTCTTTCTGGCATGCGGGTGTCCTCCAGGTTCGTGATGCGCCTTCGATAATGAATTGCTAGGTTGATCATGATATCAGTTTGCAGGGCTCTACATCGCTAGGGTAGGTTGAAGTTGAAATTGATCGCACAGTGCCTGCTAAGTTATCTTTCAGAATGCACTTGTTGGTTCAGTCCTCAGTCCCTACTCTCTTTTGGCTGCGTTCGCTCTTTACAATTCAATATGGATTTCTTTTGTCGACCTGGTTTGTACCTCGTTACCGCTTCCTCGCAGGCTGCCTAACAGCTTGTGTAACTAGGTTTATAGACTCGACCGTTTATCATCCGTTCATTTCATCAATACACTGATATTCACCCAATCATGCCTCGTGCATTTTTTGTTGTTTCTATTGCATCCATCGCATGTCATCTCGGATTCATATCATAGTCGTTTTATGACTGCACTTCAAGCATCGCCTTTAATTGAGACTGTCATGGGCGTCGTGACGATGTTCGTTATCCAACGTGAGCAGTTTGTTGTTCATCGGTGCCACAATGATCTCATATTCCAACAGGGTATAGTGCGATCGGTCTGGGGATTCTTACTACTCTGGCGTCGACCTTTTTGATTACCGTTGACGCATGGAAGTTCACGGAAACACCGCATTCTGCGTTTGTCGGTTGCTTGATCGCCTTTCTGGGATCTGGCATATTTATTGTATACTGGCAACACACGGACGAACAACGACACGACCTCTCGATTTCGGTATGCCCTTCGTTCTGAGTGCGGGATCTTATTCGCTGATGTGCTATAGGCCCGTCGATATTTTACAGCCGCGATAATATTTTTGGTGGCCTTGGGACACGTCATCGTCGTCGTAACTCGAGACCCAGGGACTAATCCCTCGGACCTGTCTACCATATGGAGAAAGATATTAGGCACATCCAATCCATCTGGGGATCGTTCTGATTGTGGTGTGCCAGAGTCATCGACTCTAACTCACGCGCAAACAATCGCGAATTATACTCACTTCAGCAACATTCTGCTTATCGTATTTTTCAGCCATGCTCGGTACAATTCCAACTTAGATTTCCATAGAGAAGTGTATAGCGATTATTTCCCAAACGTGAGTTATTGAGATAATCTGGTCACATTGGTCTATTCTTATGATGAACGGTTTAGATCGTCTACATCGGTCCAGCGACACGCGAGGACAAAGGGTTTGCTCATTCTTATGATGTACTCGTCGACTCGTTTCAGTCGGAGGAGGATCTTAGTGATCCACTTTTTTACAAGATGTCAGGCCGGGTGAGTGTGCATTGTCATGCGTGGATCTATACAATCGCATATTTAACATTGGTAAAGATGGCTCACCACATGCTTTACACGGCTTTGCGTGAATACGGCTGCTACGATGGTTATCTTTGGGTGCCCTTCGATACACTCCTTAACATTCCCCGGCTCCAGCAATTCAATCAAAGCCTCTTCTGGTATCATTCTCCTTGGGGCCAGCCTGTTCCTAATCCTGCCCTTGGTGACCTTACTGAACCCGAACTGAACACTAGCCGGCATGCCCCTCCTGCGATGATTTCTCCAGACCTGTCTATCAATCTCACAGAGACGTGGAGGGGTTGGGGCCCCGATTGGTGGTAAGTCGTATCAGAGCTCGGAACGTGACACCGACTGAATAGGTTGTCTCTCGGATTCCAGGTGGGGGTAAGTCTCGCACCCATGATGACGCGGCTTACTTCAATTGATTATTCGTGTATTAGCGATCCCCACGTTGGGGTTTCTGTATGCATGAACGCGTTTCAAAAGGTCCCCGCGGACATGCGCGATCACCTCGCACAACTCAATAACGGGCGAACGAGGCTCATTGGCGGCTCCGCGGACACGCTGTACATTCCGGGCCGCCATCGCAGGGCGTTCATGGACGTATTGGCACTCTTCCTCGAGACCAACTGTTTCTTGGAGATCGCGACACCGACGACCGTTCATCTTGTTGTTCCACCTGGGGAACCCATCCAGTTTGTGGATCACGTGCGTGATCTTGTGTTGGCTCCCTTGCTTCCTGTCCGTCTTGGTTGATGTTTGCACCTTTGAACGTCATAGTGGTGGATTTATCAACCTCCGTTCAACACGTCGTTTGTGAGGCAGAAGTGGGCCGAAGGCTACGAAGTGGACACATTCCATACTTTCCACTGGGGCGAACGCAGAGAGGACGGGGTCTGGCGAGGGGATCATCGTCACGTTGCGGACGTGCGGCACCTTCTACGAGAATCAGCCAACCGACAAGGCCTGGGAGATACCTTCCCCGTCAACCTTACGGATGGCGATGGTGCGACACAGGCCTGATCTTCTGCCTTACGTTGGGATTGTAATCCCTTTAATATATATGGTAGTTTTTCAATGGTGTCATAATGTACATGAATCTGGAATGTAAAATACAAGTGCAAGAGAAAGCCAAGATTTAGTGGTCTGACGTGTATAATACGATAGCTACACGGAGATACAGATAGTAATAGGTCATACCGAGAACAACTGTCTGCTCCTACGAAAAATGTAAACGTTGGTGCAAATACCAGGAAAGCTGAATTCCGTGACTGGCCGTAAAATTGTGGCAACCGGACACGACAACGTTTGTCAGCGTTTCGTTGGGGGTTGCCGCGTCTGTATAAACGACGCGCGCGCTGAGCGCGTCTACCAGAGCGTCTCCTGAGAATTGCTGACAACCAAAGAGCTTGAGCGTCGTCAGTTGCGGCAAACGAACTCGACAGCGAGCATCGCCAGACCCGAGGACCGTCGGCATGGGGTCAGGTTTGAAGAGTTGCACGACCTGATTGGACATGTCCGACCCGACGATGGAGAACTGTTTCAAAAATGGAAGCCTATCGAAGACCCACCGAAAGTCCTTCGTGCGCATATCTGAAAGATCCATGTCGAGGACTTCGAGGGGAGGATGAGAACGTTGGATAAGCTTCCGAAGGCCCATGCCAGTGTGGTGATCACTCGAGGGAGATTGGGAAAAGTCGTTGGCTTCATCATCGCTATCGCCGTACTCTTCGAGATGATAACCATCGAGAGAGACATCCATGTTCAGATGTCGAAGATGGAGTTCTCGAAGTGCGGGAAGGTGTAAGTGTGATAGGACGCTGCGCTGAATGCAAATAAGGTCCAACAAGAGGGTATGCAATCGTGGAAGTATAATGACGACCGGCGAGGCGCACAGAATGCCCTCCTCGAAGGAAATACCGTGCAAGTAAAAGTGCTCGAGATTAGGACAGCGAGAAAGGAAACTGAGGAGCTCGGGGGAACGGACAGTGTAGGTGAAGGAAGACTCTGAGATGTCGAGTGAGGTGAAGTGAAGTGGGTTGATGAAATCTGACGAAGGGAGAGTGGAGGCTGCTATCTTCATGGATACATGGCGGAATGTGTTCGTTCCGCAAGAGAAGAAAATGTTATCGTCGTCGTCTCCGTCGGCCTCAAAGGGGGCTTTGAGGCGTACGTCCAGGTGATGAAGAACACGGCGGGGAGAAGAGAGGGTGAGGTCGGACAATCGAGTGAAGGTCGCACGACCTTTAAATGAGGTTCTGCAATCCATCCAACGAGACAAGTGGGGGAGAAAACAAGACATGATTGGAAGGAGGCGTTCAAAGTCTGCAAGTTCGACATCGACGCCAAAGGGGAGGGGTGCCGAGCGGGCGATCCACAGCTCGGCTTGGGCGCTAATAGAGGCCACACGGCGCGTTGCTTTGTTGATAATGACGAGCTGCCATGGTCTTGGGGACGCGAGACAGACGTCCCTCCAAAGCCTGCAAACGGCACAGATGACGAGGGGGGTGAACGGAGCGCCAGAACGAGACGAAGATACAAAAATTTCAATGAGTAGCTCGGGAGGAAGAGAATGAATCGAAGTGGACGGCGCGACGACGTCCATGTCGACTTGTCCAAGTGTGACCGAAGAAGATCCTTGTGGTACTCGCTCTGCCGAACATGCCGCTGACTAATAACCCTAGAACTGCACAGACGTGGCTCAATCAAAACTACGCCACAAACTCTAATTTCTCTGTACACCTCATCATGCCAGGCGTCAGAGATATCAGGTTTGTGTTCAAAAATTTTCTATAAGTTTCGAGGGGACTCATCTCTGCTCAGCGCAGAAGCCTTCATCACAGCATACGCATCCCATCTCAAACGCTCCGGCAAGCTCGAGGTGCCAACATGGGTTGATCTTGTCAAAACAGGCGCTTTCAAAGAGCTCGCTCCTTATGACCCAGACTGGTACTATGTTCGTGCAGGTAACGTTTCCGAACGCCTCGACTTGCACTGCGCTGAGCCTACCACGAATATGTAGCCGCCGTTGCACGGCACATTTACCTTCGCAAAGACGTTGGTATCGGAAAACTTGCGAGGCTTCATGGTGGCCGCAATAGGCGTGGTAACCGTCCCTCACATCATGCAGATGCTTCCGCTTCAGTCCAACGCAAAATCTGTCAATCCTTGGAAAAGATCGGTGTTCTTGAACAAACAGATAACGGTGGCCGGAGAATTAGTCAGGACGGCCAACGCGACTTGGACCGAATCGCAACTGCTGTTGTTGAGGCTGAAAGGGAAGAAGAAGACGAAGAGGAGGGCGAAGAGGAGGAGGGCGAAGAGGAAGAGGAAGAATAAAGGACATCCCTTGCATATCCCAACTCTCTGCATGCCCTTTCCATGGTTGCATACGACTGTTGATTTTATGATCACATGGTACGATGCATGCACATCTCCAAAATACAGCATTTCGGTGCCTTTCTAATCCCTGTGCTGATATTCGACACACTATATGAGATTCTCCTAGTACTCCTGACCGAGACTTCACCCCTTGACGAGGACATCAAGACGATGTATCGACATGCAAGGCTGCGTTTATAGTTCGATATAATTTGCGCTTTCGATGCTAGTGATGTTTCAACAAAGATGAGGATGCCTCTCAGAACAGAAGAACGACGCGCAGTTTACCTGATACTCCTCTGCGAGGGCATGGACTCGAGGATGTGGATGGCTTCTTTCATTTGCAATCCGAGTCCTGAGAGGGTGATCAAGGTGATGGAGTAAAATCGTGGTGCGACATGCCTTTGGTGCACTGGACGACTGGAAGATGGTACTGCAAGGAATGTCGCAGGGAAAATGGTGATGGACCATTGCAAGAAACGATTGTGGTGGGATGAACGCAGGCTGGAATCCGCTATTCAATTCGATATTCAGTCCATGCTTTCGATTCCAAATGGAGACAGCGACCCACCTATGTTCTGCTGATCAAATGTGACGTCGCTCAGCTCCATCACGTCCTTGCCATGTTTTCATCTGAACGCCTTCTCTTCCGAGGTTTTCAGGAAGATGACATCGAGCACCTGTTTGCCCTACGCAACGATGCCCGCGTCCAGCGGTTTATCACAATTGAACCTAATGTACCTCATCCGACCAAGTACAAAAACTTTCTCAGGGCGCAAGCAGAAGGTTCAATAATATGGTTTTCGATCCTTTTGAAAGATACACAAGAGTTTGTGGGGAAATGTAGTATAAAGGTATCCGAAGCCAAGAATAGAGATGGGACGTATGCAATATCCATATACCCCAAATTTTGGGGAAATGGGTACGAAACAAAAGCATCCAAGTTCACTATTGGACACACATTTGAGGCTCTGGGCCTCCAACGGGTGTCGTTGATGGTGCTCGAGGGTGACGCACCGGCGATAGCGCTGTACAGGAATCTGTGAGCAGTGGTGATAATATAACCCCTCTACTCCTCGCTCGTGCCCTTGTCAGGGGTTTCAAGCATGAAGGAACGAAAAGACGGGCGAACTGGGTGGAAGGGCGCTGGGAAGACTTGTTGTACATGGGCATCCTCGAGGAGGAATGGGCTGCGGGCCGCCGTGATTAGAGGCAAGTGACTTCATCCCTCTGGTGGTATAGAGGTCTTTTGGGCCTAGAGGGCAGTACTATTGATGATGTGGCTAATTACTCAGCAGAAACTTTGTCGACATGTTTCAAATTTGAAGTATCTTGACCTAGATATGTCTCAATAATGCCTACCAGTCTCAGGTTCAATTAATTAGAACACCATCTAGAGCGAATGCTGCCACAGCAGGACGAAGCAACAGCGGCCAGCATCATAGCGAACGGCAAGAGGCAGCGCACACCCCATAGGATATCCACAAACTGAGGAGGAGGAGGTGCGGCTGCCCGGCATGATCGATGACGGTGAAGCGACACAACGAAGATGACGACGGTCAAGTGGCCACTGCCATCAAGACGATGACGATGACGACAATGTGACCGAAGCCACGACAGCTGTGGACGTAGATTTGCACCTCGCCCGTTCGCGTCGACAGCTAGAAGGGGAACGGTCAGGACTTATCGTGCGGTGGTGCCACTGGCCGTGCGCCATGCATCTGAAATGGGAGGTATTGCCTTCGTCTCCATGACCAGGGCGCACGTGACGAATGGGGATAGCCGGGGAACGAGGGAGCAGCGTCTTACTTGTCCTCGTCACAGTGTGGTCATGGCGCCGCCATCATCGCCGTGAAACCCCATCATCGCCATTATCTTCGTTATCTTCGTTGCGCCAGGAAGGTGCTGACCAGGCACGAGCCGCGTCATCGCCGTTATCTTCGTTGCAACGGGAAGGTGTTGGCCAGGTGTGGTCCATGCTACATCATCGTTGTCTTCGTCACCCACACCTCGGTCGTGTCGTTGTCGTCGTTGCGGCGAGGAGGCATCGCTCGCCTTGTCTCGTACCGCGTTGGCGAAGCTGTAGCGTTAGCCCACACCTATACGGCATCATTTTCCCACAGCAGTATTATACGAATCCAGGAACTCGTCCATTCTGCGCATCTCCATCGTTCTCCATTCGTCCGTTTTCCACTGGGCGTCAGGAACATGTCTGGAAAGCACGCCCTTCTGCAACCGATATCCCGCCGAGGAAGTGGTGGGCCACATCAGCTAACAGGAGGTGGCAGACGATGATCGATAAGAAAAGGGGGGGTTACCTTTTAAACCAAATAAAAGCAGCTCCAGTTGTGGCCCCTCTCCCCCTCGACACCCCACGTTCGAAACCATGTCAGCGACAGTAACAGAACTTGAGTCAGAGATCGCCAGACTTCACAACGAACTGCGATCCCTCAAAGTCGAGTCGAAAGATGACGAACAGATCACCATCTCAAATTACCTCCTGACCAGGTTGGAACAGCTCGGAGTCACGGTACATTCATTTCTTCTCCTTGTGCAGCCAGGTGTGATTGATAGCTACCCTTTCTCAGTCCGTGTTTGGTGTGCCGGGTGATTTTAATATGCGTACGTACAATTTATCGCGTCGTCTTCAAGTGGTTTTAACACATCATTCAGCATTTCTGGTGCGTTTCTAGTGTGCATACGACGATTTGTCGTCTCATTCCCTCAAGGATTACGTCGAAGATCACCCCAACATCCAGTGGATCGGGAACTGGTATATATTTGACTTTGATCAAGAACCTCCGTCTGACGGCTCGCAGTAACGAGCTCAATGCAGCTTACGCTGCCGATGGGTATGCGAGAGTCAAGCCACACAGCATTGGAGTAGTCGTCACAACGTACATAATACTTTGATTTCACCGTAAGCTCTCTGAGCTCTATTAGGTTCGGTGTTGGAGAGTTGAGTGCCATCAACGGCATAGCAGGCGGTCAGGCGAACTTCTCTTTCCTTCTCGTGCTCAAACTCTCATGTCTGGTTTAGCATTTTCCGAGATGGTTCCGGTGCTTCATATAGTAGGAGTGCCTAGCACTGTTCAACTCAAAACAAAACCCTTGCTTCATCACACCCTTGGGGACGCAAGGTACCAGCACGCACAACTAAGCGAACGAGTCTCTAATGTACTCGATAGATTTGATGTTTACACCAAAGCTGCAGAACAGGTGACCACATCCCAGGCAATACTGATGAGTAAAGTCAATGCGGCAACAGAAATCGATCGTGTTCTCACCGACTGCATTGTCCGTGTATGTCAAGATACTTATGAATGTGGCCAAGCACTTACTGTCTTCAGGCCCGACCAGTTTACTTATCATTTCCAAGCGACATGGTGTCTGAAAAGATCTCGGCCAAGCGTTTGAAAAACCCCCTATCTCGTGCTCCCCCGCCGAATGATCCTGGAGTGCAAAATTCTGTATTAGACGAAATTACCAAAGCCGTCGCTGAGGCTGAAAGCAACATCATCATCCTTGTCGATGCTTGCGTATTCCGGCACGACGTGCAGGACGAAGTCAAAGAGTTGGTCACCGCGACCCGTTTCCCGGTTTACTCGACACCGATGGGAAAAACTGTCATCAGCGAGGAGTATGATCGTTACGGGGGTGTATGTCTATATTACTTTTACCGACCCCTGTTCACATTCGATCACCAAAGATTTATATAGGTTCCATCAGCAATCCTGCGACCAAGGAGACGGTGGAAAAGGCTAAGTTGATACTATCCATTGGCGCACTGAAATCTGATTTCAATACGGGGATGTTTACATATCGAATCCCAACCACACACACCATTGAGGTAAAGATGCCTTCAGTCTTGATTCAGCAAGGACTTAAATAATGTATTTTAGTTGCATTCAGACCACACTCTCGTGCGCCACGCTCACTTCCCAGGAATTGGGATGAAGCATCTACTTCCAAAACTCACCGCTCGTCTGAGGGATTATCAGAGTCGTGCCAGTGAACTAGTCGTTCCTAGACCCAAATTAGAAGTTCCTGAAGAACAGACTGAGGACATCACGCAGTCTTACTTCTGGCCTCGAGTCGACAAATTCTTCAAGGAGGGAGACATTATTGTTGCGGAGACAGGTACAGTACCGGCTTCTGGTGCGCAAGATCTGAAACGAATAGTTCGATAGGAACTTCAAGTTTTGGAATCATTGATGTGCCGCTACCCGAGAAATCTTTGTTCGTGAGCCAGATACTCTATGGTAGCATTGGTTGGACAGTTGGTGAGGAGTTAGAGTTAATTTGTCGGTTCGGTCAAATGACTTTCGGTCCCCCAGGCTCTACTCTAGGAGCAGCTCTCGCTGCACGTGACAAAGGATTGGGCCGTGTTATCCTCTTCATTGGCGACGGCAGCATGTAGGCTGAATCATCATCGCATTATTTTTTTCTGAATTGGTGCATAGTCAGCTCTCTGTTCAGGAACTGTCCACTATGATTCACCATAGGTTGACCCCGATCATCTTCTTGATCAACAACAGCGGTTATAACATCGAGAGGAACCTGCACGGTATGAACAGGTGAGTATGTTTTTCCCGTTTGCTACTGAGGTCTAATTCGCGAACAGGAAGTATAACGACATTGTTAACTGGTCAGTGATGAATTCATTGAGCCATGGCTCGATGCTGATGCGGCCACAGGAAATGGACGTCACTTTTGACGACCCTTGGGGACGTCGATGGCACGTTGACGCGGTCGTACACTGTTCGAAACAAACCCGAACTTGAAAAACTTCTGAATGATCCCGAATTCTCTAACGCAAAGAAAATGCAGTTCGTGGAAGTCATTATGGACAAGTATGATACACCTCGTGCGCTTAAAATGGCCGGCGAGCTGTCGAGCAAGTACGCAGAGAAGTCGGCAAAGTTGTTGTAATGCCATGACACATTCCCTCTGAGATTCTAAAGGCTGTAGAGTATGCGAAGTAACGTTTGTGTATTTGTCTGTGTATGAGCTATGCATGTAACTGTATTCACGTGACTGACGCGCCTGAACCATTGCACTTCGTCCGATACAGTGCCTCCATATTTGGTCAAGAGTTTGTTGCATCTTGCAGGCCTCTGGCATGGCACGACACTCTGATGAGATACCACGACGCCTTGGTAATTACTGGTTGGATACCCGGTTGGGTTCAGGATACTCTGGTAAGCTAGTGATTCTTATTCCATGTACTACTCACCCAGAGCGAGACAGGTTCGATTTTCAGTGCATACCACGTGTTCAACGGAGACTGGGTTGCACTCAAGATACAAGACATCGATCACGAGTGTCCTACCAATCGATATGAAGAATACTTTTATCCACTGTTTCAAGGCGGGGAGGGCATGCCCAGTCTATTCGCTTCCGGCGTGCAAGGGAAATGGCATTATCTTGTCATCAGCTTGTTAGGACCAAGCCTTGATAACATATACCGAAACAACAATAAGAAGACGTTAGACTTGCGGAGTGTCTGCTCGATTGCCTACCAAGTGGTACTGTGACGTCGTCGGACAGCTGCACGATTCGATCTTTGATCATGTTTCATCGTAGATATCACGACTTCGCACACTGCATCACCGGGAGGTCCTTCACCGGGACATTCAACTTGGAAATTGTGCAATTGGTCGTGCACCAAACGATACCATGATCTATTTGATAGATTTCGGATTCTCCAAGCGCTACATCGATCCCATCAGCCGAAGACACATTCCCGACTCGAAACAAAAAAGGGATCTTCTGGGAAATTATTGGTTCACATCGGTCGGCGTTCATTGTAAAGGCAAGGGTCAGTCTCTCAAGCCTTTTAAACAGTCGGACCTGTTCCCATGAATCATGCTGCAGTTCCGTCTCGGCGAGACGATCTTGAGGCTGCCGCACTGATGTTCATTCATCTTCTTACCCCTGGTGGACTACCGTGGACCCGCAATGGCGTACCCAAAACGGACGAGCAACACACGCGTATCAAGCGTGCCAAGCAGTTTGCACGTCCGGAGGAACTTTGTCGTGGGATGCCCCCCGAATTTGAAGAATTCCTTAGGTATTGTCGCCAACTAAAATTCGCCGAAAGACCAGATTATGACCACTGGATGGATGAGTTCCAAGCACTCGCTGATGAGAATGGCTTTACGGACATTCACAAGTTTATTTGGCCACTGCCACCCCATCAGGTATGGTTTGTCGCATGGTGCGATCTTTTTCAAGTGAGGGAGTACCGATCTTAGGCAAAACCGGTGCCACGAACAGCGCCCAAACGCCCTGCATGCACCAGCTCAGAAATGGAGAATGTACTCCAGGATCTTGCCAAGCTCCAATTGCATCGCCAGCCAGTGCTTGCGGATCAGACGAACGTGTCGGCTCCTGAGGCACAGGAAGCCACATTGAATGATGCGAAAGAAAAGGACGATGTTGTTGACCTCACTAGCGACTCTACTGGTGGACGCCGAACTCCAGAGCAGGCGAAAACCGTCCCACCACGCACACCTGTGCGCGTCAAAAAGTCTGAGCGACTCTGGCAGCTAAGAATCGCTATGTCGAAATCTAGAGATAACGCCGCTCTGTCAAAGGTCGTGACAGACTTTGCTACAGTACTCAAGGAGACTGGAACATCGAAAACACTGACCATTGAAGGTTTCTGCTTCTTGGATGCCTTGTGTAAACAGCTCGGTGACCCAGCAACACATATGCAGCCGATACGAACATCACGAACCCGGAGTACCACGAATTTGGAGAAGGATGCCGCAGGGCCCCAACCTGCGTATGTGAAATTAGACTTGGTTGCCAGGCTGAAGCGAGAAGTGGCCCGGGCATCTGATAATAAGGCACTGGCTCAGATGGTGGCGGACTTTGGAGCGGTGACAAACAGGAGCAGTAGTCGTACGATCACCAAAGATGGCTTTGCTTTTCTCGAGGGATTAGCAGCGCGATTGCGAGTGCTAGGCTGAGCTTTGTGTCATTTTGGTAGGACTAATGTGACTTGGCCCACTCTATGGCCTATCGTCCAATCGTGTTGTCCCTTCTTCCTGTTAAGGAGTCGGGGGTTCCAATAAAAAACACACCGACGTTGCCCCAAACTTTCCACCCCCTGTGGGCAATGACTTGGTTCCAACTGCTTTGACCACAGTCGTGGCCCGTCGTTGTACATGCATGGCAAGGACATACTCAGATGGTGCGTAGCATATTTGAACCAGCTGCGATTTAGACGGTCTAGCCTGAACTAGACTCGTGGATCTCGATCTGCTCGTTTCGAGCACGCACGTGTAATCCGGCCAAATCCGGTGCATGCATTTTTCCCCCATAAAATGGAACCGGCTACACAACCCACCCACTCTTTCCTCTTTTCTCTCTTCAGCGGGGGTGTTGGGATAGACCGCGAGTTCTTTCACGTCGACTACGATCACTATGACTGCTCAAACAAAAGATGGCGTGACGACTGTCAAGCAAAACGAGGTGGTCATCCCTGACCTTACGATCAAAGACTTGCTAGGCGTAATCCCGTGAGTTCACTCTCTGACCATTTACAGTAGTCAACTAATCCTGTGCAATTTTCAGTGCACATTGTTTCAAGCGTTCTGCTCTTCGTTCATCGCTCTACATGTAGGGCATCTGCTTTGTTCTGTCACGAGTTGCTAACACGTGGCCTTCGTGTAACAGTGTATGGGATTGTGTGGTCATTGGCGGTATTTACAAAACTGCGACGTTCCTTGATGGTTTCATTACTCCGGAAGTCATCAATTTGCCCCATCCCATTCTCTACCCTGTAGCGCGACTCTCGCTATGGTCTTTGTACGGATTCTGGACCGGTCTTTTTGCGACCGGTCTCTGGGTCGTAGCACATGAGTGTGGACACCAAGCATTCTCCGAATCAAAGTTCATCAACAACAGTGTGGGCTGGGTCCTTCATTCTGCGTACGTGTTTTCTCTTACCTTCTCATAAGGTCACATGATTAACACGACCGCATCAGATTGGGTGTCCCATACCATTCTTGGAGAATTACGCATGCAAAGCATCATGCTTCGACTGGTCATATGACCCAAGACCAAGTATTCGTTCCCAAGACCCGCTCTCAACTTGGACTACCTGCATTTAACCCGACGCAAGAGAACATCCTTGGCTCAAGTGTAAGCCAAAAGGTCAAGAAAGAACTTTGGGATGCCCTTGGCGATTCTCCAATTGTTGCCGCTTTTAATGCTGCCAGTTATCTCGTGCGTGTAAATTGTAATATCCATGACTGTATACTCATAATTCTCTCAGCTTGTGGGTTGGCCAGCGTACCTGATTCGGAATGCCTCTGGTCAAAAGCGATACCCGCCGGGCACCAGCCGTCAGTGAAACACCTTTTCGTTATTGAACACCTTTATTGAGCCCAATCAGACTTCAACCCAAATGCCGTCATGTTTGCGCCTCATCAGCACGGATCAGTTCTCGTATCTGACATCGGAGTGCTATTGTGGTTAGCCGGAGTTGCTGGATCCGTCTACCAGTTCGGTTTTTGGGATGTCTTCCGTCTATACCTTGTCCCTTATCTATGGTAAGTCTTTGTCTACTTGAATTGCCACCTGCTAATAGACTTTCAGGGTCAATCATTGGCTGGTACTGATCACGTTCCTGCAACATACCGATCCCATTCTCCCTCATTACCGTGCCCCAGAGTTTACGTTTCCTCGTGGTGCCTTGGCCACCCTCGACCGCAGCCTTCTGGGAGATTGTGGCAAGATCATGGCATGGATTGGGGCTCATGCAACTCACGGGATTTCCGAGACTCACGTCTTGCACCATGTTTGTAGCAAGATTCCGCACTACAACGCGTGAGTTCACTCTCATTTCCATTTGGCATATTGATTCCTTTTGTGTAGGTGGGAAGCATCTGATGCACTGCGTCAGCGTTTGAAGCAAGCAGGCCTTGTTCTCGAGGGTGCGCCAGGCGGATGGAGGGAAGTATATCGTGTCTTCAAAGAATGCAAGGTATCGTAGGACGCTCTGTTTTGGATAGCAGTGACTGACAAATGTAATAGTTCGTTGAGGATGAAGGGAACATCGTTTTCTACAAGAATGCCTATGGCTTGGCTGCCAGCAGGCCCAAGATCGCAGATGATACCGCTAGCGACTCTGGTGTGGAAGTCGATAGACTCTAGAAGTTATTATTGCAGAATTGATCATCGAAAGTCTTCAATATAGATATTACGATTTTTACTTCATTTTTGTTGTGAGATTTAATTACGTTATGGTAAGCCCAATTTATAAATAATGAGTTGACAAGCAATATATTCAGTGAACGCGTGACCAACTATGTATTAACGTTGGACCCTTTAGTTGTTTTCTGATTTGTTGTTTTGCGATTGTTCTATGTTTCTGAGGCCTGACCCCTCTCTGATGCGGCAAGGTCCCAGGCTGTCACCGAGGAGATCCAATAACAACATGCATTCACGCGTGCCCTCAGTGAAGCCGAGGGGTAGATGGCAGGTTGAATCGCGCCCACGCTCCATCCGGGGAAAGAGTGTGAGGCGGGGATTCGGAAGAAAGGGGCGGGTGGAGCGGTGTCATCGTGTGAGCATGGCGCGTGCGCATATAGAGCGTGTTACAGGACCCAGGCGATGGAATATGAATGTAAGCGCGTTTCACTGCAGAGTTGACTGCCGGTCTTCCCTCGATGGCTCTCATGCAGGTGTGTACGCGATCAATCCTCGGCCTCCGACGCTCGCGGCTCCCTCGTTCTTTCCCAACCCCTGTTTTACGACTCGTTTTTTGCCCTAATACTACCATGACCACGATTTCAGCCCCCTTAATATCATCCTTCCCTTCTGCTTAGCAGCAGCACGTTATCGAGGATACTATGAGCGTCAGGTCCAAGGATGGTACCACGACCATCAAGCAGAGCGAAGTGATCATTCCAGACATTCCGATCAAGGATTTGTTGGCCGCTATCCCGTGAGTTTACTTTACTTCTTGGTCTGCCACAGCGATCGCACTGGATTCACTTTTAACAATCCACAGTGCACACTGTTTTAAGCGCTCCGCCTTTTATTCTTCTCTCTACATGTAGGACGCCCGCTCGTTTTACAGCCAACTTGCTCATGCATCCTTTTCTCGATAGCATATGGGATTTCATTGGCATTGCTGCCATGTACAAAATCGCTACATTCCTAGATGCCCTCGTCGCCCCGCAAGCGAATGTCGTCAGTCTACCACATCCCATTCTTTACCCCCTAGCGCGGTTCTCAGTATGGTCTCTGTATGGCTTTTGGGCTGGTCTTTTTGGAATGGGCCTCTGGGTCATAGCACACGAGTGTGGACACCAAGCATTCTCCGAGTCGAAGTTCGTTAACAACAGCGTGGGCTGGGCGCTTCACTCGATGTATGTGTTTCTTTTGCCTTGAGTAATTTCACATGATCTTCGGGGGCGATTAATTTGGATTGCATATCAGATTGGGTGTTCCGTATCACTCTTGGAGAATCACGCATGCGAAGCACCACGCATCGACTAGTCATATGACACAAGACCAATTATTCGTTCCCCCGACGCGGTCCGAACTCAGATTGCCTGCCTTTGATCCAACCGAGGAAAACTTCCACGGTTCGAGCGTGAGCGACAAGGTCAAAAATCAACTCTGGGACGCTCTTGGTGATACACCAATGAGCAATGCACTCAATGTTGGGATTGCTCTCGTGGGTTTTTACGTGGGGCCTTATCGTGCACTATACTCATCCTTTTAGCTCGGAGGGTGGCCAGCATACCTGTTTCAAAATACTTCAGGTCAAACGCGATATCCTCCGGGCACCAACCGTCAGTGGATGTTTCGTGATTCATGAACACTTTTATTGAATTTGGTCAGACTTCAATCCGAACGCGGTCCTGTTCGCGCCTCACCAGTATGGCCAAATCGTCGTATCTGACATCGGCGTGTTGTTGTGGTTGGCCGGGGTTATTGGATTCATGTACAAGTTCGGATTCTGGAACGTCTTTCGTATCTACTTCCTTCCCTATTTTTGGCGAGTCTTCAATCTCTGTTCGCTTGTCTCATTTCCTGATGGCTGCTCAGGGTCAACCAGTGGTTGGTGATGATCACGTTCTTGCAGCATACCGATCCTACTCTTCCTCACTATCGCGCGTCGGAGTTTACGTTCGCTCGTGGTGCTCTGGCCACACTGAATCGCAGCCTCATGGGCGATTGTGGCCGATTTATGGCATGGGTCGGAGCGAATACGACTCATGGGATATCTGAGACACATGTCGCACACCACGTCTGTAGCAAGATTCCGCATTACAACGCGTAAGATTTTTACTCGTCCTCTTGCGAGACTGACGATGGTATCAAAGGTGGGAAGCTACAGATGCCCTTCGCTTGTATTTGAAACAAAGAGGCATCGTTCTCGAGGGAGCCCCGGTCGGATGGAGGGAGGTATACCGCGTTTTCAGGGAATGCAAGGTATTGTTGGATTTTTTTTCTGTTCCGCTAACGAGTGACTAGTCGACGCTATAGTTTGTCGAGGATGAAGGAAACGTTGTTTTCTACAAGAATGCCCATGGCCTAGCTGCTGGTAGACCTAAAGTCGCAGATGACACTGCTAGTGACTCTGGTGTAGAAGTCGGGAGTCTTTAGATGGGAAATCATGTTCTGCATGTAACCATCATACAACGTGGATACCCCACGGTACCGAATTGTCAACACGATTGAGTCCTGTACCTTACCTTAATACACCGAACTGTGACAAATTGGCAAGGTCAAAGCGATCGGCGGAAAAGCAGGTCAGTCTGATACGGAGATGTGACAGTCCAGATTTTTGTTTCCTCCGACCATCGAGTTGACTACCCGAAACACCGATGGTGTGATTCCACCCCCTCATCTCGACTCGAGTCGCGCATTTTGGTTCAACGACGAGCTTGTACGCCGTTCATTCCATGTTCTCCCGTCCTATCTTTGGAATTTCAGGGCAGACAACCCGTGGATGCAAAAATACAAGGGAATTCCCCACTGGGGTGTCACACCAGAAGCTTTCGAGGGAGTGAATCAGAAGTCGAGAATTTGAAACGCGATCATTAGAAAGGTTTATCCCCGATAACCTGGGTAAAGGTGCAGAGTAGACGAAGAGGAGAGAAGAAAATCAAGCGAGCGTGTGTGTGTGTGTGGATGCTCGGGACAAGGCGGTGGCGGAGGTCGAGACGATAGGAGTGTACGAACGGGAGTAAAGCGCCATAGACGTCGATCGATGTCCATTCGTGGCAATTACCGTGTAACCAATTGTTGACCCCGCTAAGCGAGGTCCTGACATGCACGAAAAAAGAAAACACGTCCGCTTGTCAGGTTCTCAAAATAAGCGCACCACTGGGAACTCGCTCATTTCCACCTCCACAACACTGTCTCTCGATATACTCCACTCCCCCGCCGCGCGGGAATGAGAAACGGCTCCCGGCCCATGGGTAGTTCCAGATAACCCTAACCCCAATTTCTACCCATATAATGGCCTCTCATCCGAAGATTCTCTCCATCACCCCCATCCCTATCTGATCTAGTTTGCGAGCTCTTTCACGTCGAAGACAATCATCATGGGTTTCAAATCAAAAGACGACACGGAAAGTGTTGAACTGCACGAAGTAACCATTCCAAACCTAACGGTCAAAGACCTCTTGGGCACTATTCCGTGCGTTCATCCCAAACAGCCCACAAACCGGTCAGCTGACCTCCCTACGTCACAGTGCACACTGCTTCAAGCGCTCCGCCTTCCGTTCCTCTCTCTATCTGTACGTCGTCTGCCTATTCCTCGTCCAGCTTGCTCATACTCGGGTTTCGGTACAGCATATGGGACTGCATCGCCATTGCTGCGATCTACAAAACAACTACTTTCCTCGACGCTTTCATCACACCGGACACCCTCAATCTACCCCACCCCATTCTTTATCCTGTTGCTCGGTTCTCCTTGTGGTCTTTGTACGGCTTCTGGGCTGGTCTCTTCTCAACCGGTGTTTGGGTCGTCGGACACGAGTGCGGTCATCAAGCCTTCTCCGAATCAAAGTTCATCAATAACACCGTTGGTTGGGTCCTCCATTCCGCGTAGGTAATCTCACCGAATGATAACTTCGTGTCATTCACCACTTTTGTCATATCAGGTTCAGTGTGCCGTATCACTCCTGGAGAATCTCGCACGCGAGACACCATGCCGTGACTGGACATATGACCCTGGACGAAGTCTTTGTTCCCCCCACTCGCTCGGATCTGGGTTTGCCGCCCTTGGATCCCGCTCAGGAGAACATCCTCGGTTCGAGTGTCACAGAACAGGTCAAACGAGAACTCATGGAGGCCGTTGGCGATTCGCCCCTCAGCAACATCTACGGCGTCGCTGTTGCTCTCGTGCGTGTTCAACTCGGCAAGACTGGTCGTCTATACTCATGCTTTTCTTAGCTCGGGGGATGGCTATCGTACCTGATGCAGAACACCGCTGGTCAAAAGCGCTACCCTCCAGGCACAAACCGTCAGTTAATCCCTCTTTACTCGTGTACGCGCTTATTGAACCCAATCAGACTTCAATCCGAGCGCGCTCCTGTTTGCACCTCACCAATACTGGGCGATCGTCATTTCCGACATTGGAGTTTTCTTCTGGTTGGCCGCAGTTCTCGGATCCATCTACAACTTTGGTTTCTTGACCGTCTTCCGTGTTTACCTTGTCCCTTACTTGTGGTGAGTCGTCACTCGCTTTCAACGCTCGCTCCTTGAATGATTGTCTCAGGGTCAACCACTGGGTTGTGCTGATCACTTTCCTGCACCACACCGATCCTATTCTCCCCCACTACCGTGCCCCGGAGTACACATTTTCTCGCGGCGCTTTGGCTACTCTGAACCGCAGCCTCATGGGTGACTGTGGTGCATTCATGGGCTTCATGGGGGCTCTTGCAACTCATGGTGTTTCCGAGACCCATGTCTTGCACCACGTTTGCAGCAAGATTCCACACTACAATGCGTAAGACCCTGTCTTGCCTTTGTTCGCAACACTGACACCCCTCGTACAGATGGGAGGCTTCTGAGGCTCTTCGCCAGCGTCTGAGGAAAGAAGGCATCAACCCTGACGGTAAACCGGTTGGATGGATTCAAGCGTACCGCTCTTACAGAGATTGCAAGGTGCGATCAGACGCTTTGTTCGCTTGCGCGTGCTCACAATGTTGCAGTTCGTCGAGGATGAAGGAAACATCATTTTCTACAAGAACAGCAAGGGCTTGGCTACTTGCAAGCCCAAGGTCACGGTGTCCAAGGTCAAAGATGACTCTGCGAGTGACTCTGGCGTAGAACTTGAAGTCGAGAAAGCGAAGAAACAGTAAGCGGGGAAAGACCTGCCGTAGACACCTCCGTTTGGGCTTTCATGTCGTTTAAGCCAAGGTAGACTTCACCTTAGGTCTCACCTCCTGTCCCAAATGTCGAGCGTGGTACATATATAACAAATTTCCGTGTCAAAAATCGCGACAATACATGCCTATTTGGAAGATAAAAGTTGATATGTTCGAAGAGGTCTTTTTATTCACTGACATGAACCCAAAAGGGTGGTGGTAGGTTCACGACTTGAACTTTCCACAAGGTAAAGGATTGCCCGCACATACTATGCGCATCGTACGTAGCCAGAGGACAGGTGAACACGGCCTCCGGCGAGGCTGTACCGGTAGTCAGAACATTGGGGGTTTTGAGCCTCAGCCTTGATTCGCGGCTAACTCAAGTCTGTACAGACTGCAACTCAATGGTTCGATCGAAGTATAATTTCCAGCCCAGAAAAGCACAAGTTGGGATCGTCCGTCCACTGATATTACCGATCACAGTCAAGACGCTGTAAGCTGCATTTTTTCAATTCTTGAATCCAAGTTCGTTGCCATCGCTGGCACTTGGTCGAGCGGGGCAGTGCCATCAGACGGCATCAAACATTGCAACACCGGTCAGCGTTGTCGTGTCAATTCGCGAGGCAGTGCTCGGCTTCTGCCCCAAGCATGGCCTTCAAAAAGGACACACCGTCCCCCGTTCTTCCCTCCTTGCGGTTGATCTGCGTTTCTCTCCCCCCATCCTTTAATTTTTTTTCCCCTCTCACTCCAAGTACTTTTCTAGTCATGACTAACGCCCCTCCTGGTTACAACTTCGCTAAAGCCTATGGCATTGATTCCGTCGCTGGCGCCGTGATATTTGCTATACTTTACGTGCCACTCCTTTTGTTTTTCATCGGACGGGCAATCTCTCGGCCAACATACGTTTACATTGTCATCGCATTCTTTTGTGCGGGTGAGCTCTCTGTTCCACCTTTCAAGAGTCTCCCTCTGAACCATCGGCGTTCAGTCCGAGTCGCCGCATTCGCCCTAAGAGCAGTTTTGGCTGGCGTAGCATCGGAAGGCCAAGATTTGAATGCTCTCATCGCTTTCGAGATCATCTACAACACCGGTTTCTTCGGTCTGTTGTACTCGGCATACACCCTCGTGATTGACCGGTAAGTATTCAGCTTTGACGCTCATACATGGCACTCAAGTCTGCACCAGCGGTCTGTTATCCGACTTGCCCCTCCCGGATGGTCCGATTTCGCGTATCACACGCAGACCTACCCTTTTTCGCATCGCATTGATTGCTGCGGTTTCCATCGGTATCACGGGAGCAGTCGAGTCCGCGACGGGTTCCACGGAGAGCACAATCAACACCGGAAACACGCTACGCAAGGTCGCCATCTACATCTTCCTTGTCCTGTGTATCCTCGTCGCGTTCCAGACGATCCTTCTTGTTCGTGCTGCAGCGAGTTGTCAGTGTTACCTTTCTTTCATCGTATTTGTGACCGGGCTAAACTCCGCACTCAGATGGCACGTACAAGGTGTCGAGTACGGGTATCGGCGCGGCCTATGGCATCCACATACTTTGCATCATCTCCATCCTGTTACTTGTTCGTGAGGCGTTCTTCACTGCGACTGCCAACAACATCGCCAAGCAGAATGACGAGAATTGGTGGTACCCATTCGCTGCTCTTACCGAGTTTGCGGCAGTAGTCCTGTTTGCCATACCTGGGCTAGTCCCTTCGCGAGACGAGCTTCCTTCATAAATAGAACCGCTGTAGAGGGTCATATTCCCGTTGAGCGTTACGACTATGTATCGTAGAGACTAATAAGAGCATACTTGGAGCATCTCAATCGCTGTCGGAAAGTCTGTTGGACCGAGTGTTGGTAACCGGCTGTTAGAAAGTCAAGTTTGAGCCAGGCCCCAAACCGCTGATCGGAGTTTAAAATCATCCGAGCATGGCAGTGGCAATGGTCGTACAGGAAATAAGCTGGCCCAACTTCTTACGACTATTGGACACTTCAAATTATTCAACGTCGAGTCTGATTCCTCAACTCAAGCTGGCGTTCCTCAGCCAAATTCCTGACCTGGGCCTGACCGAACAGCTGTTCGTTGTAGCAATGTTCTGGCGCTGTTATGCAACCGACCCTTACTACTGGCTGTGATGGTCGGTACCCATCAAACTCTGATTGTCACTTTACCACGTTTAGCTGTCGAATGCAATGCATGGTCAGTAAATTTGTATGTCTCGCAGGTACTATCACACCACACTGATCACCTGGCCGAGGCTGTTCAGGTTGCCATGGCTGTGGTACGCTCCACATATAAGCCAACTTCTTGCCTGATGATCAGGTCAGGCAGGCTCCTCCTGGTCGACCTCCCCCCCGCTTCTTCGTTTTCGTTTTTCTTCTTTTTCTCGGGCTGGGACCCGCATTCTGTTTGTTCATTCGTTCTTGATCAGATTTTTTTTCCTATTCGACGCATTCATTTCGATAATTCCACGTTATGACGTCCAGCTCATTCGTTACCCCCACCGAGGCACTTCTGGAAGTTGCCAAACAGCATCCATTCCTGGCTGCTGTCAGAAGCGGAGGTGATCAGTGGTCATACGCAGCCCTGTGGGCGCGTGTCAGGCAGATTGCAGACAAGATTCATCACCTTGACAATACCAGGAATCCTGTTGGCCTTTATACAGGGTGAGTGCACGCGGTGACTTCTGCAACTGGTTTTGATCTTGTTTCTTAGCCTCGAAATTGATTACGTTGCTGCCGCTCATGCTATCTGGCTCTCGGGCCGCGCAGTTGTTTTTCTTTCTACAAAGTGGACGCCTGAGGTCCTCCGAATCATCCTCGAGCGTGCAGACGCACACCTCGTTCTCTACGGCGCCTCAGAGCCACCGGCTGCACCTGGAGTTCGCGCAGTCTCTACTTTCAACCTCGTCGGCTCCCTCAAGCCCCCGACTAATGCAGTTCTTCCGCCATCTGAAGAGAGGGTTGAATCGGTCCCCTTGATCTGTTCCATCACTCCTACCAGCGGTAGCACAGGTGTCCCAAAGAGCATCGTGTATCCAATGCGCAAAAGTCTCGCAGTTCTTTCTCAGGAGTCTGCAAGTTTGAAGCCCACGGATGGCCAATGGCTTCGTGGTGGAACGGTCAGTCACTTGATTATATCACTCGTTGAGTCTGAGTTGATCGAGGAACACTAGACGTTCTTGCGCCCTCTTTTCGAGATTCGTCGCTTCATGTTCAACCGAACGACGCTGTACCTGGATGCGTCCACATCCGTGGCTGATCAATGCCTTGCGTTGTGTGAAGAGCTCGAATCCACTCGTAGCTCTCAGATGCTTCGAGTCCACTTCACACCGAGCGTCTTCCGTGCATTCGCCGACTATGCGCAAATGCGTGCCGGTGGCTCCAGGCTTCCCCGTGGCTTTAACCGTGTCTACTGGATGGTCATTGGTGGCGAATCACTTGACACTCGTGATCTCGATCTGGCTACTCTTATCTTCCCAAGCGCAACGATTGCTTGCAACTATGCGGTTAGTGTTCCTGTTTTCAGGCGTTCGTTCCACACTCAGATCGAACTGTTCTACAGTGCTCCGAGGTTGGTTTCGCGGGCATCTCGCAGATGTTCGTTCGCCCCACGGATCCCATCCCGTCCACTATTTCATTCGGACCCACACTAGGTTGTACCGACCTCGTCCTTCTTGACGAATCGCTCTCTATCATTCCCAGGAGCAGAGAAGGGGCAACTGGCATCGTCGGGTTTATCACTAGCGCGAGCGCAACTCAGTACCTGGACAACGAAGCAGCCTCCCAGCATATGTTCCGCCCGTGGGCTGGCGATGACATGCTTCTTTACACAGACGACATTGGCTGCATGCAAGCCGACGGCACCATCGCGATTCGTGGCCGCAGCTCCCGCAATGTCAAAATGAATGGCCTATTCGTAGACCTAGATTACGTCGAGCGTGCATTGGCTCCTGCATTTGCGGATAAGGCTCTCAACATCAACGGCTTCAAGCTCGTGAGGTCGAGCAACACCCATGGGATCGTTCTGTTCGTCGGTGCTCAGACCACTGATGCCATGTTCCTCTTGAAGCACGCTCGCGACCAGTTGCGCGCTTCCCATGGTGATGAACTCGCGCTAGTTATTAGTTCAGTGCGTTGTATTCCGGAGATGCCCTTCAATACGTCATACAAGGTCGATCTTGCCGAGCTCCAGAAGATGGTCGACTCCACAGAAGCACCCCCTCCTGGTTACTTTGCTGAAGCACCTGTAGCAGCTCCTCTGTCCAAAGTCGATGCATTGGCTGAAAAGATTGCCTCTGAGGTCACCAAGTTGTCCAAGTCTCCTGATGCTATTCCGACGGATTTACCTCTCATTTACTCCGGCCTCACCTCGATTACCATGGTTCGCCTGCACTTCTGGTTGCTGTCGGAATACGAGTACGTGGAGCAGATGCAGCATCTCTTCAAGGAGGACGTCACCGCTCAGGTGGTCGCGATGGAGATTCTTAGTGATGAAGAAGACATGGTCGAGGATATCAACATCAGCTCTGGCTCCGCCAGCCCCGTGAGCCAGGCCACCGTGGTTGATGATGACGTTGAGGTTCTTGAGCTCGAGAAAGACCCAGATTACGCGGCCAAGGTTCCCGCTTCCCGCGAAATCATTATCAGCGAAAAAAGTCTTATCGAGAAGGAACATATGTATCCCCCTCGTCCATTCAACTCGCGTCCCATGAGCACACTCATTGTCATGCAGCCCCCCGTCGAGACCACAGTTCCTCAAGAAGTCAACAATGTGGCCACCCACCCAACGCTGAATTACACGCCCTACGGATTTCTTTTTGTATCATGGATGACGCCATTACTCCTCTTGGGATCAAAGAGGCCATTGTTGGAATCGGTAGTTATATTTGCTTCTGGTTAATTGTAAATCACATTAAGATGTAATTCATGTTTTTTTTCTTGTAGGACTTGCTTCCTCTGAGACGAAGCGACGAGGCGACCATGGTTGAACGCTGGGTCGACCCCTTTTGGACCCAATTGCGAGCCTGGTTCTTCGACAGGAACCGTAAGAACCCTAAGTTGTTCGGAACGATCTTTGCTGCCGCCCGTAGGCTGTGGTAAGTGTCCTCTGTCCCGGTTTGTTGATCAAGTCATTGTTCCTGACGACAATGACAAGGTTGATTTCCGGACTTCTCTGGTTCATCTCTGTCTGTTCAGCCATCCTCGCGCCAATTATGTTGCAGCAAATTATTATCACCACAAATGCTCCTCCCCCTCCCATCGGCAACGCCACAGCCCTTGCGCAATACAACTCAGTCATCGAATCACAGACTGGTGGTTTCCCTCTCATTATCTACGACACTTACGCTTTGGGCGGTATATTGATGGGTCTCAAGCTAATCTACACGTTGTGCGGGCGCTCTTCAGACCAGCTTGTAAAGCGCATGGCCTTGGACGTTAAGACAGCTCTCATTTCAGCTGTTTACAAGAAGTCTCTCCGTCTCTCTGCGGAGAACAACCAGAAATATGGAAAGGGGTACATCATGAACCTTGTCAATGTCGATTGCGAGTCTGTCTCCAAAGCATGGGAACTCATCCATCAAGTGTGGAGTATTCCCCTCCAGTTGGTTGCCGTCACGGTTTTTCTATCCCGCCTGCTTGGTGTCTCTGCTTGGGCTAGTATCGGCGTCCTCGTGTTCTGCCTCTTTCTCCTCGTCATGGTCGTTCCTGTGTTTATGCGCAAGGCCGCCCCTTGGTTCATGAGACTCGGTGATCGTCGCCTCAAGACCATCCGTGAAGTCTTGGACGGTAAACCTACTTTTTGGATGGTTATTACTATTTTGCTGACTATCCAAACATATAGGTATTCGTGTGGTGAAAATCAATGGTCGCGAGAGGTACTTCTTGGAGAAGCTCGAACGCATTCGTGCCGAGCAGCTTCGCTGGTTGCGTAAATTTAACGCAGGAGTTGCAACTTTTGTCATCGTCGGGCAGGTGAGCCTACGCATTCAGCAGTATAATCTAGATGCTGAGATCATGCCTTCTAGGTCGCCAACACTATCATGCCCCTTGCCGCTTTCTCTCTCTTCGGCCATGAGAACATGGGTTCGATTCATCCTTCCAGAGTTTTCCCCGCGCTTTCTTTCTTCGGGATGTTGGTGGACCCTCTTATTGCACTTCCGCAGCTTCTCAGGTATGGCGTTGATCATCATCAACGAGCTGAGCTCACTTACACCCACAATAGTGCGGTTGTCATTGCAACTACTTCCTGGGGCCGCATTTATTCTTTCCTGCTTGCTGATGAGAAGACTTCGACCACCGACCCGTCGCCTTTGTCGTCCTCTGTGATCAACATCGGTCCTGCTATCACTATCACCAACGGCGCTTTCTCATGGACGGCTCTCGACAATGCCACTCCCCCGCCTGCTCAAGTAACAGATGCAAAGGTCGATGAGGACGAGGTTTCTGGCCCCACTCCATTTCTACACAACGTGAATATTTCGATTCCCAAGGGCTCTCTCACCGCTGTCGTCGGCAACGTCGGGTCTGGCAAGAGCTCCATCTTGTCCGCCATAATTGGAGAGATGATACGTGTCTCTGGAAATATTTCATGTGATGGGTCTATTGCATACTGTGCTCAACAACCCTGGGTGCAGACCTCCACTATTCAGGACAACATCCTGTTCGGTCGTCCCCTCAACATGCATCAGCTCCAGAAGGCCATTCAAACTACCTGCTTTGATTCGGATCTCGAGACCTTCCCCGCTGGCATGGCCACCCAAATGAGCGAGAAAGGAAGCAATCTCAGTGGTGGTCAGAAAGCCCGTCTCGCACTTTCCCGCGCAGTCTACTCTGACGCTGACATCTACCTCTTTGATGACGTTCTTTCTGCTTTGGACCCCCGTGTCGGCCGTACCGTCTTCAACAACTGCATCAGACATGCTCTGCAAGGCAAAACGCGTGTCCTAGTGACTCACCAGCTCCAGTACCTGAGCCAGGTGGACCATATTATTGTTGTCTCGGATGGCACGGTTGTCGAGCAAGGTTCCTTCGACAACCTGCTGGCTAGGAATGGCGAGCTCACTCGTCTGCTCAGCGATGTTCAAACGACTCCAGAGGACTCCAATGATGAGACAAAAAAGGCCGACAAACGCAAGAGCGCCCCTGGTCCGGCGAAGGCTGTGGTCAAACAGACAGAAACCGCCGATAAGGTCATCGTGGATGAAGAACGCAACACAGGTGCCGTTGGTGCAGCAACATGGTGGGCATACCTCAGGGCCACTGGTGGCATTGGGATGATTATCATGCTTCTCCTTGAAATCATACTCTTGCAAGGCAGCGTTGTCATCCTGGGCCAATGGCTCACCTGGTGGACAGAGGATACCTGGCATGTAAATGCTCCAGCTTGGATCGGGATATACAACGGCATCGGTTTCGCCTCCGTTTTTGCCATCAGTGAGTTGATCCACTTTATTCTACCTTGACGAGGCTTATGTGTATAGTCATTCTCAATGTAACCATCCTCCTGAGCACTGTCCGCGCTAGCCGCACCTTCCACTCCAAAGCCCTTCAAGGCGTCATCCACGCACCCATGTGGTGGTTCGAGAGTCAACCCATTGGGCGCATCATGAACCGTTTCTCCAAGGACATCGAGTCGATCGATCAACGTCTCATGCCCCAACTCTTCCAGCTGGTCGCGGGTGTCGGAAGCCTGATATCCACCGTCATTATCTTGGGTTACAGCACGCCAATCATGCTGGGTAGGTCTAAGCAACGACATGTACTTCCTCGATCTCCGCTCATGAGTTGGTTAGCTTTCGTGCTCCCGATGATTATCATCTATTGGTTTGTGCTGAGGTTTTACCGCAAGTCGCTCCGTGAGCTCAAGCGTCTCGAGTCTATTGGGCGCGGTCCGCTCCAGGCTCGCATCAGCGAAACCCTCGATGGAATACCGACGATCATGGCCTACGGTCGTGAGACTGATTTTGCAAACGCCGTTGGAGGGCTCCTAGACGCTAGCAACAAACCTTCGTTCCTGAGGATGAATGCTGGTATGCCAATTTTTCTCGACGTCAGTTGGAAAGGCTGAATGTTTGTCTAGAAATCTGGGTCACCCTTCGCCTGGAAATAATGTCCTCGACGACTGTCTTCACCCTCGCTATGCTTGCACACACCAAGTTGGTTGGCAATAGCACGCAATTCGTGCTTGCGTTGACCTACTCATCGACCCTGACCTACATCATGAACTTGCTCCTTAAGAGTGCCGCAAATGTGGAAGCGGAGGTCTGTTCGATCGTCTCGCTCCATAAAAACCTGGACTGAATATGTCCTTCTCTAGATGAACGCCGTCGAACGTCTGATGAACTACACGACTTCACTTCCGAAGGAAGATCCTACACATCTTAAATCCGACCCTGCTGAGGGAGCCTGGCCCTCGCGAGGCGAAATCGTTCTGCATGAGATCGACGCAGCGTACCACTCTCGCCCCGACAAGCTCGTTCTGCGAAACGTCAACCTCACTTTCAACGCAGGAGAGACAGTGTTCATCGTTGGGCGTACTGGTTCTGGAAAGTCCACGCTTCTCTCTTTGTTGCTTCGCATGATCGAGTCCAGCAACGGCGCGGTTGAGATTGATGGCAGAGGTATGTCCGATCCGTGCGTCCGTGCTATCAGGTTCTGAGACGTTCTCTCTAATAGACATCAAATCTCTCGGTGTGTCGACTTTACGCCGCGGTGTTCAGGTGATACCACAAGGTAAGCAGCAGGCACTGATACTGGAGCATACTGGTTCTAAACCGGCTTCCGCAGATCCCTTTATCTTCTCTGGGACGATCCGCTCCTCTCTCGACTTTGACGGCAAGCACCAAGACGACGCGCTGTGGCACGCCCTCGAACTCGTCGGTCTGAAGAAGTTCGTCGCTTCCCAAGAGTCCAGGCTTGACACTGTCGTCGAAGACAACGGGTCCAATTACTCTGTTGGCCAGCGCCAGCTCCTGTGCCTCGCCGCCGCCATCCTGCGCAACCCGAAAATCCTGCTGTTGGACGAGGCGACTGCATCGATCGATGCTGGCGCTGACGTATTCATCCAGCAGGCAATGCGACGGAGCTGCCCTGACGCAACCATTCTCAGCGTCATGCATCGACTGAGCGACAAGATCCTGGAAGAGTGTGACAAGGTGCTGGTGATGGAGCAAGGCGTGCCGATCGAGTATGCGCCGCCCAAAGTGCTGCTGTCTCGACCCAATTCCATGTTCTCCAAGTTGATGGCTGCTGCGAGGAGCAACCACTGAATGTCGTGACATGTGGACGATAACGTTTGAATTTTATGGATCTTATGCACCAAGTACATTTTCTTTTGATACAATACTATCGTTTTGAGTAGCTTATTGCAAGGGTTAGTCGGTGAATAAATTGGTCGTTTCCGGGTTGAATCACACGGAGACATTATCCGAAGCTTCCGACATTTTGACTTAGACCACGATGAGACCTTCTGCTGTACGTCTGCTCAACATCCTCGTCCCAGTCAAGCGGTCCGTCTCGCTTTCGTTTCACTGCACGGCTCTCTCTCACCCCATTTTTTCATCTCAAGTGCAGTTGACTATGCAGTCAAGATCCGCGTCAATCCCGAGCAGACGGGCATCGACCTCAACGTCAAGCATTCCATGGTGCGTCTCACCGAGTCCCCCTTCTATCTCGTTTGACCTCGCCGTTTGCACAGAACCCGTTTGACGAGATCGGTGGGTCCCCTTTGATTCCTTTCGTCGTGGCCTTTTCTCTCATAGAACATACGCGCCTCTTCAGCCGTGGAAGAGGCAGTCCGGATACGTGAACGCCTCAAGGACGCCGTCAAGTCCATCAAAGTCGTTTCCATCGGCCCACCCAAGTCCTCCGAGACTCTGCGGACAGCGCTCGCCATGGGCGCCGACTCGGCCATCCATGTCGAGATACCCGAGTCCGCGCCTTCCCCCGAGCCGCTCAGCGTCGCGAAAGCGCTCAAGGCTATCATCGAGCGCCAAAAAGACGGTGTTGACGTCGTCATCATGGGCAAACAAGCCATCGACGACGACGCAGGTCAGACCGGCCAGATGCTCGCGGGTCTCATGGGCTGGGCGCAGGCGACGTTTGCGAGCAAGGTCGATGTCGACCCAACGCAAAAGTTGGCGCATGTCACGCGAGAAATAGACGGTGGACTGGAAGAACTTCGATGTAGACTTCCTCTCGTGATCACCACGGATTTGCGGTGAGTGTCTTTTTGGGGCCATCATTGAACTGGTGGGCTTATCCGTTGCTCTCAGATTGAACGGTGCGTAATGTAGTAGCAATGTGCAGGCGGCTCCTTCATCCAAACTATTTGTCCTCAGAGCCTAGATATGCGTCGTTACCCAATATCATGAAAGCAAAGAAAAAGACCCTCGAAAAGATGACACCTGCCGAGCTTGGTGTCGACTTTGCCCCTCGCCTGGAAACTCTCAGGGTAACCGAGCCTCCCAAACGCGTTGGTGGTGGCAAGGTGTGTTAGTTTACTCCCGCTCTATTCTGCGAGTTCACTGGTACCCTACCTGGACAGGTGGAGAATGTCGACCAGTTATTGGCGAAGCTCAAAGAAGCCGGTGTCACTTCGAAGCGAGCATGAGTACTTAATCCCATTTCCATGTATACCCCAGGCTTCTTTTGTTAATGCCAGTCTATCGAAAATGCTGCACGGCTGAATAACTTATTAATCGGGTCCTCATTGCTGTCATCCCCCATGTTAACCGTACACAAGAAAGCGGCGGGAAATTTGAGTGAGGGTAAGTGTGATTGGTGACGTGTTTACACGTGGGGAAAAGCGAGTGGACGGTACTAGGCAGGAAATATATATCTGAGCAGGACACCACAGTGCAAAAAGTCTGGAAAGAAATGAAGGGTGACGAATTGGAGCGAACAACATGCCACAGCTGATGCTTCTAGTCTTGATCTTTTTTTCTTTTTCTCGTGCTGTGAAATGCGAAAGTGAACGAACGACTTGTTGTGCAGGATGAGTAATGGTAATTGTGAATGCACAGATTCAACAGAGCTAGATATCATACAATCCCTGGGGTCGGGGAAGGAGGACTTGCGCTCTCATTGCTAACGCCCTGAAAATGCAAATTGTCATCCAGCACTATACGCAGGTTACCACACTCGACGAACCTTCGTACGACATGCGGGACAATTATTGCGACCCGTTTCAAGCCATCTGTCCACACAAGCCTGATGGAATGTATGTTTACATGTGAGCACTCGCAGCTCATCCTCTGCATCGTAATCATCAAGACAGATCAGGCACTTCCAGGAAGGTCAGTGAAAACCTTTCCCCTTCAAGAGAATACGCACTTTATCGATGCAGTTACCCGCGACTCGCCCTTGTTTTTCGTACTCTTTAAGCATCGATGCTTTGATAACTTCGAGTCCAGACTTTTCAATTTCTTCTTTGGACGCAGTTGGAGGCTTTACTTGACCCAACAACTCGGCAAGCTCCCTAGTTGTCCCAGTAATTTGAATATCTTGTCTCGTAAGAGACGGGAAAAGGGAAGACTTACCATAGTGCTTCAAACGAATCCAGGTTACCGCCCGTAATGATCTGGTGATCAGGTGGGTAATATCCTGCCAAATGCATGCGTCAGTGACACGGAGCGATGAGTAACCCAAGACCAGACCTCCAATGACGTAAATCAAGAAAGTCCTTGAACCGGGCGCCTCCTGTGGCTGTGGGCTAGTAGCGTCCGCGTTTCGTCTTGAAGGTCTCAAGTTCCTAATCGCATTCGCAGCACGACTCTGCCACGTTCGTCCACGGGTCGATTGTGAACTCGACTGTTCTTGCTGGTTCGTGGTCGGGGGACTAGGATGGAGGAATTCAGCAGGCTCAGGAATGTGCAAGGGCATCGACATGGGATGCTCCAAGCCGTCAAATTCCAAGCCTTCCCCTTCCTCGTCGCCAATTGCGGGGTTGTGGTTCGCATGGGGATGAGCTATATGTGGGGGCTGTCTGTCCATGTTGACAGACTGCAGACCAACCACGATGACAGGTACGACAACGTTACTTCGGTGTTCTGGTGGGTGGTCACCTGCGTTCGTGAGAGGATTCGAGTCTTGACCATTTGTAGACGGAGGTGCGGTTGTACTCTGGTTAGGGGAGGACACAGTCTCGGGCATGTTGGTGGACGAAACAGCACCGGGCGGTGTCAGCCCACCGCGTACATCTGGGACTGGGGCCCACCCACGTGGTGTGACCGTTTCATTCTGTTGGTCCTGGTCCGTGGTGCGTGCCCAAGGAGAAGTAGAAGTGAGACTCGGACCTTGTGCTGGGGTGCGGAAGGTTGGTTGTGATAGTGACGACCCTTGAGTGCCACCCTGTTGCCCCGGATTTGGTGATGCTATTGCTGGGAACCGATACATCCTCCACCAGTTAATGCCTCCTCCAGGAGTATGCTCAGTACGTGAAGCAGAGCTTGAAGTGAACGGTAAACGGAAAGGCATCGTCGAGTCTCCTGAGTCTGGGTTTATGGAAGATGTCTGAGTGGTTGGCTCCGGGTCCGACAACGGAGGTAACGTTGAGTTCGATGGTTGAGTGGGAATACGAGAAGCTACAGCTGAGTTTCCTATGTTCGATGTCGAATGACCAGACGTGGACGTTCCTAGAAGGAAAGGTGCTTGCTCAGGACCGGTCCCCGGTACATTTGAAGGGCACTGGGAGGGAAGTGGCGGCACAGCAATCGACCCCGAAGCGGCGTGACAACCCTCTGCCTCCGCCCTCCGCCCCCTGTTCGAAGCATCTTGGCTGTGCGCCACGCCTGATACAACCCCTCTTCGCCATTCCCCTGGTTCTTCAGATCGCGTTTCTGACTGGCTCAAACTGTCGGCCAGGACGCAGGTCCTTGTCCCGACGGAAGCACTGGAAAATATGCGCCCCACGTCGATATCTCTACTGGAACTGTTTACATCAATCTCGTCGGCACCAGGAGATATTGCTGTAGATATTGACGATGTGGCTGCAACGCGACTCGGAGACGCACCAGTGGAACCCAAAAAAGAGGATCCTGAGCTAGTTCTTACACCAAACGGATAATGGGATCCTATACCGAAGGCGGAGACCGCGGGAGACGTACGACCACTGGGCTGTTCTTGGGCGGTATGCAAATCCTCTTCGTCGTCCTCGTTATCTGTGTCGTTCTCAAAATCGTCCTCGTCGTCACTTTCAAACTGCCCAGTCCCAAATTCTTCAGAATCGGAGTCAGAAAGACTCTGCAGCTCTGGGATGAGTTGATCGCCATCGACATCACCTTCAGTTGCGTCGACGTTTCGCGGTGGCACCTCGAGAGTACCTGGCCCTTGGTCTTGCATGAGTGTAACCCTAAGATCGGTTTGCAGATCCATAAGAAATCGCTCGAAACTGTCGGGTGGAGGGAGGGATGATTGTTCTGCGTCCCTGTTTCCAGTTACATCGCCATTATCGGGAATCGCAAGCTCAGCAGGATTTGAATTTTCAGAGTTAGTAGTAGGTGGTATACTTGTTGTTGCCCCACCAAGCCCGAGCCCAAGGTTGAACGCCCTCGCCATTTCGGCGAGCATAATCTCGCGTGGATCACGGGGCCGTGCAATGTCCGATGCTTGGGATTGAGCTATTTGACCTAGGCCTGAGGTGGTGTCACCAGGGTGACTCGAGTTCTGAGCGCCACTGCCAAGTCCAAGTCGGTCCCGTAGGCTACTCCATACGTGCCTCATGCGCCCTGCATCCGAAGTTGGGGTTGGGGAAAGTGGGCGTTCTGATGGAACATTAGAACTGAATGTGGGCTGAGGAACGGGATTGGAAGATGGTGTGGGCTGAGAGGTGAGTCCCGAAGAGAATATGGGTTCCGATGAACCCGTCAAAAGGGATGCAGCTGTTGCTGCTGCTGCAACACTGTTTAAAGTAAAAGATATTAGAAGAAAGGATGGGGTGAGTGCTTGCATTGGTGTATAGCGACATGTATTAGAAAGGCATACCTCAATAGAGTTCCCAAAACATCAATACTGCTCGCAGAAAGTCCAGAGGCGCCGACGGGTCCCTGAGCCATCGAAAATCCATGTGGATGTGTGTGCACGCGGTCTTCGTCGTCACCATCGTCGGTAGCGCCACTAACGTTGGATAGAGTCTGTCGAGTTTGTGCATCGGTGTTCGGGAAGCCGATGATGGGCTCTAAGGGAGAAGGTACTGCTGGAGTCATGCTAGTAGGGCGAGGCAAAATACCTGAGAGAGGATTGCGTGGTCGAGTTTCTGGTGGTACGGAGGATGGCCGGACTGAACCATGATCAAAATTGTTGTTGATGTTTGCATACGGTGCATCGTTGGTTGTTGCGGGGACCGGATTGGATGTAGCTGGGGGACGGTCTGAAGGGCGAGGAACATCTGTCGTGTGTACAACACCTTGAACGACGACAAGGGTACCGGGAGGTGGGAAGGGTCGAGGGCTGGTGTTCGCTTGTTGGGATAATGGTTGCGACGGGGGCGTGGGCGTGAGCGCTGAAGGGAGAGGGACGGATGAACGTTCCAGAACTTGTGATAGTGGCAGGGGTGAGGGATGGCGGGAGGGAGAAGGAATGACGGTCGGAGTGATGACAACCTCGTCATCGCCAACGTGATCGTTGCCGGCTCCTGATTGGGCAGGAGAAGGAGCGGTCGACGTGGACGGAATGGGTAACTTGTCGTCGTCGTCGTCTTCAACATCGTCCTCACCGCCAGAAACGTCAGTCGCCTTTTCCTTTCCCTTCGGGGATGTAACCGAGGTGTCATTGTGATTTTCGAGCACGCGATGTGTGATGACGCCAAATTCGTCGACGTCACGATCGACCTGGTGCTCGTCATGTTCCGTCAAAGGACCCATACGTTCAGAGACGAGTTCGTCAGTATTCGAGGGAACGGCATGTCTACGCGAAAACCTCCAGCGGCGGTTCTTGCCTCTGAGCGTCTGTTCGGGGCGAGTCGGTAGGGTAAGTGAGGAAAAGAGGCGCGATCTCAAGGAGGGCTTTGGAATAGAAGAGAGAATGCGGAGAGGAAGAGAGCGGTGAGGTATATGTGCATCGTCTGAGCATCCTGGTTCTGGGGCATGCGCCAGCGCTGGCACTGGAGTTGGAGCAGGATGACGACGAGAAAGCGATTGGCCCATGTTGTGCTGAGAGCGACAAGGACGAGCCTCGCTGAAACTTTGTGCGACGAGTCGAGTTGAATGCGTCGGACGAGGTCGAGAAGGTGTCGTTGTTGTGCTCGACGACGGAGACGAGGAGGAGGTGTTGTCGATTATTCTGGCGTGTTCGCAGTCCCATCTCCAACTTCGGTAAACTCCGAGTAAACAGCACAGCCACATACATAATTTAAATAGTTAAATATTTTCCTTGTAGCGAAAAATTATGGGCGTCCGCGCCATAATGCGGCCTTGTGAAGGACGAACACGATGAGCAGCTCCATCGTGATTATGAGCCCTCCAAATCCAGTGTATAACCATCCGTCGCCAATTGCATCTTGCAACGAGGCCGCCACCATCGTAGACACGCACGCCAGTGTACCTCGGAATGAACTGTTTGCCGCCATCGCACTGCTAGACCGGCCCGGGTTCGAGTCCACCACGTACGCCAGCGTACTCGAGTAGATCCACCTGCGACGCGTCAGCACAATCATCAACACGGCTTCGACTCGTGAGGCTCACATAGAGGAGAACCCACACGAGAACAGCATCAGGCAGATCACGCCTACGTCAACCTGCTTTTCTGCTACCCACCCGTACCCAACCACGCTTGGAGGTAGCCAGACCATCGCGAGCGTCGCACTCTCCAGGCGCATCTTTTTCATTCTCGTTAAAATTCCCCTCTTGTTGCCAAAGATTGGGGGTACCCACCTCAGGATACCATTCCTCCCCGTTCTCGTTCGTCATCTTCGTCATGACGTGGTCCGACCAACGTCCACCAATCACACTCCCTCCAATACTTCCTGCTTCCCTCAGCTTCACGTCTTTCCAATTCAACGAGACACCTACCAGCTCCAAACGAGAGAAGCACTAATCCAATGGAAAGTGCGTTGAATTGATAGTGCCTGCTCAGCGTTCGTGTGCACGTATACGACAAAGAGTAGCTAAACGCAAACACCAGCCCTGTGCGTGCAGTCAATATCTTGTCCGTCGAGAAACATTCGCCTCGCTCACCGTTCGCCAACAAGATTTCGAGATTGTTTCTCCGTTGCATGATCTTCCAAAACGGCAGAAACGGATTAATATCCGAGAGAGACAATCTGACATCGTTTGACTCTGCCCCAACCTCGACTACATTGGTCCCGTCTTCTATCGAACTTGGTTGCGATGATATTTTCTTGTCGCCTCCTTGCTTCTCCGTCGTCGCATTGGTTTTTGCAACCGTGGGGTCGGTGGCGGACTTGAGGCCCCTTGTGGTATTCACCCGCCTGCGTAATGCAGCTTGGTAAGTCAAGCTACGTTCGATCCGAAACGTGTCTTTGAACAAAAATATGAATGCCCCCAAAAGGACTATTCCGCATGCTCCAAGAAAATAAAAACATGCTGGCCACCCAAAAGCTTCCGATAGACAACCCCCGACCATGGGTCCAAGGGTTGATCCAAGAAGCGGTGCAGCAAAGAAGATGCCCATCATCGTCCCTCGTTCGCGTGTCTCATATATGTCAGCTAGGGTTGCGGCAGAAATTGCTATCGCTGCGCTGGATCTGTGAGCCGTGTCATTTAGCCCGCCTCCTACCAATAAATGAAAAGCTTAACCCAGCAGCTTGTAAGACACGCATGCCAATCAGCACATTGATCGTTCGAGCATTGGCCACAAGGACTGATGCCAGAATGAACATAGTCGTAGCCGCGACGTAGACCGGCTACGCGACTCCTGAGCCTAACTCAACCACTTGCAGGAGCAACGAACCAAACCTTTCGACCTTTGATTTCGCTGGCCGCGCTCCAGAAGAGCGGAAAGTTTCCTTGCACGATGATGAATGCCGCGATTGTCCAGGTGATCTGGACGTCCGTGGCATGCAATTTGTGCGCAATTAACGTATCCATGGCTATTTAGGCCTATTAATCTGTTCTTATACAACTTTGAGAAGCACCGCGTACGGCTTTGTATATTTGACGCGAGTGTTGAAATGAAAGATGCCGTGCACACGATCCATAGTGTTATAGCCTACCATCGCTGTAAACGGTGCATCCGGTAAGGTCACCAATATACAACATGCCTTTCTTATGCGGCTCCATTTACGCGGGTCGTCGTCGACAGGAACCTGTTCAATCGAATCGCCTTCGGGAGCCGCCCCCTTCAGCGACCGGTTTGCCATACCAGTAGTAAAAGTTCCAGCAGGACATGCCCCAAGGGAACCATCTCGGAACGTTTCACTGGTTGTCGTACAGGTAGACATATTCGACAACAAGCCGGGAGCGACAGAACACTCAAAAGGCCAGAGGGGTAGAGACTGGTATTGCGCTACCCACCTCCGTCACCTGCTCTTATAGTCGACCAGGTTGCATCGCTCCGGTGCTCGAATCATCCTAAAACGGTTAACAAATGGCCGAAGCCTTGAACTCCGTTAGTTCATACCACTGGCCAAGTCACCGCATGTTACCGCTTCAGAGGTACAAAATTCAACCTAGAATGCGTCTTTGTGGTTGACGTCGGAGATTGATTAGAAAAATTCTAACGCTTTCCAGCAGGTGAGGTGTATCTGCCTTCACACACCGTCCCCTCACGACTTCGAGTCATGACCTCTCACCTATATTGTCATGGCGTACAACGCATTGCAAGATGTGGCACGATTCAACTCCGAGCCGCAAGCTCCGAATGGCAAAAAGGCAAATCCTGCTCAAAACATCTGCGTTAAGCTTCGCGTATTGGCTCACGCATTATGCGCCTGGACGTTACCACAGTATGCAGTTTGACAAATTGTGACGAAGTGTTGGGTCAGAAGGTCTGCTCAACCTTTCGATAAGAAGGATATGTATATGATCTTATCTAAACGTGTGAGTTTTGTTGCCACTCCTAACTTCCCGTTGGTCTCGTGGAGACGCTCGAAAGTTGTTACATTCGAAAAGACCAGATCCTAGAATAAGTTTCAGACAACCGCAAACGAGTAATGGCCACAAGAACAAAGAGTCCACCGAAGCTCTGCTCTCCATAACGCGGAGCAAACACAAAGTAACAGGTGTTGCGTTGCGCCAACAGATTCCACGCGAGAAGTGAAATACATGCCATGGGCAACTTTTTTTTTTCTTTTTTGAATAGACTGAGAGAGAATGATCCCATACCTTTCCCATGTCTTTGCTTCTTTTTTCTCCTCTCGTCCTCTTCGTGCACACCCTGTGTACCTCCAGGCTTGCCCTCGTCGTCCAATAAATTTGGGACACTCGAGTAATCAAATCCCTCCGATTCCTGATCGCGATCACCTATGGAAGCGAATGTTTCAGCACCACCACTCAATCGCGTTCCAGATTTTGATTGTGACATCAAAGTAACTCTAGCCCTGTCGCGCTTGCGTTTTCGCTGTCTCGACCTTGCCTGGCCAACCACGACAATGATATCGTCTTTGACTTCATAATTTTGTGGGTCTGAGAAGGTCTGCCGTTTGTGAGCAGGAACAAACGGAATCTCAATTTGGCCCGCAGGACCAGGGAATGTATCGTTTTCATCTAGTTCAGCATTCACAGAAACGCTTGAAGGGGAAAAGTTCTGTGTCTGTGTCTGGATCGAGGGAAAGGTACGATATGAGCTATATGACCAATCGCCGCACGGAGTCATCTGCAGCGACGTGGAAGACACGCGGCATACCTGAATAGGGCTTGCGGGCGTTGGGGTCGATACGACTGGTGCTATGACTAACGTCTTGTGTATCTTGTCCATAAGATCTTTGAAACGTTCCGCAGAATTACCCGACGCTCGTGCGTGTGTAAAAGTGGTTTTGCCAGAGCGAGCTGAGGAAGCAGTCGTGCGCTAGCAAAACACAAACATGAGTAGTGAGCATGGCGTGGAAAGCAGAGATCACAGAATGGGACCAATCACAACAAGGCCATATCCACGCAAAGCACGAGTGGAAAATAGCGTAAAGGTATCGGGACGGGGGCCGTTATGATACACCGAGATGACGTGCAAAGGGCTTGTCGGGGTGACAAGAGAAAGAAACGAAGGATACACGCTTCAAGCCACAGAACTTACCTCGATTGCACTCCCAAATAGTGTGCTCCCTGTGGAAAAGCAGGTCATCTGTCCATCAACCGAAGGTCGCGGTGCGACACCCCCCTCTTGCATGCACACCCCAGATATGCCACCACCAAATAAGGACGAACACGAAATTGAAATGGCCGCAACCGTCGTTGACGAAGGAGAAACGCTCCAGAGCCTTGACTCATGAGTTGGTTTCATGACAGATGATGAAGAGTCCGTAAAGTCCGTCGCACTCGACCTCTGGGCAGTCGGAACCACCACCTCCCTAGCTTCACGTTTAATCTCTTTTGATCCCTGTGGACTCGTTGTTGACTTGGTAACTTCCATAGCCCCTTTAATAACTGTCATTAAATCACCTATTCGGCGCTTCAGCACGGGAGGGACGCCTCTATTTCCACCCCAAGGTCCAGCAAAAAGTGACATCAAACCCGGGACGGAGGTAGGAAGGCGTTCCGATAAAAGGAATAGGTAATGTGTCGGAAGTACATATCTGAAAGCACCCTTTGTTGGTAAAAGTTAGGAAAATGAGCCAGGAAAGACGAACCTTGTACTTTCGTCCTCCTGTCGGGCCATATCTTCTCTCCATCGATGTACAGTCCTGTACACTACTGCTTGCAATCCCGGGACGTCTGTCCCTGGTAGCGCAGGTGTACCTACTAACCCAACCTTATTCCACTTCTTTGCAAGCGTATCCCACCCACCGGGACCCGTGCCACCCTCCGTATCATATGTCTCACTTTCGTATAGTCTAAGGGCAGTACGAGCCGAACGAGATAGAACGTCCTGGACGAAAACACGACCACGATGCGCTTGCTTCGAAACGAGGCCAGTTTCATCAACTAAAGTTGCCTCAGTAGATGGTCGCTCGATGAGTGAGATGCGAAGCATGTCATAGATGTATAGCAGGAAATGCGTGTCTGAACGAGCGTAAGTCGACATTTCAGCGGGGAGTGGCCTGAGATGTCGAAAATACCAGAACCACCAATGGGTGGTAGAAGCTCATTAGTCATAAATATCATATTTAAAGAAAACGAAGGCTGACCGAATCCTCCAATCAGCAAGCTGGTACCGTTTATCTGGAATGAAGTCACAGTAAGTCTCCAATAGATAGGCAAGGCTGTGTTTCGGAAACCCTACCGTCCATGATGGTTAGCTGTCTGAGAGGCAAAATGCAACCACAACCTACCCAATATTTTTGACGCATGAAATGTATCGAACAAGCCGACGACGAAAATGTTGAAGTCTTGCTGGAGCCACACGATGTCCGACTCTGCGCCATGGAAGACCTGTACGCAGAAGCCAGTGAGACATCAAATAAATACAAAATGTGATCAGCATCATGCATACCTTGATGACTGAAGGATCTGCAAAGACCCTTGCGATAATTTGACCTGCTTCACTAGCCATGCGCACCCTCTCACTTTTTGCAGCCACCTTTCCCTTTGCTTGCCTGAGCCCCTCCCTAATTTCTGGTACCAATAAGTCAATAATGAAATCTTCCTGCCTAGTTGATATCTGCATAAGAGCCAGGAATCCCTTGTATGACCTGTACGAATGGTGTTCTAGATCGACAGCAAGTTCCATTGCATGAGAGATACCGTTCGCCATAGAGAGAAAGGCTTCCGGAGTCGAAACGAACGTCAGAGGGTGAGAAGCAGTCGGAGCTTCCAGTGAGTATATGTCAAGGGAAGGGGGAAGTGGATTCACCGGCGGATCAAATACGTGATCGGGGTAGGAAGGATGCGTAAGTTCATAATAATAAGGGTGTAACGCGCGTTTTCTCCTCTCTTCCTCGTCGCCATCCTCAGAAATATTCTGGCGAGGTTTCTCGTTCTCGTCATGGAAAAAATACCCAAGTGGCACCTTGGCACACCATTTGTGAGGTATGAGTGTTGCAGGGATGTAAGGAGATTCATCGGTGTTGGAATGAGTGTGCTTGAACAGCAATTGCGGTTTTGATATGTAGGAGGCATGGGTAAGGGCAGGATCTAGTCGTCCACGAGATTGTTGTGTCTGCGGGTAAAGTAAGTGTATGTGGGACTGGAAGTTCATGTACAGGCCCGTACCTTTGGTTTCTTCTGGTGAGGGTCAACCGGAATAGAGGGAACATGAATCGCGGGGTCTTTTCTTTTTCCAAGGAATACATCCAGTGCACTGTCTGTACTTTCCAACACCCCATCCATCGGGTCCACGACATTGACCACGAAGTCATCAAGGACATCCTCCTCGTCTCGCATCCTGCTTGTCTTTCCGCTTGCGACATGAACAAGCTTGTTCGCCAAAGTAAGAATGCGATCCGAAAATGCATCGACGCCATGGGCGAGCGCCGGGTCAATGGAACGATAGAAAGATAGGTCGGTTGGGAGGGTTGTAGCTGCTAGTCGAGTGGTGGTGAGTGCTGCCGCTTGAAGTGCGTCAGAGTAAGTAGCAAATGTGTCTGTGTCAATATCTGAATGAGTTCCTGGCGGCGTCATCATGTCGGCAGAAGCTCGGAGAGCTGCTCGATGTGCCAAACGACGAGCAAGTGGTAAAATGATGTTGGTCACGTGAGCCGCTTATGGTCCACGGCGTACTACCGGCTATCAACCACACCCAGATCTACGCTCTCCCATGTTCCCCCAGGTCAACGCAAATTATAAGCTGGCGTTCCAGTTCTCTTCTTGGTTTCCTTCCTTCTCTTCCGTATCCATTAAGTCGACCATTATCAGACCCCTGGACCAGTCATTCAAACATTACCTAGAATCAGATGGAGTGTTCATCCCAAAAGGATCTGAAGACGTGTTAGTCTGGCATTCGCAATATGATAACACAACTGAGACACTCGATCTATAGCGTGGCTGAGAGCACTCTCTCTGATGAGGACGAGAGCGAAAACTCCAGTAGGTCGGAATCCGAGGGTCCGCGTTTCTCGTTTCCGGAGCTAGACACAGCGATACGAGCCTCCATTGAAAAGTATCAAGCGGTTTTCCCAAAATTAAATTTCTCTTCTCCAAAGGTGCGCACGAAACGAAACCATTTTTATCGTTTGCATATATAATCAGAACACCAGGATGCAGGATGGGTACTACCCATGTCCTCCCCCCTCAGATGCACCTCTCCTGCCGATGTTTATCTTCTTCTAAAGTCATCTGACTTTGTCACACATGACCTGAACGTTGAGCGTATCTTCAAGGAGTGTGATGCAGACGACCGACCGTCGTACGAGCTAGAGCTTGTTCTTAGGAAATGGTATCCTGTGGACCGGAGTCGGGAAGTACGGTGTTTCGTGAGAAATGACATACTTCTCGGTTCGTACAAGTGATTCCTCTACTGTGCATTGCATCACCTATTATTCGTGCTCAAGGAATCACTCAAAGGGATATGAACTTCTACGACTATATGACTGATCCTGCCACGCAGACAAAGATCAGGTCGACAGTACGTCATTTATGGGAAGAGAATATTCGGCCCAATTGGACGTTGACCCAGCCAGATTGTGCGCACTATTCATTGAATTTCGGAGCTGAATAACCCAGATTGACGACTGCCAATGACAGATATTTTTGATCTTCTGCTCACCCGTGATCTTTCCCGAGGACATGTGCTCGACTTCAATCCCTATGTGCCGTACACAGATCCTCTCCTGTTCAGTTATCCAGAACTTTATGCTATTTTTATTCGTGCAACTCACGGGCATCGTCAATTATCTGACGAAGGTACAGGTACCCTTGATCTCCCAGAATTCAGGGTAGTAGATTCGCCAATGCATCCGGCCGCGACACGCAACATGCCAACGTATCAGCACAATATGGTACCCTTAGAAGCATTGAATCTCAGTGAAGGCAAGAGCATCGCCGAGTTTTCAGAAATCTGGAGGGACGAGGTTAAGCAAGCGATGCAGGACTGAAGATGGTGACCAAGACTACGCCACACTTGAATTCTCAAAGTAGAACAACGGACCTCAAATACTTTGTTACCATCCCATTTCAAGGAATAAAAATGCCGTTGTAAGGATTCTCCCCTTAAGCCTGACTTTGGGGTTGATTTGACATCTCATTTCTTCGATGACCTCAGCCTCATTCTCGATTCCGTTCAGCAGAGCTCTGCATGTAGGGATAACTTTGATGATGCCCATAGTAATGCCAGTACTCCAAACACGTGCTTCGAGTCCCCAGTGTCATATACGGCTTTCCCCCCTTGCTCCCGAGACAAGATCTCTCAAATCCGCGAATTGCGCACCTCCCGGTTTTCGTTGAAGTACCACAATCTGCATTGCCACAGAGTTCTTGAACACTCGTAGCGTGTCGTCTAAAGTGCGGAAGATATGAATAGTCCAGTGGAAGCAAGAAATTTCTTCTCGATATCCTGGTTCGCAATGTACCTCTTATGGTGCACATGAAATGTGTATGTGTGTATCTCAGTACTCTTGGTAAATGGGTTACCGCAGCACCAAGGGTTATGGCAATCGCAAAACCGCGAATATCGGCGAATCCACTAGACGCGATATATGGTGTCTTCAACTCTTGAGCTGCTCTGGCCGGTTATATGGAAGTCGGGATTAAAGCGATTCGTGGAAAATGGGATCCCTTGCCAATACGATGCCTGTAATGTCTTCCTCTCCAATGTGACTGCATCTTAAGATGGTGGTAAACTCTGGACCAAGATTGAATCTATGGCCGCATATATTCAAAACCATCAATGCAGATAACATCGACACCCGACCGTTCCGCAGACTAGGATTAATTTGGACTGCAATATCACGACAGAGGGAGATAGCGTGCCATCCCGATGTTTGCATGTTTCGTTGTCGTGGATTTGTACGTCACGATGTGCCCATGTGATCAAGGAAGCTAATTAGCTTTCTTCCTGCAGACCGTTGCCAGAGACGCAAAGAATATTTGCGGGCATACGATTATTTGGGCCTACTGTCTCAAAAATTCAAACACCTTCCAACTACAGCACAAGCATAACCTTCATAGATCAATGGCCTAGGAAGGAGATTGGTAGCAGATGGCTTGCTCGTGGCTGGTTTTGTCTCGCAGATAGCGGTATGCAGGGTGTCAGGGTTGGGATGAGTGAGCACTGTCAGGATTCCTGGAAATAAAGGCTTGACCATGGGGTGTGGTGCGGGAACTCATTGAAACCTCCCCGGTTCGAGATGGCGGAATGTAGTTCAGGCTTTCTTGGCAATGCATCCCACCTTGGACAATTAGTATGTAGGCTAACTGAGGACTGAGTGTATCAACCGAAACTTTGCCAGGATCTGTTACCCTAGCTAATCCAAATAAGGAAGTCATGTGTATACGAAAATGTAGATTTCACCTCATCACTTGTCTCCAAGATGAATCAACCCCTTCATACGGCTTGGGGAAAACCACCCCTCGATCCCAGTCTCTATACACTCAGCCCTGAATCCTCAGTGTTCTTCAAGTCCACTACGGGGATCTGTGATGATGACGAACTCAAGGAACACATTCTGAATGTCCAAGCACAAGCGTATGCTGTATGTGCTCTAGCCATTTCTTTCATGCAATTTATTTAGCATTGAGCTTACTATCCAGGCAGCCCCTTACCCTTGCATACGTTCTTTCAATTTCACAAAGTATGCCCATTTTCTGCCGAGCCGGATATCAATGTCTCATGTACTCACCAGGCTCAAGATATCCAAAATGCCCCTCTATAAGGATATTTTGAAATTGGGACAAGAACGCAAGGGAGCCTTACTCCTTGACATTGGTTGCTGTTGTATGTCTCTGGTTCATGTACGAGTTCCAGAGTGAAGGTGCTGCATGTCAAATTCAGTCGGCAATGACGCACGAAAAGCTGCATTGGATGGTTTCCCTGCCAAACAAATTGTCGCATCGGATTTGAGGCGAGGTGAGAATATGCTTCTTCTCTCGTCAAGGAGTCGTCACTTAGCATTTGATGTTGGATTATGGCCAGAGCTCTGGGAACTTGGGCACGTACTATTCCGCTCGTGTCCCACATCGTTTCCAGCTACCTTCTTAGCTGGAGATCTCCTCGATCCAACTTTCCTGTCCCCTTTTATGGGCGGAACGGAACCTCTTCCAGAGCTAGACTTGTCGAACATCAGCACACTAAACGATCTTCGTGGAAAAGTTTCAGTTATTTGGGCTAGCTCATTTTTTCATGTCAGTCTCACTTATCGATTGCTAGGCATTGAAATGGTAGAAAACTTTTCTTTAAAGCTTTTTTCGGAGAACAACCAACGCCAACTCGCCCATGCCCTGGGATCTCTATTGTCTGCTGAAAGTGGGAGTATCATATTTGGCTCTCACCTGGCGTTACCCGAGAAAGGGGTTTTTAATGAGAAGATTTCTGACAAGGACGTCAAAATGTTTTGCCATGATCCAAATTCTTGGAAAGAGATGTGGGTGGTCCAGTCGACCGCTCAGTGCATAGGTATCAATCCTGCAGACAATGCAGGTGGGGTCATTGTGCCAGTTTTCCACCCCGACGCTGTGAAGGTCGACTCTAGGTTGATACCAGTGAAGCTTGACGATCATCATGCAGAGAGTCAAATATGTATCTTAGTGTGGAGTATCACCAAGGTATGATGCGGGCTTTTAATCGAGAACCAAATGAATGGATTGAAAGTTATGGCGATAATATCAAGCTCCAAATCATCGAGAAACACCTAATGCTGCTGACTGGAAACGAGTGTTTCAGCTCGTTCGTGATCGACTCGGATTTCAATTCCGCAGACAAACTACATCGTGCCGCACAACGTTAGATCGAAAAGGCTCGACGCGACTCGTTGGCTCTTTTAGCATCAGGTGCGATTGCCCACTGCGCATCCAGAGCAACCCCACGGTAAAATGTGGTTCGTTTTGTGTTCAGTTGCTCTTGTCTCCCATGTTCATTTTGAGTGCAGGAAGTTGAAACGGCCGTAGTCGACGGGTGCAACATATGCATATGGGCACCTCATCCATTTTTAACTGTGGTGCAAACCCGGGAATTTTCACTGCTATATGTGTCACACTCGCCCTCAGGCTCACCACATCGTTGTCTATCATCATTTTCCGACATGAAATGTCTGCCACTCACATTCTTCTGGTTTGCTATCCTATTTCGACTTGGTTTGGGCCTTTCTTCAACCTATATATTGTGCCAGCTTCAGAAATCCAACGGAGAATCCGCCCTCGTAGGATGTCCCGAGGGGACGCTCTACGTTTCGCCTACTGACACAAGTGCGGATTTCAACAGTGTACAGGATGCCATCGATTCCATGTAGCCTCTGTTATCCTCAATGAATCGGTCATACTGACGTACAATAGCCCTGAAACAGGCAAGGCCGTCATCCTCATTGGTGAAGGACAGTACTTCGAGACGGTTAATGTGACACGTTACGCACCTCTCGTCCTATTAGTGAGTATATCCGTGGTGTGGTGATTGTGTAAGTTAATGCACTGCTCAGGGTCAACTAAACCCTTCCACTGCCTTTATCCGAGGTGGAAATGCCTCTCAACGCAACCTGGTGTGCATCTGGAACAGCCTATATGCCAGCGAGAATAGTTTGACGGTTGAGGAAACTGCAACGCTGACGGTCGCGCCTTCCCTTGGGCACTCCTTTGGAAACATTGATTTCAAAGCATACAACATCGATTTCGAGAATCGTGCTGTTAGTCAGCCTTGCTTCAATATAGAGTGCTATTGATTTCATCATAGGCTGACTACGCAATCTCTCAAGCGCTCGTGACTTCTATCACGCTGGCCAACGCCTCATTCTATGGGTGCACTTTCGCGAGTTGGCAGGATACGTGGTATGCCGGGTACGGAGCCAGCACGTATGCTGTCGATAGCATTATATACGGACAGGTTGACTGTAGGTCCTCCCTTCTGTTTCGTTGCCTAGCCTTGAGACTTTTCGCTAGACCTCTTTGGGTATGGAATCTCGTAAGTTTTATCTCATGTGTCTGCAGGGTGTAGGTGGTTAATTTTTGCAGTTGGTTCCAATCAGTGACCCTTGCAAACCGTGCATATGGAGGTGGCATTACAGCCTGGCGGGGAACACCTGGCACTAGCAATGGTGTGTATATCGTTGATTCGAGTATCATCCGTGTAAGTTCGCAACGCTGTTGTCGTGCACCCGATATGAAATCACTTGTTGTAGTCACCAGATGCGGATGCAGCCACCGTGACCACCGGAAGATGCTTCCTTGGTAACGACGATAATACTGTTTCAGAGGGAGATTGACCAATATTTACCCAGGGCGTCCATGGAACGAATACGCAGTTGCTATCTTTCTGCGCAACTACATGGATGACAGTATTCATCCGACTGGATTCACTTCGTGGACTGTAGAGTGAGTGACTCCAACACCACATTGCACGTACAGCAATTAGATCTGCGCCTGCTATGACAGGGGTTCTGTGCCTGACACAGTCGATTACGCTGAGTTTGGTTCCTATGGTAGGGCATTTTGCGAACCTGCACGACAATCGCGCTAAGTACGATCAAGGTCCGGGAGGCGACGTGTCCGCTCGGGTTCCGCAGGATCGCATCTTGAATTCGGAACAAGCGCAAGAATACGAGCTCCAATCGGTGTTCCATGAGACTCCGAGATGGATTGACTTTGGGTACATGTACTAGATGCCATTCGTCATTTTGTACTTACTTCAAAAGTGCACTGGATGCACGTGATCACGACGCGTGTTGGCGTTTCGTGTTGTTGTCTAATGTCTAGTAAGAGTTGTCTTGTCTCGAGCCTGGACCACGTTTGCAAACCATGGCTTCAATCGGATCCGTCACGAAGCAAATTGCGGCACTTGAAATATCCTCCAAGAAGCAGGCTAACCCACCGCCAACTCGGCCGACACACGCCAAACAGCCAAGTCAAACGAACGTTGCAAAACTCCTCTCCAAATTTGCTGCTCCAAATCCCATCCTCAAGCCTGCCCAACCATCTGCTCTTCGGAATCAGACAAATGTGGATAACAAAACCACCGCGCCACTGCCTACCACAAAACCTGTCGCCGAACCACCCCCCATTGACATCGGAAAGTATGATGGTGGATTCGAGATAGACAACGAGAAAAGAGGCGAGAGAGTATATGGAGAAGCCGCCGATGACCTGGCGCTGGATTCAAGTGTCTCGAGGTGTGTCTCATCATGAGCCTGCTCCTGTCATCGTAATGTTCCTACAGAACACAGCCCACTCGCGAATGGAACCTAAATTCGTTTGATATCGGCCGCCCTCTTGGGAAGGGTAAATTTGGTCGCGTTTACATGGTTCGCACCAAGGTCGAACCACACTACATCCTCGCACTCAAGTGCCTGTACAAGTCTGAAATCGTTCAGTCTCGCGTCGAGAAGCAAATTCGTCGAGAAATAGAAATCCAGCAGAACCTACGTCATCCAAACGTTTTGCGTTTATACGGCTATTTCCACGACGAGAAGCGTATTTTCCTCATGCTCGAGTTCGCAGGCAAAGGCGAACTTTACAAGCAGTTGAGCAAACACGGAAGCTTCTCTGAGAAGCGCAGCTCGCGATATATCGATCAGATGGCGGACGCACTGCAATACTTGCACTCAAAGCATGTTATTCATAGAGATATCAAGCCAGAGAACCTCTTGCTGGGCATCAATGGCGAGCTCAAGATTGGCGATTTTGGGTGGAGCGTGCATGCGCCCAGCAATCGGCGAATGACGCTCTGTGGTACTTTAGACTACCTTCCCCCCGAGATGGTGGAGGGAAAGGAACACAACGAAAAGGTGGATTACTGGGCACTCGGAGTGCTTACCTATGAGTTCATGGTCGGAAATCCGCCCTTCGAGGACAGGAGCAGTGTGAACGGTCAGTGCCTGTATGTTGGGCGGTGTGGGTCAAGGCTTATTTTGATATAGCCACATATCGACGAATAGCAAAGGTTGACCTTCGGATACCCGGCCACATCTCACTTGAAGCAAAGGACCTGATCTCCAAGGTAAGCCCTTGCTTCTCACTCCAATGCATTGGAGCTCAGCATACTGACCTCATTTGCCAGCTTTTAAAACATAATCCGGAAGAACGGCTTCCCTTGACGGATGTCTCTCGACACCCCTGGATTGTCAAGTACCGTCCAAAAGGGACTTCGCGAGGTGGGAGCGAGACCCCCGCCCAATGAACTAGCCGCCTTTGTAGTAGCTTACTTTTTCAATCTTTTGACATCTATGCCTGTCGTCTGTACTTCTGCATGTGCTGATAATCCTGTTGCCAAATTGGATGTGAAACACAGTACTTGCAGTTCCCATGAAGGATCCATCCACTAAATGATGGACCATCTCGAGATATCTGCATACAAGTAGGAAGAACACCTTTCGTATTAGAGGTCATTTATTCCGCGGTCTAATTCAGAATGTATGACGGGAACATAACATCTCTAACTACCGTGCCATAGTCACTGTCCCAGAAATGCTGAGAACAGAAGCAATCAAGGGATGCGATACTCTACCCTAATATATCATTGAAGACATGTCTGCCCGCATGCGGTTATAGTCAAGCAGGCCCTCAATAGGCCCGAGAGCTGCGATAGCGACCTGTGCGCAACTGATCAATCTCTACATCCCGCAAAAGGTACAACACAAGAGACGCACATCCTTATCCCATAGGTATTTCTGGGCAACACGCCTGATTTCTTCGGGAGTAACAGCATCAACGGCATTCTCAATCTGCTTGGGTGTCATACGGCGACCAGTAGTGACGAGTTGTCGGCCAATGTCTTCAGCAATGGCAGTGGTTCCGTCCAAGCTCAGCAGAAGGCCGGCCTTGAGTTGACTTTTTGCACGCTCCACTTCAACATCGGTAGGCGCCATAGACATGCGCGTCCATTCCTTGAGAGTGAAATGCGCCATATCGTCGAGATTCATGAAGTTCTCCGACACCAAATAGATGCCCCAAAGGCCGGTATCCGAGTAGGACGTGGAGAAAGACATGAAACTATTGGCAAGGTTATTCGAGGAAATGATATGTGAGAGTCTGGAGGACAGCAGAGAAGATGCGCCTAATGAACGATCCCAGTTACCCATAATTGATTGCATCACCAGCATAGGGAAATAATCGGGAGAACTCCATCCTACGCCCTCGACAGCAATAGCAACATGAGCGCATGGGAGTTCGTCATCGCGGATGCGAACTTCAGAGCCAATGAAGTCGGTGCGAGGGTGGGCGAAGCGGCCGAGAGGTATGGGGTTAGGGGAGACAGGTAGGGAAGAAAATTGTTTTTCGGCGAGCTTCACAAGCTCCTGATGGTCAACACCGCCAGCGCCAACCAGGACCATGCGATCAGCAGTGTAGTTAGTCTTGATGTAGCTTCCGAGATCATCCCGCTTTATAGACAAAATATTAGCTTTGGGGCCGAGAATTGTCCGACCAAGAGGTTGACCTATGGGATGTTGGCAATAGTACAAACAGGAGCGGTGAAGAGCATACCTTGGAACGCGACAGAATGGAGGTGGTCGAAGACGACCTCTTCAAGTTGCTTGTCAACCTCTTGTTGCTCGCGGAGGATGACATCTCGCTCGCGTTCAACCGCAGAACTGTCCAGCTTGGAGTTCTGGAGTATGTCGCTAATGATGTCGACGGCGACCGGGACGTCCTTGCGGAAGCTCTTGGCGTAGTACACGGTCTGTTCACGTGAGGTATACGCGTTTAAGTGTGCACCAAGGTTTTCTACTTCTAACTCAAGCGCATGCTGGTTTCTGCGACTCGTTCCTTTGAAAGCCATGTGTTCCAAGAAGTGAGCTGTGCCGTTCGTTTTGTCGGTCTCTGCTCGAGAGCCTGCGTCGATCCAGACGCCGACAGTTGCAGTCTGTGCATGTGGATGAGACTCTGTCGCTACAGTAAGACCATTTGAAAGCGTGGTTGTCTCGGTGATGGGTGCTGGGATGTTCACAGCCGTTGCAAACGACCGCAAAGGCCGCTGGGAGTTGAGTCAGGTTTCGAAACGGCTAACCAGAGAATAGGCTCACAGGGTGACGTGCTGCGTTGCGAAGGACACGACCGAGCGACACCGACAACGTTCGAGAGACCATCCCGGGAAAAAGGCAAAGTGAGCTGTCTGGATCCGACTCTCTGCCTCCACCAAAACTTCGGGTGTTCTCGGTCACCCGGTGTATGCCGGTTTTCATTCTCCGCCATGTTCACGTGACCGAATCCATGTAATGTCATTAATACTCATTAACGTTCTTGTTCCACAACAATCCCGTGCGTCCCCCAGAGACAACACACTTCCAAGGCCCTTGTGCACAGCGAGAGAAGGTGAACCCATTTTCCGATGCCGCAAGGAAGGCGTTTGGAACGACCACTCGGTCACTACCACTATCCGGGGCCATGCCGTCTGCTGACCCGTTCCCGAGGGCTGCCCCTGCTGTCATTTCTGGCGCAACGAATAATGAAATGCTGTTGGAAATGCTGTCGGGTATGTATCTCTGAGCATCCCGCGCGTGGTATCGAGGCAAGTGATACAGCTGCCAGTCAATGCCGTCATGAAAGCACAGTGCTGAAGTTTGTAGCAATCAACTTACGCGGACAACAGTGCCCATCTTCGGTGCTGAAGCTGCCTCGAGAGCGAGAGCTCCACGTGACGGATTGCCTGCATTGATGCGATGAAGCTGGGAAAGCTGGATGATCCAGCGGAATCAGGCAATTTTGCATGAAATACATCCACTGTCCAGTAGCGGACAGGGGCACAAGTTGAATTGAAATGGGCACCACATACCTGTTGGCTTGGAGGATCGATGACACCAATATAAAATTCATCCTCTTTGCCTATGTACTTTGTATGCAGGGAGGCAAGCTTATGCTTCTGAATGGCGTTGAGTAGTAATTGAGTGGGGTTCGCAGAATCTAGTGATATAATCATATTCCCTTCAGAGCTAATAAATGGCAGATAAATCAAAGGCAAAATAATCAGACTGGTTGTAACCAGGGAGAGTTGACAGATACCTCGTAACATTCAAGTCAGTGCTGAGTGTAACCAGTGAAGGGAAAGAAAGCTCGACCACAGGTGGAGGCGAGGAGGGTAAGTAATTGAACGCAACACCAACTGCACCATCAGAAAATACAGACCCATTCCGAAAAAGGGTGACTGCACGACCGGTAATGAAGGGAGTCGATGAAGCGATGAGAGAGAGCTGCAACGCCATCAGAAAGACACGGTAGAAAGAAGTGGCGACATTACGTACCTTGTTTGCTTGCGGAAACGCACCCTCCAGCGCAGCTGTAAGTCCTTCAGGTGCATTGTCGGAGAAATAGAGAATATTATGTATGGCTGATGGACTGACGGGGGTGGTATTTGCAAGGGGATATCGTGAAGAACGAAAAGGAATGCATACTCTAGGTTTTTCAATCCATCAGGTAAAGCTTCTGGATCCAAGAAATTCACGTAGTTGGATGATGATGGCACCGGGCTTGCGGAGTAATCCCAGGCGTCTTCCCAGTTAACTTTGACACCAGGTTCAACAAGATTGCTGGTACACCGCATACGTGAGTCCTTGTCTGAATCCTCAGTTCTCTGTCGGGCAGCGTGCCACCTCCCGACTTGCGCCTGTGCAGTCCCTGAAATGGTGGAACGGAACGACACACCGTGCACTAATGCATACGCGAGAGAACATGAATGGGGTCCACCGCGTATGTTCGGGTCAAGGTATTGGTAGGGTAGAGGTGCAGATATGCAGCCGACGTGCTCCGGATGGAGTTGGGTGAGCGTGGTGGTAATCTCGGACAGTACCTCTGGCGGAGTTGTCAACGAGGGAGCGAGTGCAAAGAGTAGGACCGAATTTGGTCTTCTTTGAAGAGGCAGGATGCTCAGCAATGAGCGCGCACACCGAACACTATGAGTGGCCACTGTGGAAATTTGCGAGGCCATTCGTGATTGAATCGGTGTCCTCGAAGGACACACTAAACTTGCAAGAGGCGGCAGTTCAGAAAAAAAGAAGGTTTGAACGGAAGGGGGTACGGTCACTTGCGGGTTGGCCAAAGGAAAGACTCAAGTACTCAAAAATCCCTTAGTGCTCGTCGATGCTAGGGCAATCATTTCGCCCTTGGAGACTCGGGGCCAGGCATGTCAGCGTGCCCAGGCTGCGGAGGAGCAAGCTTCTAGAGCCCTCGCATTTGAAGTTTGTGTACTAGTTCAAGAACGCTTGAACTTTCAACGGCGATGGAAAAAGACAAAGGTACCGGCTCGCATACCCGGGGTCAGCAAGGCTGGGCATTTCAGACCTAGTTGAGATCAGACAAATGAAGTTGTCTATGGCGGTAGCCTAACCAGTGCGTAATCCACATGCATGCGCATGTGTCACCTCGGAGAAAAACTCGTTGAACATCTTATATCCGACACCTTTAAATTGACAGGTTTGGCTCTACCATCGTCTGCTCCACGTTTGCACCCTCTCGACCACACAAGGAGGGATTGGTGGGGGTGTACACCACTCCTTCGCTCTCATCAATGTCGTATCACCATCTACTCGGATCGGCTTATCTTGCCAGCCATTAGAGGATCTGCACCATAAATTGTTGCGATCAACGTGCAACAAGGGTATGGAACTCACGGGCTCCAGCTCCAGCTCCCCAAGGCCATCGTACTTTCCTTTGTCTGCATCCCTGTCTCCGCGACACAATTGACAAGAGAGTTCTGGTGTTTACGTGTCCGACTCTGCCAGCAGGTCGGGATGGGAGGGGGAGACGGGATAGCCGGAAGATTCCATGATTCCTTGCACACTGGCCTCTTTCCTGAATTGCTGCTGGAGAGTTGGGTACTGTCACAGCCGGGGTTCAGCAAAATATGGCCCATTTGTTGTCTACCCACTCACGGAAAAGAGACGGGAGCCGATGTGACTGGTGCGGTAGAGTGCATTTCGTGAAACGAGGGTAATTTCCTGGGGATTGATGAATGAGAGCGTTGGTAAGCCCGACTATCAACAGGAGGCTGATCTTAATTGAGTAATGTGGAAAAGGCTGATGGAATTCAAGTAGGTGAGCAGGTCTACGCGATCCCGGCTACGGCACTCACCAACCAGTACCCGTGAGCCAAATGGAATGAGAGAGGGCCATTGAAAGGTAAGCAAGGAGTTGGCATTTATATTTTCAAAAGTGGGGCAGTGTCACTGAGCGACCTGGCCCAAGTGGCATTGTCAGCATGATGTAACCTGTGTTGTTCTCTTGGTTTCCGAATCATGCACATATTCAGATCACTGATGGCCGTATGCACTTGGGGACCACTAGCCGGACACTGCCACCTGGCACCTGCAGCTCCGTATCGTCTTGACCTAAGCCTGTCAATGCCACAGCACAACACGTTGATGTTCAGACTTTCCACTAGTAACCGTAGCAGTTCGAGCCGAGGGGTTAATCGACCAGCCTCCCACTGCCATTGCATGCGAGCCCTGGTAGCCGGATGCCAATACATTGGTAACTCACACGATACTATTCTGTTTTGGGTGTCTTACTGTCAATGACAGATCTCCTGATAGACATTGCTATGGTTATAGATAAACTCCAGCGGCCGGTTTGCTGTTCTGTTCGATACTTCCCTCAGCTCAAACGTGCTAAGCGCTTTCTTAGCCGTAGCCTTGCGATGTACGCGCGGTCTTCGCTTGGGTGCGCATCAAAGCGGTACGGCAGGGGCAGCTCACGCGTGATGCGGTACTCCTCTGTGTTGAGAAGGTGCTTGTTCTCGACTCGATCTGGTACCAGAAAAAACAACTCAGCCATAATTATCAAGGAAAGAAAAGTGCCGTACAAAGGTTCCACTGTACCCTCCGTAACATTTCTAACATGGCTGCAATGAACGCGCGTAGCTCGAAGTTTGCATTGCTGAAGAATATGTAAATCAGCCAAATGAAACGAATGAGTAGGTCGGATATCTGCAAGGTTGGGATATTGGAATAGATGCGAATAAGATAGGTCCGCTCTCGTACCAGAGCAAAATAATAGAACTACAACTGTGTTAGTGGCATGTGAGGGACCAGGGCAATTAAACATACAAATATGTGTGATCTGTAGACGAGTTCCCGTCTCAAGAGTGGATATCGGGCATATGGCTGACACATTGACCAGTCTACCAGCACATCCTGAGATATAGACTCTTTGTAGCAGTAGAAGGATGCAGAAGTAGGAGAGCATACCCAGGCCCACGCATATAATGAGTTGACACTCGCCGTGAAGCACATGAGGATGTAACTTTTGCCAGCGCGAGGCATCTCTGCGAGATGACTTTAGCTACATGTTATCCATTATGGGGCCGGTCATACCTAAGTGTCTCCAATAGCAATAGAACAAAAATTGTATCATTCCCATCCCGTATTTTCCAGCCTGATTAAACCTGACGGTGAGCACGAAATGAATGGGGATCAATCATGTGAATGGAATACATTGACGAGTTGTCCGGGTAGCTTCGAATCCCGGTATCGTCTCAGGCTCTGCACGAATCGTACCAGGTAGGGCAACATGCCGAGTAAATAATACCATTCCCAATTCCGAGCTATGCCGCACGTCGACCACACTTCTTGCGCTCGACGGTCATGAGCTAAGGAGAGGAAATTCGAGCGGGAATAAAAACAACCCATGGAGTACAAGTTGGAAAGCGGGTACACGAGACTACAGAATTGATCGCTGGTGATGGTCACAGGGTGAGACGGTTTGAATGATGCAAACATCAGGGGCTCATACCCAAGCCATAAATCTGTGAACTGGAGAAATATCGGATTTTCAATGCCCCTGACGCTGGTACTTGGTGACAAACCTCGACATTACACGTCCCACTAATGCCAAGCTTAGCTATTTTTTTTACTGTCCACCAACGAGTACCGCCCCACATAAAATTCTGCACGTGCACGCATAGTTGGACGAGATCCAGAAGCTGGATGAAGGGCTTACGTGGAATGGATTCAACATAATGACGATAGTCAGAACGAGCCAAAGCAGAGGCCACAGCATCGGAGGACCAAATTGAGCCATGGAGAACCAAAACCCATATGCGAGCGTGCACAACAGGAAAGAAGAAAGCTTGTGGTCGTCTTGGATCAATGTCACGTGTGATAGCTATGCAACACACACCTCGAAGTAGTCTTGATCGTCATGCCTTAATCTTGGGTTCAGTTCTGAGCATACTGTCAGAGACAAACAGCACATGGTGGCGACGGCGTACTAAAGATGAAGACGTAGTTGACTCTGTTACGCGCCCATATGAGAATATTGGCGCCAATGAGTAACCCCATCAATACCGGTATGACGAATATCGAGTAAAGTAAAAGTAGGATATTCCATGTTGGGAGGACCCTCCGCGTATAGTCCTGCAAAGCTATCAATGAACTTTAGAATGGTATCACTGAGTAGCCTCAGAAAAAGTTCCTACATAAGTAGCAACCTGCTGCGATCGCAGGAATTGCCAGTCCCAACCATAATCCAAAGCGGAATGTGCTTAAATCGTGCGGCCTCGTTAATGGTCTAAGTCGAAGATAGTCCTTCGCCATTTTCTTGTCCCCGCGCTCTGCATGAGAGGTATATGTTAGCAAATCTCACCAAGTTCAGGCTTCGAGAAGACATACCAAATCGCATTGCGAAGAGGTGTTCCATTTCTTTGAGCAGAGTGCTCACTATAGCGCCAGTGGCGAAGGTGGATGATTCTATCTACAAGAATTCAACACCCGATGTTGCAACATTACAAGCTAAGATGATTACTTACTTTCTCCTTCATGTAGGGGTCTAGAATGGAATTTTTGGTTATCTTCCCGTATTTTTTCAATACTTTGCGGATGCCGGTAAGGTTGAGGATCTTGATGGAAAACGTAGATAAAACACATTCGTGTTTCGAGTATGGTACGGAGGACGGTCAATGGTCGATCACAAATCAGCCAAAATCATCTACACTTGAGACAGATGACGCTTACTCTGTAATTGTTTAAGACCACGAGGCCACTATAAATACACGCCACATATTAGCATCATGATTGCAGCAAAGAAACTAAATAGAGCACGAGATCCCCTCCCCGACATTTCGATAGCTGGTCAGTGGAGAGAGATGATTTTTCACGTACCGGTAGTGTTCAGCGACTGCCTTTCGAAGTCGCCTTTTTGCGTGCCTGTACCCGTGGGGATCAAGAGAATGCTTTGTCCCGGTTAAGGTTATACTCGGACGCTGAGACGCCCTTGGGAAGGCCGGAGTACCAAAGCCTTTTTCAGCTGCGCCTTTTGGTATTCTATCCCTCCTCCTGTGCCTAGAGTATTCGTCTGCGTTCAGGTGCCTATGTTCCCAAGTTGATCAACGGACCTGTGACGCGCTAATACACCGTCGTCAGACAAAAGCAAATGATTTCGCAGGGTAGTACTTACCACCACGCCCCACTTCCCGAGCTAAAATTCCACCTCCGCCTGGTTGATGAGACCCTTCTATTTCTATGTCGGGGTCCGGAAACCACTTGAAGAGCGACGAAAGTGCACGAGGAGCAGATAGCCACGCTCTCTTAACCCAACTTTGGCGCTCTGAGCGCGCGTTCGATTCCTAAAGGGGCCATATTTAGTAGAATATCAATGTCCACATGTCCACATTAAGGAACACCAACGTAGAAGATTTGACGGTGTACAGCAAGCTCATTGAGTTGCTTTTTTAATAATTTGGCACGCTCGTGCATCTCTTTCTCTTTCTCTGCATAAAATGTCAGTATTTTGCTTAGTTCAGCATCGAGGAGGTCGAAAAACTTGGCATGGATAGTAGGCAAGTTGGAAAGTATCGCGTGTAGCGGTAGTGATGTGAGAGCCCCTGTTGAGAATCACAATAAAAAGTTGTGGTCAGGTCCTAGAGGACAGAGTAGATACCGGGATTTTCGAGACGGGAAGCACGAGAATGATGAGTTTTTAAAGGAAGGGGTATTGGTTGAGATGATGCGTCCAAAGCTGTACTGGTTACTCGGGGAATACTGGTCATAGCCATACCGAAGGAAGGTACTAATGTCTACTGTGAGTTCCCAAAATCAGACCTTGTGAGTTAATTCATGGCGTACTTCTTTGATGATTACTTGTCCTCCACCTCATAGCGGAAGCTAACCCATGTCCACTCGGGTCCTTGATACCTTTTGGTACAGGTTCAGCTCTGGAGAAATTTTCAATGCGCGGCGATGTTGTAATTCCCCAGGTCAAGTCCTCTGCAGTGATTGGAAGTGAATGTATATCATGCCCAAAGACAGATGGTCATTCTCACCTTCGGATTCATCATATTCTACGTTGACATTTGGAGGGGAAAGGTGTACATGATCCATTTCTGTATTCCCGAAAGAACTTGACGTATCGACTCGTTGCAGAGCCTGTGTCCGTAAAATTCCTAACTGGGCCTTAAGCCCGCGATAGTCACTGTTGAGCGGAACCCAGGACATGAAAGATGGTCAGGTTGTGTTCATTCAAGCAAAACGCCCATCGGTCCATTACATGTAAGCTTTTGTCCATTCGGGGGTCTGTGGAAACAACTCAGTACGATGAATGCGAGGAAGCGGGTCGAAGATGATCACCTGCGCATCTTGGAGGTGTCTGTAAATGTGAGGAGTGGGTACTTAGTCACACGACGAAGATTGAACTATTCCTCACTGCGCAAACTTCATACCTCAGTGCTAGGGCTGCCTAAAGTTGCTGGACAGTTGGTCCTAAACCATCAAAAGCGATCGGAGTAGTACAGTAAACGCTGAGGGAGCGGGGCGGACCGGGTCATCTTGATATCCTGGAAACTAAAGACTCCTGCCATATGGAAACGGATAGAAGCACGAGACCAATTCGTCGCTTTGAAACCATACGGTAAAATACGGTTGGTGGAACCCCCGTATAAACAACAGTGAGGAAGTTTTATCTGTCGGACCGGGATTCTTGGCGTGAGCTATGGCATGAAGAAAGCCCCCGAGCAAGCTCAAGACACGGCAATTAATATTATTATCACCTAGGACCTTATCTGCTGCGTTGAATCATTCAATGCGCTTGCGCTGCAGCACGATTTTTGTCAGCTCACACGATGATAATCAATTCCTGTAGGTTATAGTAAGGGAATGCCATAGCGAGCATCTGATCCAATAGAGTTTGACGATATGCTCTACTGGCACACGAGTTGATTTGTTTACACGTGAGCCTAGAGTGTTTCCGTCAAAATATGCCAGGTTTAGTTAAAACGAACCACGGGACCAATTCAGCGTAGTGCATGCGTAGCATTTGCAATGGTTGTAGTCACATCTGTCATGTAAAACACACGAGTTCTTTCGCACTGTCGGAAGATTTGAAGCTAGCAGATTGTCGTTTCCATGCAAACCTTATGGCAGTAACCTAGTCTTTCTGTGGACGACCCACGCGAATAAGTTGAATTACTACGAACGACATGCAGGCTTACCCAGCAGAAATGTAATATACTCGGGGTCGGAAAAGTATGAAGGGAACTTAGGCGTACAACTCACGGTTTCCAGATACAACCACGCAGCCATGATTAAACGCCCTGCGATGACCAAAGAAGTGAACCAAAGATACTACTCGGGGAATAACAAGAAATATACATACAATCAGGTTATGCTGTCTCGATATAAACACGGACAGCAGTCCGATCCCTGCTGATAACTCATAAATGCCCAGATGTAAGGCGATGTGATAGCACACGAAATATTTATTTCCCCAAACAGTCATACCTCCCTATCAATTCTTCTTAAAACAAACGGAAGAGCCATCGTATTCCAAAACCAATTGGGATGAGCGCGACGATCAAGATGATCCTCTTAATTTGGTTGCTCCACGCAGCGATCGAGCTGACATCCGAAGGCACCCGAACATGCCACTCCATGGGGCCCGTCTGGAGACGTGTAATGTCGCTAAATATTCCCGAAGGAGGAGACAAAAGTGAGAATCGAGCATATACCATGCAGAATGAATTCCCCACAGCTTGAATTGCTCAAAGCATTGATGAATAATTCAGCTAGCTTTCACGTGGGTTTAAAAGAGTGTCGCATCTCAGACAACCTTGAGTCCGAGTCCATTTGAGCGGAGACGCGGCTTTGTATATGGCAGATGGATGGACGTGCAAAGCCAGTTGACGAACTTCTGGGGGTACAAGAGTAGCGTAGATGGGTTAAGATGCTCGATGGGTCCAACTCGAGTCACATGACCGTCGTCTGCCTCATTGCTGCGCCTCGCTTCCGCCAGTGAGGCTGCCAGCCAGCTGCGGTAACTGCTGTCATTCTCTGCGTCGTTCCCCGCCATGAGTTTTCAAGACATTGAAACCGGACAATCTCGTTCGGCCCAGCCAAGTAGCACTATCTCCCAGACGCGAGAAGAAACCAGTTTTACGTCCTTGCAATCCTCCTTGTCTCTCCAGGTGTTCAAGATCAACAACAATGTTCAGGGCATTCTGAAATTAGTAGACCAGCTCGGTACTACCAAGGACTCTCCTTCCCTTCGCAAACAGCTGTGCGTCAGTCTTTCACTGCTCGCCGGGGATGTGCTTAGTTGCCACGCGGTAGTCATGACCTCACGGAAACAACGAGAGCCATGGCCAAGCGTGGGTCGGAAGACTTGAAGAAACTTTCTTCTATAGCGTCCACGAGCGTAAGACAGTGCACGATGGTTAATTTTGTGCCTGATATCCTCCAGTCTTATCACAAGACTACCCTACAGAAAACCTCGCATGATCTTCAGTTGTCCCTCGTGGCATTCCAGCGTGCACAACAATTCAGTGCGGAGCGACAGAGAACAGTAGTAGAGGGCGTGAGGTTGGCGGTAGAAGACGACCGCACGCACGTTTCGTAAGGCATCCTGCTTGGACTGTATTTCTACACTAATTTCGTCAAGTGAAATTCACCCCACCCCACAACAACAGCAAGCTCAGTTACTTCAGTCGCAGTTGTCACCACATGAACTTGCTTACCAAGAATCGCTGATCCGGGAGCGAGAAGCCGAAATCCAGGAGATCGAGACAGGTATTCACGAATTGTCAGAAATATTCCGCGATCTCGGTACACTGGTGAACCAACAGGGGGGAATGCTCGGTGCGTATGTCTGTGGTATTCTATTTTGCTCTTATATAAACCGAGGAGGTCTCAGATAACATTGAGTCGAATATTTACTCGATAGCGTCTGACACCCGGGGTGCTGCCGAGGAGCTTTCTACTGCATCTGAGCATCAACGGAAAGCCGGTCGTCGTGCTGCATGTTTGATGGTCATCATCATACTCGTGGTTGCGCTCGTGCTTATAGCGGTGAGCGGATGGAGATTCCTAGTGTTTACGATGTTATTGACTTTTCCCCAGATTCTCTTGCCCTAGTTTACACTTTGACGAGATACATCGTATGGTTCTGTATGGGTGGCCGTTCGTATATTTTGCTGGAACACGGTTTTGGACGTCATGCATTTACAGATCGTCTTTATTCCTAAATTACTATCCCGTCATCGTACGATCTGCAGACCGACAGTTTATCGACTCCAGAGTTTTCGATGGGGCTGCGTGCACCCTTTCTGACGAGCTGTTGCATGCTGGCTCGCAAACTAGATTAACATATTCGCTACAGAAGCGCTCAGATCTAGTCACCGGCCCGTGACAGTCAGTGGCGTGATGCCCCACACTCACTAATCCGTCAGCGCACGCAGCAATTACTGTACCCACATAATGCCACCCAAGTTGGCGTGCGCTGGTTGCTATGTGCCATCCCAACTTTCCTCATCCTTGAGGATTGATTCCTCACTCAAGACCACATTAGCTCGTACTCGCACCCATCCTTTTGCTGCTCATGTCTGATTTCTCGACCAACCTCGGATCGTCTATTCATGATGACATACGCGACACGTGCGCATACTTTCTGGCCTAGTTTGTTTGCAATCGAGTTACACCCTCACACTATAGGCGTAACACGGTCGTATGTACCCTTACTAGCGGTCGTCACTGCGAACTGAAAATTGAAAGATGGTGGCTATCACTGGGTTTACAGTACTCCTTTGGGATCATTTTATAACATTCGACGATGAAGTGGGTGCTTTCGCAGTGGTGTCGTTGCATGCCTCGACTTTGCCGGTTTCCACAGGTGGAATTGGTATGGAAACGTGACAAGGGGCTCTGTAAGCACTGGCCATGAATAGTCCGAATGTGCTATTGACATCGGCTCTGTCGCAGTGGTTTATTTGTTTTTATTGGTGAGCTGGGCACAATCAATGGAGCATATCTTGGACATTCCGTCGGCGAACAGAACAGATATCTCACACCGCTTGGCTTCATTGTGAATCTGGTCGGTGGGTGAGTCTTTTCACATTGTCGGACGTAGCTAAAAATATGGCTCAGCCTCCACGCTTCCGAGTTGGGGAGCCAAAGTAAGTCTGTGGTTCTCAAGGAAACATAGCTCTTCATCGATTGACTGTTGCAGACGTTTGACGCTCATCAATCTTTTTTTTTTTCGGATTTCAACTCATGGCGCACGTAGCTGTCAGCACTTCGTCCGGTACGAGGGGGCCATGACTATTATAGGCACACAAGTAGCTGGGCTCATCATGTTCCTCCGGTAAGTTCGTCACCGGATTACTTCTTTACTGTTTTCTTACACAATAATTCCAGAGTCCGCGCCCTTTACAATGACAATAGGATAGTCATTTGGGGCGTCTTTCTGTTGTTCCTCGCATGGCTTGGAATAAATGCACTGTTGCTCACAAATGGGGAAGGTCCGTCTTTTGCTGTTTCTCAAGCATATTTTGGTGCGACCGCAGCGGTACAGCACATATCAGGCGTGCATTGTACGTGGTTTTGTCCCTGTCTGGCACGCACACAACTGATTGCTCTCACAATGTCTTCTTGCAGCATGTTCGATGATCTTCAATGGTTCCTTGTACGTGCCCTTGGAGCCACCTCAGACACGCATTTCTTGTTGATTCTGGACAGAAGCAAGATCGCCTCGGCTTCTGCATGGCTACCTCTCCTCTATGATTCGTGTATCTTTGCGCTGACACTGTGCAAAACCATACGCGAGACAGGTTACCTGATCCAAAGGTTGCTTTCTGACGGAATATTGTACTACAGGTAAAGAACATGCTCTCTCTTGACTTGTTTCCCGAGTGGCTTACGCTATACTTGACCTAAGTGTGATCTGTACAGTAAACATCGTCCTGACAATCATGATTGTGCGAGCGGGACAAGGAGTGAGGAACATTGCGGCGCAGTAAGCCTCCCTTTTCAAATATTGACGAGACCTCGTGCGTTTACTTCTCCAGGCTTGAACTATTGTGAGTGCATGAAGTACATTAATTACTGCTCGTGACCCGGTGTTTTTAGGTTCACGGTACGTGATTTAATGCGGTTATGCTAGATTGTTTCCAATCAGACCTCAGGTAGCTATGGTGTCGCGCATCACACTCAATCTAAGGAGGCAGACATCCGAAGACAACGTTTTCGTGATTTCGCCGCCCTCAAGACCACCTCGAACTCTCCGCGCGGAGTTGGAGCCAGCGGGGGCCCGTTCACGGGCAAACACTGCAGGCTCAACTGCGCCTCCGGATGACAGCATTACTTTTCGGAGGGGACGTGTGTCGCAGCACGAGCTAGTTCGGCTTAGTGTGATCAATTCTGTCGATTTGAGGTCGGAAGCAATGACGCCCGCCACGGTGAATTCGGTCGGCGCCTCCTCGCCGAGATTTGAACGGTCCGGGGTCGAAGGGGAAGTGTAGCCTGTCGTCGAGTGTAACATTATTGTCTATCGTATCTGAGGATGCTCCATTCGAGCTTTGAGCTGCGCGATCACGTGGGTAGGTGGTGTTCCAAATGGGTCCGGGTGCGGTGGTTTGGTGGGTGCTTTGACTCGGGCTTGTCAGCGCAGGACGCGACCTCGAAGTACTCCCATCCGTCCTTTCACTTCTTTCTTCCATCTGGGTCGGCTTTAAAGCTAAGCAGCCTCACACCTGCCTCGTGTCACTTTTGCTTCCTCCCAGCCAGTCATGGCAACCGCAACCTCCCCATCACACGCCATCAACCCCGGAAAGAGTTTCAACGCTTCAAAGTTACTCAATGACTATGTCAGCCACCATCACTTTCCGCGGAACGACGCGTGATTGACACCCATCTTACCAGCAACTCGGAGACTCCCTTGGCAAAGGCGCGTTTGGCCAGGTATACCGTAAGTCCTGTCTTCTGAGCGAGGAGCAGCGACGGACTGATTGTGTGCGTAGGCGCACTTAACTGGGCCACCGGTGAAACCGTCGCCGTCAAGGAAATCCAACTAAGCAACATACCGAAAGGCGAACTTGGGCAGATCATGGTACGTTTTCTTCTGATGATGGTGGCTTCTGCCCCTTTCCTCATCTTTGCCTATAGTCGGAGATCGACTTGCTCAAGAACCTCAACGTATAGTACCCTCTCCACGTGTACCATTCCACAGCTGATCAAATCCAGCATCCCAATATCGTCAAATACAAGGGATTTGTCAAGACACGAGAATACCTGTACATCATCCTCGAGTACGTTCGTCGTCTATCTATCCGCTCTCAATTGATTCTTTTGTAGATTCTGCGAAAACGGGTCCTTGCATAATATATGCAAACGATTTGGGAAGTTTCCCGAGAATCTCGTTGCTGTCTACATCCGTCAAGTCCTCGAAGGCCTTGTATACCTCCATGATCAGGGCGTCATTCATCGGGATATCAAGGGCGCGAACATATTAACGAACAAGGATGGGTGTGTTAAGCTCGCAGATTTCGGAGTTGCCAGTTCTACGACGACCGGCGCAGTTAGCGATGATGCTGTCGTTGGCAGCCCGTACTGGAGTAGGTAGTACCCTTGCCCTATCCGCTTGGTGTTGACATCATGTCGCTCTTAGTGGCACCGGAGGTCATCGAGCAATCTGGTGCAACTACGGCCTCTGATATTTGGTATGATGGATCACTTACTACGTGGCCTGCGTTCCTTCACGCTCTTACTTCAGGAGCGTTGGTTGTGTGGTCATTGAACTTTTAGAAGGCAAGCCACCGTACCATTTCCTCGATCCCATGCCGGCACTCTTCAGGATTGTGCAAGATGATTGTCCTCCAATACCTGAGGGTGCCTCTCCAATTGTGAAGGACTTTCTTGTTCACTGTTTCCAGAAGGACAGTAATCTGCGAATATCAGCAAAGAAGCTATTGCGACACCCATGGATGGTTGCGGCGAAGAAGCAAATGGATTTGTCTATCGGGAAGGATGGGCACCTCGGAAACAGCAACTCTCAAGCGTCGTCTGGTGCACACAGGCGACCTCTGAGTAATTATAACTACGATGAAGCTGTTCTTAAGGTGCAAGAATGGAATGAAGCCTTGAAATGTAACCTTCTTCCATCTACTCTGCAACTGAAGTAGTCTGATGATGTCTAGCCCCAACACGACCGTCAAAGCACGGTGGTCGTGCCGGAAGTGGTGACGGCCCCCCTCCGTCGCCTACACGTCCACTACATAATAAATCTAGCGTCAATTTATTCCAACATTCTGTCCTCGGGTTACAACAATCCATATCGGCGCCAATGGCTCTCAAAGCACCCCCGCCTGCAGCAGGAAAGTCATCAACTCCTGTGGGTTTGGTGGAGAAAATTCGGGAGCCATTGGGATTTGTCCTGCAGCAACCCGAAGAACAGACTGATAACTGGGATGACGATTTTGAAGATGGCCCGTCGTTCTCAAAGTTACAAGGTATTGGATCCATTTCTGTTGCCCTTGACACTTCGATTCGACTTTCCCGCTTAGCGTTGGACAAGTCTGCCCTAGAAGACGATAAGCCAGAGGTTGACGACAACGCTCAGACAATACGACCAAACCGCAGCCCTGCTGGTCCAGGCACAATTCCTCTTGCGAAAGCCCCCGCGGCGGATATAATTCCGATTGTCGAGGACTATTCAGACCTTGCATCGGAGGAAGATGACATCATATTGCAAGAAAAGGTCGCGGACTTCAAGGTTAGTTCAGGTGCTTTTACGGTCCACTGACGGTGTAACGCCATATCGATCATAGATGAAGAACTCTGTACGCCGTGGTCTATTCCATCCAGATGATATCAAAACTCTCGGCATCGCCCCCAGCTCTCCCGGTCCAGTGTCAGCTCCACTTCCTGGCCTTTCACGTAAACCTTCGCGTCCTTCACTGAGTCCTGCTGGCCCGAATGGTCTACCACCCGGTTCGCTTCGCTCGCATTCACGATCATCATCTTTTGTTGGTTCTGGCTCAAGTAGCTCCGGGTCTTTTGGACGGTCGGAAGCCAAACGAGTCGTAAGTTCATATGAATTCGACAAGTACGCAGAAGAGGACAACGAAGACTATGATGATGTGTTTGGCAAGGCCAATGGCACCGGTGAGCTAGCCTTTTTGCAGCGATGCTTGAATAGACTGAGGGTCAAATTAGCTCTCGAACAGCCCATGCAGACCCTTCAACTCAATACCCGATATTCCAACAAGTCCTGGGTACGTTCATTATGGAACTTCGCCTTACTTGCCAAGTTCACCATGATTTAGCTAGGAGATGAGGATGACGAAGATGATCCTTTTGCCGAGGTATGACGCAGCGTCGCTGTGTGGCTTCTTGGATCTTACCATGCGGTCCAGATTGACGAGGGCTTCGCGGAAGACGATCTTGAAACCAATTTGCAACGAGACAAGCATGCTCGCTTATGCAGCATGGTAAATCAGTTGATTGATGAGCTCACGCCGTCGGCACCTGACTTTCAGCTTCGGGATGCTTGTGATCAACTAGTAAGCAGGGAATATGCGCAAGCAATGTATCCCTATTAATTGCCGAATCAACAGGTTACTATTATGACGGAGAACCCAGAAATGTCGTTTCAGCTCGTCTCCTCTCATGGCATGCTGGCAATTTTGGAAGTGTTGGAAGGAAAATGTTCTCGAGATGTATTGATGAAATTGCTTCATATAATTAATCTGGTACGACACTCACACAAGAGACTATCTCTGCTGACCTGTACTTTGTAAGCTCGTCACAAGCGACCTTGGCGTATTGGAAAGCTTTTGTCTCATCGGGGGAATTCCTGTGATGATGGGTAATTTCCATAACTAGTCTCTTATTTTCTCCAACTTACGATAGATAGGTTTCACTTCCAAGAAGTATCCCACCGAGTGCAGGACGGAGGCATCGAATTTTATTAGGCTACTTTGCCACACGTCAGTACTGACTCTTCAGATGTTCATTTCGTAAGTAGCACTGGAGCTTGATGATCTTGATCTTTCTCATCACATATAGATGTCGTGGACTTAAAGTTCTCGTCGACCTCCTCGATGAAGACTACACGGAGCAAAGCGAACTTGTCGTGGATGCTCTCGATGGCATTGGAAGTGTCTTCGAGCTACAAAGTCCAACGACTAAGAACGATTTTTGCCGGATGTTTATCAGGGAAGGGCTGCTGGACCCCCTGTCCTCGGCACTGTTGAACGTGATGGGTAACCAGAGCGCGACCGCAGTCGAGATGAAGCACAAGATTATACAAATTCTGTTGGTATTCTCACAGGTGACGCAGAGCGATATACACGTGCGAAATGCAATGGGGACGAGGAAGATCATCCGCCGTGAGTTCAAATGTCTTGCTCCTGCGTGAAGCTCAGATATGATGTGTGATTTGTAGGGTTGATGCGCGCCTGTGAATTACTCGAGGGAGACTGTCTCGTTCAGATGCTCAAGGCAGTGAAGCACCTTTCCATGAACCCAAATCTACTCGAAGTACTCCAGAACGCTAATGCCATCGAGATTCTGATCAGACTTTTGGACGAGGACCGAGCTGGCCCACATAGTACGGTAGGTCCTCCTCCTGAAGTAGGAGTTCTCCACCCACTTTGTGCTCCCAGGAAGTATCGAACCACATCTTCCAAACATGCTACAACCTGTGTCGGTTGAACAAGTTACGGCAAGAAGAAGCTGCTCAAGCAGGCATCATCCCGTGTCTGAAGCGCGTTATCGAGACAACGTCGCCTTTGAAACAATTCGCCCTTCCTATTCTCTGTGACCTTGCAAGTGCAGGAAAGAGCTGTCGGAACCTGCTGTGGCAACACAACGGTCTTTCCCTGTACCTGAAACTCTTGGAAGATCCTTATTTCCAAGTCAGCGCGCTGGAGGCTATTCTGTCGTGGTCGGTTCGTTCTAAGGGTTACCCTGGCAACTATTGACAACTGTCGCAGGCTACAAGACGAAACTGCCAAAATTGAGGATCAACTCGTCAAGCCAGAATCACTGGACGTTTTGCTCAAATGTTTCGTCTCTGCCAAGGCCAACTCGTTTGAGAACTTGCTTGATCCACTTCTCAAGATTTGCCGGGTCTCCAACCCGCTCACCATCGGGCTCGCCAAGTCGTCCTTCTTCAAACGCATTATCGACAGATTGTCGCATAGTCGTGCTGTCGTCCGACTGAATCTGTTGCGTATCTTGCGGACGGTCTGCGACGTACATCCGAATCGTGCGATCTTGGTAGAGAAATACGGTTTGCACGAAATCGTGACCAAGCTGAGCAAGGAAGATGGAGCTGTCCTCGTTCGGGAGCTGGCTAGAGAAATATTGCCCGCCCTCGCGCCTGCGTTGAAACCGGCTCTGGGCAAATCCGGGCTGAAAGGGTCAGATACGCCAAAGAATAGCTCGATCATTGCTCCGAAGAAGGCGAGGAGGACTGCCTCTGAGACGTCTGCATTGCTTGGGTCGTCGGGTACTCCGCTAGGAGGGGCCACGTCACGGTTGGGGATCGAACGATCGCATTCGTCCCGGCATCGACTGGGCGACATTACATGGCAGTCTGGGGGAGCCAATGCTCGCCGGTGAAATTTGAAAGATGGGCAGAAGTTAAAGTGTACATTTTATCGTGTTCTGCAAGTTGCTTTCCGTTCCACTCGTTACCGTCGTGGGCTTTGTCTATTTAACCGCATTCACAGTAAGGCAGCACTCTTTTCGCACGTAGAGTAGAGGACTTTTGACTAATGATTTGATTAATACCATGTAGCAAATTGAATGGTGAACTGCGACAGTGTCTATTTGCGAACGAATGGAATCTGGAAGCCCGAGACGAGAGCTCTCGCTTTATTTTGGGCACCCTGTCCCTCTGCGTTGGTGACGAAATGTATGTGCATCCCGTGGGTCTTTGGGTAGGCCTCGAGATTGACCTCGATCTGAGGGAAAAGGCCGAGTGCCTCTGGGGGAAGGCCAAAAGAAACGACGCCCGCAACACCGCTGGGTGTCTGCATGTTGCTGGAGGAGGGCGGTAGCACTATACCGGGAAACTCGCGCAAGCGAGGCAAGACAAAGTCGGAGAGGGTGGCGATGAAGTTATACATCTGGGGGCCCTTGAGCTCGACCTTGACGCCGATGGGGATGCCAGGGCGAACCCAACCGCTGACAGATTTTTTTCCCTTGACGATCTGCACGCCGGCGGAGGAATGACGGCCGCCGCCGTTGCTCGTTTCGCCGGAGATGGCTCTGAAGGAGGCGATGGCGTTGAGGAGGACACTGCGGTTGGAGATGGCCTCTTTGATCATGGTATGAAGGACGATTTTCTCGAGTTTGACGACGTTCTCGGGGGTGGTTGGGGGGGCGGGTTTCTTTCCAAGACGGTCACCGCCGACGGGGGTGTTGAGACGGTTTTTGGAGTAAGGGTCGTTGGGATCGAACCTGAGGCGGACCTCGCGGGGCGGTGGACGTGGTGCGGATTCGTGTGCGTACGACATGTACATGAGGTCGTCCTGAAGGGTGTTGTAGTAGTGGTCGCGGAGACGACATGGCGTCGTGTCGTGTACGGTGATGTCGACGTGCGGGATGGGGAGGGCGCGGTCGTCGAGCGGGAGGGGGCGGCGTATTCTAGGCGGCTTGCGGAAGATGCGCGCGACGGACATGTGGTGGAGAAGGAAGAAAATAAGCGAATTATTATTTCGTCATTTATAGTGAAATTCAAAAAAAAATAAAAAGAAATAAAAAGATACTAGGGCGGGGCTGACTTTTGTCGTTTTTGGCTTTGGCAGTGACGATGGCGGCGTTGACGGCGACGGTGCAGTCAGCGCTACCGACTTGGGACGAGACAATCGTACCTACTCTCCGTAAGAGTAGGCCCAGCTCATCTTGTCTTGTTATTTTTTCATTGATCTCTCATTCTTGTCCAGGACTCGAAAACGAAAGCAGGATACTCGCTAAACGCATGTCCATCGCATCCGTCTCATCCGTAGATGACTCGCAGAGGTCTTCCGTTCCTTCTTACTCCCCCCGTTCCTCTCGCGACGTCCCTCAAACTCCTCGTTATCTCCCAGAGCCAAGGAAATCGAGCGCGATACCCAGGCCGAGTCTACAGTACTCCAGGACCTCCACCGAACCCCGCACCGACCTCTCTTCATCTCAGGTTCGCGTCAACGGCGCGTCCTCTTCCCTCTCCTTTTCTTCGAAACGCGCCCGTACTTACTCCCAGCCACCCTCCCCGAACGCTTTCAACAATAACCCACTCCCCACTCCAGACTCCTCCCGGCCCACTTCCCCCCGCACCTCGGATGTAAAACCAACTCGCATTCCGGTCGCCGCTCGCACGAGGACAACAAGCTCGTCTAGTCATGCCCAAAGCAGCATCGCTCAGAGAACCGAGAGCCGCAATGGCCCCAACCATCGCCAGTATCAACTTCCTACACCCGAGACTTCCCAAGATCATTGGGTAACCAAACCAAGCGATCCTCCTCGACCCACAACACCTCCAATAGCCACTATACGCCACCGGGCTTCCAACATCATGAACGAACCTGCTCCCTTCGCAGCCTCTTCGATACCTTCCAGAATTCGAGAACCCATTCATATTGACACCAGACCTTCCACCGACTCCGAGGAACGCCCTTTCGAACATTGGTATAGAGGCGACGTGTACAGAAACGGTGGTGTCGGAGAGCTCCGTGTCGCCAAGCATGTGGAGATGCTACAGATTGCCAACTACGGTCACAACCTTCGAAAGGCTGCCCGTGGCCAAACGCGCGACGTGTCTGGCCAGACGGATTCCGCTCGTGGCCGAAAGAGAGCAGACAGCGTTGGCGTCGGGACCCACGAAAGTCTATTTCTCGACGACGAGCGCACAAAGGACGTCGATATGGTCCTCGACGAGACCCCCTTGACCGACATCGAGGCTGATCCAGACGACGATCCAGAGACGTTCTACGATGCGTATGCTGGCGCAGACGCAACCGATGACACAATCCATCCAAGCTTCGGTACTTCTATTTCGACACTTGGCTATCTACCTCCTCTGGTGTCTTCTAGCCGTAGCCAAACGCCTACAAACGCGGTTCTGGATGACAGCACCGCCAAGTATGCAACTTACCCCCAGACTACTGGAGACCCCTTACGATTCGGTTCATCCTCGGCTCCTCTGCGAACAAGCGCAGACAGTACCACTCCATCCGCTGCAGTGCGACACACGCGGGCTGGATCGCGTGCAACTTCCCCAATATCACAGTCATCCGATCAGTCGCATACAAAGCGGCGTGCTAAAAGCCCCGCTACGTCCTCACCCACCTCCACTCCAAAGAAGGCAAAGACAAGGTCCAAGACCACTCCACCCCCAACGTCGCGTAAGGGTGACCCACGGGATTCTATTGCAACATATCCGACGCCGGAGGGGGATATAGTAAACGCTATACCGACTTGGACGCAACCCGTGCAAAAGTCCGCTAACTGGGACGAGGCAAGTGGCTGCCCTCGCCTAATCACCATTCGCTCTTACCACGTGCCTTCGTCCTAGGTGGTACTCCCAGTTGTCGCGCGCAAGAAGGGGTTAGATGGCCAATACGAGCAAGCAGACGGTAGCCCGAAACCGCGGCCACCAAAATCTCCGCCAGTAAAGCCTGTGCGTATGGTTTGTACACGATGTACTTATTTTGATGGCTCTCCTACACAGGCACCTGGTACATTTGGGTTTGACTATACCAAGTATCGGCCACCACGTCTTCAGGAGGAAATACAATTGGAAGAGTTTGGTCTACTTCCACAGCACGCCCCGATTCCGATTCCCGAGGAAGAAATTATCGTGCCACATACCGAGACACCCCCACAACGGATACCATCTCCTCTACCCCCTGACGAACCAGAAGAACCGATCCGGTCAGACCCCCGTCAAACTATGCCACGGCCTCCTGAATCTCCTGCACCCTTCGCACGGTATCGTATCGAGCAACAATTACCTACTATTAACATCACGCGCCCATCTCTTGATACCGTCGAGCAACGGCAAGTACAAGAAGACGAGGATGCGAGTGGAGGGTGCTGCAAATGCGTCATTATGTGATTTCGTTGATATCTGGGTATCTGGGTAACCTTTGCTGTTCCTGTAAATTTTGCTTGTTCACTGTGCATTAGTCTCCATGCCTTGACCATTTTTCGTCACTTTCCGCCTTCATTGAGCCTTTCTTACCCTACTATCCTTGAAATGACGAATCGTCGATCGCCACACCCTTCCTCAAGGCACTTCTCCGCAACAACACCTTGCCCAACCTTGACTTCTTTGACACACCTACTTATATCATCGGACTTGCTCATCCACTGCTTATGGGTTACGTTTTTCATCCTCCCACAGCCTTCAAGCACCCCCACACTCGTTAGCAACGCGCTTGTAGTATGGAATTGCTCATCATTTCAAACTTAGTTTATCATTGCAATAATTTCTGAGAACTCGAATCACTTCCCACATGCGATTGATACCATTGACCAGACTAAGGTACCTATGACGTTCCCCGTGCCTACAAGCCCCCCTCCACACACACGAAGGTCAGCAGGAGTGAGGAGCGACATCAAATGTTCTGCTGGCATGCAGATAGCCCCCAGGATCTAACCGTACCTCGTCGATGGCGTACGCTACGTCAACACGGTAGGTCCCGCCCGCGTCACCCAACTCGACTCGAGTGAGATTTCCAAACTCTTCCAGAACGCGTCCGTCACGGGTCCACACAATCCTGTAGCTCTCGGCGCGCTCGATTGGCTGCTCCCTGAACTGAGCCAGTTTCACGAGATCGATCGAGGCGGCACGATTGCCCGGCTCTGAGCAAGTCACGTGGAGATTCTCTATGAGATCGACACGCTCGAGAAGTGAGAGCCAGAGGCCTTCTAGGCAAACGCTGCAAAAGTTGGGCCACGCGACCGTGCGCATGAGACAGTCGTCATTCGTAGGCCGGTACGAAGTGCCATTGTTGATATCGTATCTGTCCATGCCACCACGCCATCAGCATTGCTCGTTCGACGGAGGAAGGCAGGCAGGCGTGCGCACGTAGGGAAAAGGCCGTAATGTCCGCGAGTGAAATTGAACCTGGACGAGTTCAACGCGCACATCGAACGGACGTTGAAGGGTACGCTTACTCTTCACGAGACCCGAATTCGAGGACCTCGATGCTGCACAGTTGCGCTCTGCCCTGGATATCTCTGTTGCGGAGTGAGAACTCGACTACGTGGTCTCCCTCTGACAGTTGGTGATCGAAAAAAATGTCGTAATGCCACCTGTCAATGTCAATGTCCTGTCGAGGTGTCCATCCAAGGTCGGCACCGTCGAGGAACACTACAAGATCATGTGCTCGGGGTATCCCTGACAGTGAGAACTTGATGATGTGGCGAGCGTACGTTCCAGACGAGGAGAACGTAAACGACCATGGCTTCTCGACATCAAGAAGCGTCCACGGGTACGCTTGCATTGGCATCGCAGAACGCTCCACGCGCGGGTTGTCTTCGTGCGTCAACCAGCGTTCCCATGTCACGTCCTTGGGATCATGTACGGCATTGACCCCGAAATAAGCGAAGCCTCCGTCGTACTCCTCGCCAACTCCGATAATCGAATGTCCGATTTCATGGCGGAGAACGAGGGCGCCGTTTGCTAGAGAGGCAGTCGTCGTCCTAGGGATTGTGTTGGTTTAGGCTTAGTGATCACGCCATTGGTATCCAGCTTACGTGTATGCGCCTCCAATGCCTGGTGATGAAATCAACGTGCATTCATATCCCTTTCCGGGCGAAAAATAAGCTTACCACCATACAATGGGTCATTCCCTGCGATGACGAAAATTTCAGTTCACCAAAGGGACGACAATAGGCAGTGCGTGCTGACCGAGTAAAATTGCGTAATTGCACTTGTTTCCAAGGGACGCACAAGCAGCAATGGCCACGTCAGAGTTGTTGGCGTACAAGCCTCTTAATTCAGTTCCGTCCCTGTACAGACCGAATGGCGTGCTGCAGAAAGGGTCTCAGCATGCGATGCTCGGGGATGTATTGATTACCCCACTCTTTTGCTTTCCCACCAACCCCAACGCCGCTCTGTCACCAACGTCAGCAACGATAAAATTTCACGCACAGGCTCAGGATACCTCTTTGCTGGAAGTAAAGACGGCCCAGAAATTGAGCAGGGGTTTGACAGTGAAAAAAGTTTGATTCGTCGACAAGTCGCGTGCAAGCCGAGAGGCATCGTCGAGGAACTTTTGTCGTTCTCCGGCAGTGTCTGCGATGCGTCAACGCCTGCGGGACATGGCCGCAACAATATCACGTACAGCCATCAGCAAAGAATGCGAGGTCGACGCGATTTTCCGCTGGGCCGGAGGTGATGAGGGGCGTCACTTCCAGGGGTGGCAGGTCGACATCCAAAACGTGAGCATTGGGACCACCATGATCCTGCGAAAAAGAGACCTGGGTCGATGGATGTCCACGACCGGGTAACAAGGAGGAGAGGTCGTTTGAGCAGTGTAGCTGGGCCTCCAACAGCAGGGAACGTATATCGTGAGAGAAAACCCGGACAACGTTTCGGGTCGGCCCTAGGTGAGGAGCGGGAATCGTGGTCATTTCCTTGACGACCCTCCGGTTGGTCAGATGTTTGTGTAGCTGTGCTGACCGAAAGGAGACGGGGCTACAAAGGCCCGAGAGAGGGTCAGTTTGTAGCACGAGTTCCCAAGGTTGCGTATAGCCCACAACGACGCTGACAAGTGCGCCGAGAGCCACCGAGACAGGCAAGCATTTCATGACACGGTCAAAGGGGTGACCCCTGACAAGCAGGGGGCTCCGGATAAGAGACGGCCGAAACGGCAAACACTGGAAAACAGCATGGCATTTACTTTGCAACGACCCTGGGCCAGTATCGAGTGGAGACCAAGTCTCGTCGACTCCGTTTTCGCTTCACAGACCTCGACTAAAGGGCGATTTTGACTCTCTGAGGAGGACGGTGGGAGGAATACTATACCTGCCATTTATGGAATCGGAAAGCATTGCCCGAGTGCCGGCCCACAACACTCTTGGAAGTGTACCACGATGACGGCGGCCAGAACATCCACCAAACTTCATATACCTCATCCCTCAGGGGATTTTTCTCTCGTCGGTGTTTTGGAGCAGCTAGAACCGCATCGGGCAACGAGTGGAAGAAAGATCGCGCTGGTGGGTGGCTCTGCCTTCACCGGCCCGGCACTGAGAGTCGCACGCAGATCTTGCACGGAACGATGGGGTGAGCTAGATGAGCGTGCCTTTCCATATGGTTTAATGACATTTCCCTCAGACACAAAGATTACCTGTTCCAGAAACGGCTCGCGTTGAAACTGCCATTTGACTCCTTTAGGTTTGACTTTCGGTACGGAGTCGTGTCATACGATTTTTTCACATCGCCGAATTGGAGTTTTACAGGGGTAACCACGAAAGCGGTGGTCAATGGAGGCAGGGAGGATTTGCCGACGACGTTGACGATCTTGTGACGGTGGTTGCTTACCTCGGCTCTAGGTATGGGTACGAAGTGGACATGGTCGTTGGTCACTCCCGTGGGTCTGTTGTTGGTATGTATTGGCTCTGCACGGCGAAAGAGGGGGAGCACGTGCGTGCACTGGTCAACGTATCAGGGCGTTACCGGATGCATGTGAGTATTAGAATCCGACATCTCACACACAAGGTGACAATGGTCTGATTCAGCGAATATATGGTGATCACTATGACTAAGGCCAACAGTGCATGAAATGCTTACGGCTCGCAGATGGTACCGAAGTATACAAGGAAGAAATCGCTGCGAAAGGATACTACGACTGGAAGGTGGTGGTTGCACGTAAACCCGTTGTGCAAAAGATATACCCACATGATTTGGAGGAATTCTCGCGCTGGGACTCGGCAATCGTCTGGGAGAGATTTCCAAAGTCGGTAGATGTCCTGACCATACATGGTCTTGCTGATAGAACGGTACCCGTGTGAGTGGCTTGCGAGGCAGGAAGGAGGAAAGAACTCACGTTTGCGTGTAGATACGATGCGATCATCTATGCACGCATATTTGGGGCCAGAACGCCTGGGACACATAATCTACATCTGATCGAGGATGCGGATCACAATCTGACAGGGGTGGGGATCTCTGAGCCGGAATGGAGTGACATGAATCTGACTTGTTGTGTTTTTAGCGACAGGACGAGGTTGTTGAGTGCATCCTAGAGTGGTGGGAAGCCAAATGTGCTGGGTGTTTGACCACGGGGGTGTTTAGAACGGGGATTCGGGGCAAGTTGTAGGTCTCAAAGGATATAACGATGTGGTTGCTGGCGTGGGGCATGCGGAGAATTCGGAAGGTGTTGCCGATGGATCTAGCGGGAATAGGTCTTTCCTAGCTACTCGGAACGATGTACGTTCTATATCCCGCGCTGTACGACGGCGGTTGTGTGGGGTCCGATTGAGTCGCGCTGCGAAGGGGGATCATCGTTCGAGAAGGAGGGCGTTGGTAGGGTGTAAGTGAAGCAGATGGCAATCGAGAAGCGAGCAGAAGAGTGCAAGCTTGATCTTAATTGAATCCAATACTTGACATCGCCGGGGAGAGAATCGCATTCGAAGGAGAACGCGGTAGTAGTAAAGTTATGGCCAGACGGACGGCGACGTACGGTAGGGACGGGTACATGATAGTAGTATGAAATGGGTTGGTATGGTAAGAAGGAGAGCAAGCGACGATGATGGAACGCATTAGAATGGTCCTTCCTTCCTTGTACGGTTCAAGTGATTAGATGTGGCAGCTAATGGTATATCATAGGCTGCGTTTCCCATGGCCTCGTAGGAGAGGATCAGAAGAAGACGGGGGCGACGGCACTCGCGCCTGCGCTTATGGATGTGCGCGAGGATGTGGATTTGGATGTCTGGAGTGGATAGGAGCTGCCACCAGCTCTGTGGTCGAGCGAGGGCTGGGATTTGGGAGGCAGGGATGTCTGACTCGCCGACTTTGGGTGGCCAGCTGGTTGGGATGAGGACTGGCCAGCCATGGTGGAGTGAGCGTTTGGCATTCGGGAGTGGGTTGTGGATGGCCAGGCGACCCTCGGCGGTTTATATACCCTGGCCCGTCATCGCCTCTTCAGACGCCGGAACCGAGAGAGGGAGAGAGGAGGACTTGAGCTCACACGGGGTCGATATCCTATCTACTAATCCATGTTCTCGTCGTCTTGCCTACGCCTAATACTGTACCTACGAAACCGTCACAACGATCTTCCCGCTGTAAGGGCCCAGTCATCATCCCTGCCGCGCGCTTAGACCAAAGATCCACTCGCCTGTTCTTGTTCTCCGCCATCTCGCGATGCGCTCCTTGAATCTCGCTCATTGGGTACACCTGTCCAATCACCCTTCAGATCCTCCGTTCCAGACGGTCAATGTCCGTTCGAACCTTGTGAATATACGTCCGTAGCCGCCCGCCCCCTCCCGCTCCTGTAATCTGATCGACCATCGCCATAAAGCCGGCACTAGAGCGCAATACATAGCTCTCGCGTCGATTCGCCAAGTGATAAACACACACCTCTTCATCAGCTCTGTCTGATATTCCACGCTCCGAGACCGCAGCGTGGATCCCTGGATCTTGAGCCGCTTGTACAGGATCGGCCGCAGATTGACCAAAGGCACTTCGCTTCCTTTGAATGGGAATTCGTTTAATCAGAGTTTCGCGGCTAGCACGCGTCTCATCTTTACCGCTCAGCAGTCCAAGCATCGTCATCCGTCCGTCCACCGCCAGCGAATCCAGGTTCTTCTCCCAATGGGTCCGTCCGACCACGTCGATTATGACATCAACGCCCTTGCCGTTCGTCGCCTCCTCGACTCGTCTCGCAAAATCCTCCTTCGTATAGTTCACGGCATGCGTAGCTCCATTTGGCATCGAGAGAAGCCAGTCCAACTTGTCCCTCGTCGACGCCGTTGCTGTGACCGTGTGCCTATGCGGCGATTAGCACCCCGCCGTGACAGCATGCCTTGCACGCATTCGATACGGTGAAACAGCATCAAACCACTGACGTGCCAAAAAACCGTGCCATCTGGATTGCTGCAATCCCTACCCCGGAAGCACCCGCATGAACGAGCACATCGTCCCCTTCCTTCACTTGGCCATATTTGACTAGCGCTTGATAGGCTAAGCTCGCGATGAAACACAATCAGGCCCCACGCCGTGATGCCCGTCCGTGCCGTCAACCGGGCATGAAATCGCCGTACGCACCCGTAATGTAGTTCTCGGGAATACTTGCTGCCTCCACCCAGGACAAGCGGGCGGGCTTCTTAATCAGTAAGCCCTGGTTACACACCACGTACTCGGCATATGCACCCTAGAGCGGAAACGGTGAGACCGTTTCGAGAAGATGTTGAGATGTGCATACACCCCCGACGAGGCCGTACACCTCATCGCCTAACGACCATGTGTTGACTCCGGCCCCAAGTTGCTCGACTGTGCCGGAGAATTCGACGCCAAGAATATTGGATGCACCCGGAGGTGGAAGATACATGCCCTCACGCTGCGAGAGATCCATTCGATTGAGACCAAACGCAGCAACCTGTGGGCACCGTAAGTCTGCTAGGCACTGTGATCAGAGGGGCACACATACTTTGACGAGCACTTCCCCCCCGACTGGAAGTGGCCGCTCGACGTCGCCGACATACAAGTTCTCGATGGGCCCTTTTCCATCCTTGATCAGCACGGCACGCATCATCATCATGATCACTGTCAAAAGTTTTGAATGTCGATTAGTAACTCAACCGAGGATGTGGCTGTGCTCCCATCTCGCTCGGCAGACTGCGGAACTTTGCAACTTGGCTCAGCTCCGTTTCCTCCCTTTGCAAAGGCCCTCATGCGACCCTCTCCGCCGTCCTCTGGAAAACACCCCAACAGGGTCGAGGACGTCCAGGAACTCTATGTCGAGCATAGAGACAGGTGAGCTGCAATGCATCCAGCTTGGCCCCACTCATCCCCGTCCTCGCAGCCTCCTCGGCGCAATTGACGCTGTTAAGGCCATCCTGACGAGCCTGCGGGAGTTTAGCAAGAGAGACTGGGTCGTTCGGTATCCCATACTCAACCAGGGCGAATCCGCATCTCCCTCTCGCCGTTCCATTTGTCGCTCTCTCAGTTTCGCTGACGATCCAGACACTCGGACAGAGATTGTCTACAGTCCCTTCCGCACAGTAGCTTTGCCGTCCATCGCCGAGGTTCAGGAACTCACTGACGAAAATACGCAAGATGCGGCGGATAAAGAAATTTTTTTTGACACCACCAGCGACTTCAGCATCCTCCGTCTCGATCTTAAACTTGGTCCCCATGGTTCCTCGACCTCCCCCGCAGCACTCGTCTCCCATTTAGAGAAGGGGTCTATTGCCAACCTCCTCGACGAACGTGTATCCGCCGCCCTCCAACACATGGACAAACTCCGGCTTCGTGTCGAGGATACCTCGTCAAAGGTCTTGGTGACTGGAGACCTCAACTCTGGCAAATCCACTTTTGTAAATGCCCTTCTTCGGCGGGAAGTTATGCCTGTCGACCAGCAGCCTTGTACGACTGCCTTTTGCGAAGTTCATGATGCAGCCGAAAACAAAGGGGTCGAAGAGGTTCACGTTCTCACGGACGGCGTCCAATACTCTATCGCCGACGAATCGACCTTCTCCCGCGTCTCCCTTGCCGACCTGGAGAGCATCGTGACTGACAACGAAGGCGATCAGCCAAGGTTCAAGGTCTACCTCGCGGACAGCAGAGCTACGTCCGAGTCTCTCCTCAATAATGGTGTCGTCGACATTTCTCTCATAGATGCACCTGGCCTTAACCGGGACAGTCTAAAGACCACTGCAGTTTTCACCCGCCAAGAAGAAATCGATGTCATCGTCTTCGTCGTTTCGGCCGAAAACCACTTCACCCTGTCCGCCAAAGAATTCCTATCGAATGCCAGCAATGAAAAGGCATATCTCTTCATCGTAGTCAACAAGTTTGAGCAGATCAAGAACAAGGAAAAGTGCAAACGGGTTGTGCTCGAGCAAATCAGGGAGCTCAGTCCCCGTACACACGAAGATGCACAGGACCTTGTCCACTTTGTCGACTCCGCTGCTGCCCTCCGTCCCTATACTGCCAACCCTGCATTTGACGACCTCGAATCGTCCTTGCGCTCATTTGTTCTCAACAAGCGGACCAAGTCTAAACTTCAGCCTGCTTCGACATACCTGTCTAAGCTTTTGGCTGACATCGGCTTTCTTGTTAGCGCAAATGCCATCGTCGCGCAGATGGACGTTGATCGCGCCAAAGGCGATTTGGAGAGGGCGAAGCCCGTGTTTGAGAAGATGAAAAACGAGAGGGAGAGTCTGGAAGACGCATTGGAGGCAGTCGAGGAGTCTGGGGCGTCTTCTGCCGCAGGCAGAACTAAGGCTGTCCTGTCCGTAGCCCTTGAACGCGTTGGTCGTGGCCAGCCTGGAGTTGACGGTACCATAACTCTTCCTCGCTTTCCCGGGTTTCTTGCCATCTGGGACTATGCCCATGATGTACGCAAGACTCTCCTTGCAAGCTTGGATGCTGCCGTCAAGCTTGCAGAGGACGAGGCTCGTCTTGCCACCACTGCGGATGTCAAGAAGATCGGGCACCTCGGAAATCAATTCCTCCCAGAAGGCGTGGAAAGATCACGCCGTGTCTTCATGCCAGAAGCCATGTTCAGCGTTCGACCGGGTAAAAAACATCATGCACGCAACCACTCCGCAACAGCCAGCGCTGTTGTTGCAGGTGGTGTATACAATCTTGGAATAGGTCTGTCGCAACGTTCGGATATGTTGGATACATGCGTCCTTGATTTGTTCGACTTCAACCATCATTTCTGGATGCACTTTGGAGATGGAAAGACTGAGGGAGAGGAGACCGAGGAAAAGAATGCAACAGCTCTTAGCATTCTTTCGGTGGGCATAGGGGCTTTGACTATGGTCGGAGGCAAGGCGATTGGTATCCGCGGCTTCATTGATGGTGCTGTCCGTATCTCCGAGTTGTTTGCGGACGAGTCAGCAAGGAGATGGGTAGCACCCGTCATCGGTGCGGTGGTCATTGGCGCTTCCGCATACTGGATACTGGAACTTCCGAGCACGATACCCAAGACCATTGGTCGCCGGATTCGGGCCTCGCTTGTCAAAGTTGAGGATGGTGCCACCGAACAAGAGCTGTTTGTCAATGCGCACGCAGGACGGGTGAGTCGCGAAACCCGCAAGGTGCTGCGATACGCGTCTTGGGATCTTCGAGAGCGTTTCAGGACCGCCATGGAGGCGAGGGGAAAGGAGGTTCAAATCGCGGAGGAACTTGAGAGGAATGCAAAGAAGGCAGTCGATTACTTCCATTCCGTCGAACGAAAGACGGGAATCGTACGCGACGATGCCGGTTTAGCGGTGGCATTGTAACGTTTGAGACATGATTTGATCTGTAGGTGGCAGTCGTCACTCTGCTAGAGCCCTTGAAAGCGATCGATAGCCCTGTTATGTTTTTCTTACTTTGTGGTTATGTTACCTTTACACTCTTATACTTCACTTATGTCCGCCAGTACTTTTACGGTCCAGTCTAGCGACATCGCGCAGCACTTTTGGAGCGAGCGCACCGCGTCCTGGCAACTTCGGCAGTCACATTCAGTCACATCTTTGTCACTAAATCAAACTCAACTCGGCAAGGACCGAACTTGACACTAATTACGGAATGATTAGTTACTGTATAGATTGTCTTGTCCCGGCGCATGTGTGTGGCAAGGAGTGATTATAAGTGTCGTGTACGCGAGAGGATGCTGGGCGCACAGCATGAATAGATTACTGGGTATTGTGAGTGGCGTGCTCGTCATGATCAAAGTGATCGCGGTTGAGTGGGACTCGGACGTGCTGGGTTTTCTCGATGTTTACCTGACCGCTGGCTGCTCTGATCAATCGATCTACGAGGATGAAAAACAAATTGCCATGCTCCACTGCTGCCCAAGCAAAATTGAAACTCAGCCTCGGCATCGTTCGGCAGGCGGCAAATTCGGCGTGACACTCACATTTTTCGAACATCTTTCTTATTTCTCCCTTATTTCTGCTCGTTCGGGTTCGAAGGAGCTCAGAATACAGTATAAATTATATATGTTATGATAGATAGTGAAGGTGTTGTGTAAAATGTATGTTTTGAGAATCTGCCAAAGTTGATGGGAGTATCGACTTCAGTGGGACGAAAAAGTGGTTACTACGGGACCAAAAGTTGGTCCTGGGACCAGTAGAACCATGTACTACTATGTGTCATCATCCGTGTTTGTACAAATCCGTCGACCTGTGTCGTCTTCGAGGATATTCAGGTGTACCGTTTCTAACAAGAGTTATTCTCTGGTAGCCTTCTGTTTGTTCTGGCTTTCTGTTAACCGATGTTAACCGATGGTCCTGCGAGGTCCTTGGCAATGAAAACGGTTTCGTCGGCTAGCCATCTTGCTGAAGGAAGCTGCTGGATATGACGCGAGTCAACTGCCAAACGATTGCACAGGTCGCCAACAACCATGGGCCACCTTCATTAGCTGCCGTAGTAACTGATCTGGTAGCGACTAATCTTATTTTATCCCTTCCTCGCTGGCAGCTGCTGCGGGTCTGGGAGCACAAGCTATGACCACCGCAGCACGCAGTATATATAGACCGTCAGCAGTACGTTGTTCTTCCCAAAGCACTCTTGTTCGCACAGCTCGAGGATGCCCACCGCAACCGGCTGGTTCTATCTGCTCGTTGTCGCTCTCGCCATTATACATTTCGCATCTGCCTCTCAGTATTCACTGGCACAAGAATACTACGGATCGAGTTTCTTTGATGCATGGACATTTTATAATCATTGTGCGTCCATTTCTGTCGGGTTCTCTGGCCGTTGGGTCTGAGATTTGACGATTTGGTCAGACGACAATCTAACGAATGGAGACACCATGTAATTATTTGATTCAGCGCCTGTCCAGACTACTGTCATCCTGACATGCCGATACAGATTTGTCTCGGCCCAGACCGCATTCGCTGACAAGCTTGCTTATGTCGACCCGACTACGTCTCATGCGTTTATACGAGTCGATAATTTCACGAATGTAAGCACATTCACGCACGCACGTGTTCATCCACACTGCCGTTGGTGTCTAGGTTCCTTACAATGACAAACGAAACACCGTGCGAATTACTAGCAATGACAGCTACGCTGTAGGCAGCCTATGGGTGACCGACATGTACCATGTTCCCTATGGCGTACGTCTGACCCCAGACAATCAATCACACGGTGCTGATGATCTCGTGTTTTTCTGATCAGTGCTCAGTCTGGCCTGCTTGGTGGAGGTGCGCTATTTGCTTTGTTCCTAAAGGTCATCCGTATATGTTGTTCCTCACAGCCAAGCAATCCAATGGCCTCAGGGCGGAGAAATCGATACATTTGAAGGTGTCAACTTGCAAACGAACAATCAAATGTCCCTACACACCGAAACTGTTCGCGTCTGTTACTACCATGCGGATGCGTTCCTCATACTTGTCATCTTTAGGGATGCACGCAAGTCTCGCCTAACGAGACATCGACTCTCGTTACCAGTACCAATTGTTCCTATAGTGCGAACGGAAATCAGGGATGCATCGTCGTGGATCCATCTTCGGCATCTTTTGGTGCTGCGTTCGCCAATGTGAGCGGGGGTGCATTCGTGACGGAATTTGCGACAACTGGCGTCAGGTACGTCCTCTCTGTTTGGATTGAGCGAATGAATTTCTTACCATCTGCTCAGTATATGGTTCTTTCCGGTCGGTGCATTGTGCTTGGTTTGGGCCGTGCTTCATCTTGACCCTGATCGTCCAGCGTTCTCAAATACCAAGCGCGTTATCAAATAACGAAAGCACAATTGACACCTCCACCTTTGGCATTCCTGTTGCCAATTGGCCCGCTACAGGATGCAATATCCAGAAATTCTTCCAGCCCCAACAACTCATCTTTGATATAACGCTTTGCGGAGGTGCGTCTTTTTTCAATTGACTAGTAGAGGATGAGATTTAGACTGACCGGAATCTCGAACAGATTTCGGTGAGTCGTGGGAACATATTTGGTTTAACATTGCTCATGCGACACCCATCACAAAAGCTGGGAACGCAGCCATCTTCAACCAGACATGCACGGGTGTTTGCTACAATGACTATGTGATTGGCTCACCGTCTGGATATGACAATGCCTACTTTGAGATTGGTTATGTCAGAGTCTTTAGTGCAGCAGGTACGACGACGATCGTGTCGCCTTCCACCTCAGCGAGCGGTACTAGTGCACCAGGGACGATCTCGGGTCCATCAAGTGCGGCAAGGCGTCTCATGACACGACATGTCTCGGATGTGGCGTCCATCTGCGCTGTCATTGGAGGGCTTGGCGTGATGCTTCTGTAAAATACCACCCGCCGCATGGGTTTCGTCGATAAATAGGACTCGACTGTTTGATCGACAGTCACAGAACGCCTGCTTTTTTCCATCGTCGTGCTGGCCTCCAAAGCTTCGTACCCAGCATCTTTTCCGACTGCGCTTTTTTTAAGGGCCATCTCTCATTACCCAGGGGTGACGAAAACTGCTACTTAATCGACCAACTAAGTAACATAAGACTGTGGTGATGGATACTGACAGGATACACATGCACACGCACCGCCTGCCACCTGGGAACTTTGGAGAAGCCCTCTCATTTGATGGTTTCCCCGAGATGTGAGTTTGAAGTCCTTGATGCACAGCGATATTGGAGCTCAACAAGTTGTAGCAACTGGCCCTGTGACAAACACGTCGAACTTGCTGATACCCCCCTTCGCAGTGTGGCTCAAAATACGTAGCTTGCGCACAGCACTGTGGCTCGTCGAGCCCAAATGTGTGCAAGATCTCACTCGTCCTATGTCAGGTGCCCGTAGTAGTACGAAAGTGGCCCCACCATAGACACTGGCAAAATGAAATTCGCCTCCAAGCTTTTTTTACGACCCCTACCCTCCCCTGGATGTGATACAACGACCGCCACTTCCACGGCAGGATGTCATAACGGGGTTGTCAATTTGGGCCAGAAGGATTCTATATCTATTTCACAAGGCCAGCTCCTTCGGTGGCCAGCGGCTTTTTTCCCCACCCATCGAAATCCCAGATCCCTTCCTCGTCGCTTATCCCCCCAGGACGCACATGAGCTCGTCAACGGATCCAGCTTGCCTGTTTGATGTAGAGGGTCAAGTTGCCGTAGTCACTGGCGGGGGCACAGGTATCGCTCAGCGAACTATGCGTATGCTCGCCGAGGCCCTGATTGCGATCCTTCGGTCCCAGGGATAGGACTCATGATCGCCATGTCGTTGGAGCACAACGGCGCCACAGTGTACATCGTCGGTCGCCGTCTCGACATCCTGCAAAAAGCTGCTCGAGAGAACAACGTGCGTTCGTCGCGCCCATTTCCTTGTAAGCCCCTAAACGGCAAACCGTACAGAGACACGGAAGGATTATACCTCTCCAAGGCGACATCACCTCTCGAGACTCCCTTCTGTCTATGGCGCAGACCGTCAAATCTCGGCATGGATATATCGATCTTCTTGTAAATAATGCCGGAATAGCTCGCAATCTACTCCCTTCTCATCTGCCATCTCCACTCGACGACACCGATCTCCCGAGAGAGGAAACGGCTCCCTCCATCGAAACATTCCAGGACATTCTCTGGAACACGGGCGGGCCGCTTGGTTTCGCAGAGACGTTCGAAACAAACGTAACGGCGGTTTACTTTACGACGGTGGCGTTTCTCGAGTTGCTCCATTGTGGAAATTTACGACGGGGTGCTTTACCTCCAAAACTGATTGCAAAGCCAAACAACTCGTTGAACGGAGCGACAAGCGAGGATGGATCACATCGAGCGTCAGCGCCCAACGGTGCCTCTACACCGTACTACTCACTACCGCCCTCACCGTCTAATACGAGTCAACCCCTCCCTGTGGGTGTGTCCGCAGACACACCCGCGGTTTCGGTGAAAGGCTTTCCACCCCCTACATCTCAGGTCATCACCGTATCGTCATCCGGTGCCTTCAGAGTGGACGCACGCATTCTTTCCATATCCTACACTCTCGCCAAACACGCCTGCATGCACCTCGGGAAGCTGCTTGCGAATCTCCTCGCCGATTGGAATATTCGGAGTAACGTTTTATGCGTGCGTACTGTCACCTCTTTCTGCACCGCGCTCACCGCTGTGTGCAGCCCGGGGTTTGGCCCAGTGGTAAGCGTGTGCAGTTTCTAACCCCGTCTGAACGCGGCCTGATGGGATTGTTTTTTTTTTCTTTCTCTTTTTTTTTAGAGATGACCAATTTGGCGCATCTGACGCCTGCGCTGCTGGCGCGGGCCGTTCCTCTTGGTCGCTCAGGGACGTTAGCCGACATGGCGGGACCGATCTTGTTCCTCGCCGGACGTGCCGGTGCGTACGTCAATGGCGCTGTTTGGTTGGTGGACGGAGGGAGAGTGGGCCAAGTTGCCAGTTCGTATTAATCCCTCTCCACCCCTCGGCCGTCCTCCGCGGGCATTTATCTCTCACCGGTTTGGAACATCTCCCTAGGCTGGATGGTCTGCGTCTTTATTCTTGTATATTCCTAGTTTCATGGAGGAATGTCAACTTTTTTTTTTCTTTTGCTCCTGGATACACGCTGCCATCAAAGTAACGAACTATGTGACGCTGCAGGCTCGCTTACTTCGGTGCCTCGGAGTGCAGTTTGTCATCATTGATGTTCTTGGTTCTGAAATGCCACATACGTGCTTCTGGCATGCCGAGGACGTTGGGATCACTTGCGAATTTAATGTACTCCACGAGGCAAACCGAAACCTCCATAACCCTGGAGATTGCGGGTAGTTGCGACCCGGAAACTGACCTGCTCTTATCTAAAATGTCTCGCACGTGTTTCATGTTTCGTTCTTTCGAAGCTCCCTTCACCGCTCATCTTATTGTCATTTGCGTGCCGAACGGAACACAGAACTCTCATTATGGTGGACATTTGTTCGTCGTCGGTGCTATAATGGGTGACGGGACAAAACGATGCGGGGGGTGCGCATCAGCGCGCTGTAGATTGTACGTACACAGAGGTACATTGCCGCATGGCAAAACTTGAATCTGTTAATAACTTCTGCCTTTCCTGAAACCACACAACTTTTACTTACACTACGAAAAACTTGCATGAAAACTATCAGAGGTCACCTTTGGAGTGCGCATAAGTCGCCTCTAGGCGGGACTTCACGTATTCCCCAGCAGTGACTACTTCGTATTTAGCTGGGTTGTCTTTGGTGACACATCCAGGGAAAGGCTTGAGAGCACTCTGAGACCACGGCGGGAGTTGCAGATGAAATACTCACTTCCAGCCTCACATTGTAATCGACTCCGAAAAATACAGGCATCGAGTATCTTTCTTGGGTAGAGTTATTAATGGCCCGATGCAAGGTTGACTTGAATACGTCATCTAAGGGAATGTCGGAATGTCACGAGTGCTTCGATGAGTCGACTCACTGGTCCAGCGGGCAAGCTGATCACCGAGACTAGGGAGAATCGATCATTGCAGATGACGATGCAGAGCATGTGGGTGCGTACTTGACAACAAGACACCCAGGTATGGGAACAGCGTCGACCCACTCTCCGTAGGTATTCATCACTTGCAAAGCAGGTACATCGTCTTGCCAAAGGATAGTGAAACACTAATTTTCTATGTTTCAGAGTAGGGTCATACTTGAGACATCTGACATGCATCACCTCATAGCTGGCGAATAGATGAACAACATACGACAAGTCAGTAAATTTTTGAACGCACTCTGTGTGGGCGCCGATTCCTTCCACGCCCTCGAGGGGACCTGCGGGTTGAGGGGGGTAATGGAGCAACCGCATGATGACCCCAGATTGGTTGACCTAATCAGGGACGGGCGTCGGTGGACATCGTCGACAAGACAAACGAGACGTGCCTTGTCGTCAAAGAAATCGGGGGGGAGGTCCAGGGCGAGAGCAAAGATGGGGAATAGAGATTGCCCGAGTTTCACGGTGGCATGACTGCACGACGAGCGATGATGGATGCACCAAAGCGGCAAGCCGGGTGAACATACTAGTAGGCAAGGACGTCCTCGCGAAACCCAGGGAGATTTTCAGGCCACACATTTGCCCCTGTCATTGGGCCACTGTCAGACAGGTGTGTGACATGGTCCTCCGATTCCCATCCGATGTCAAAGGCCTCGTGAAGATCTCCCCTGTTGGCTGGATTTGTATTTTCTCCGAGAAGGGCGGTGTAGCCCTTGAAGTTGGACGAGCGATGGATGTCCAACTGGGACGCGTCGATTCGGGCGTCAGATCGAGAGAGGGAAAAGGACGGACCTTGGCCTTTGTCGAGTTCGGGAGGGCAAAGAAGCGCCTGGCACTGTCTGTGACAGCGCGAATGACGGGATCGGGTATGCCGTGGTTTTTGACTGGGAGGAAGTTGGAGATTGGCGACCAAGAGTGAGTCATGACTGACCGTAAAAGAAGCCTACATTCGTGCAGGCTGCGTGTATCTCTGCTGCGAGTGCGCGAAGGAGGACTGGGTCCGTCGAATGGACGTTCTGGATGTCGCTGAAATGTAGGAGGTTAGGTGGGGGAAGAAGGAGAAGGGAGAAATATAGTCACTCGCATGAGCGGGATCATGTCATAGTCGCATTTCGAACTCCGCTTAGTTTCTATTGTCTCCCCCTCCCAGCTTTCCCTCCTCTCTCTCTAGTAACTACGTACTGTCCGCAGCGAGTGCAGCACTTGCTAGACCGGCAGGCTCCGCTGGTCTCGTCTAGTAGACACCGTCCGTCGCACCCGCAGCCAAGTTTCATATCTTCATTCTCAATCACACACACCCTCCCCACGTTTCCTCGTCCTTAAGGAACAGCCTATCTCTCTTATTCCCTCCCCACTTCATTCACCGCTAACGGATCTTCTCTTCTTGGCCATATTTTCTGCATTTTCTCATCTCATATATAATGGCAACCCTTCGTCCCCCGTCCAGCCCTTCTCCGTCCTCTCTCAACCCAGAAAACGGTCGCTCCTCCAACACTGCACGTGCGTCCATGGGGCCACGTCAGACACTCGGTCCCGCTTCCCCGCGTCCACCTGGCGGCGTCAGTGGCGCTCGTCCCACCAGCGAGTTGCTCGGTAGCGCTACCATGTTTCAAACACCAGAGTCGGAAGCCATTGACCAGTGGTTCGAGAATCTTCAAAACTACGAGGAGACCCTCGAGGATATGGCTGCGGCTTCCCTGGACGTCAACTTTAAAGAAGAATTGAGTGCAATCGAACAATGTCTGTTCCGTCTTCATTTGCGCGCCACGTTCTCGCTCACTGCTTCCCAGGGTTCAAGGTGCTCTCCGAAGCAGAGCGAACGGCCGCTCTTTACAGCCTCTTGCAACAGTCTACACAGGTTCAAATCAGATTTTTCATCACCGTTCTCCAACAGATGGCTCGATCAGATCCAATGACCGCATTACTCAGCCCAGCCGTCGGAGGTAAGCCGTTTCTACATTCGACCACAGTTCATCGTCGAATCATTTTTCAGGTTCAATGCAGAGTCAGATGGAAGCCAAGCTCGCTCAGATGACCATAAAGTCCCCATCGCTCAAGTCCCCCATGCCCTCGTCTCCCCGCGTCTTCAGCGGCAATCAGAATCGCCAGTCACTCGCCCTCGATAGCTCTTCTGGATTCCTTTCCCCTGACTCTGCTGCCCTAGGGTCTAACAGCGATGCGGCCGCGACCCTTGCTCAGCAAAGGGCGAAACTCAAAGCGAGTAACGCTGCACACCGAATTTCTGCTCCCATCTTGGCTACTGCCAGCGGCGAAACCCGCACTACATGGGGTTCTGCTCTCAGCCAAGTCGCCGAGCAGAATCCTAATTCCCCCGCACAGGAGATCATTGTTCCAGGCAACAACGCATCGCGACCTAAGAGCACAGAATTCAGTGGATCTCTCGGAACCCCTCGCATGGAGGGCTTATCCCCGATGGTCGGCGACAGTTGGGCGAGCAACGTGAACACGCCGTTGATTCCCATGTTCAGCAAGGACACGCAGAGCACTCAGAACCTGGATGTTGCTGCTGCCAAGCTAAACGATTGGAACGGATCCGGACCCCGCGTTCCTCTGATGGCTGATCCAAAGTCCTTCCGCCGACCTTCCAAGGGAAGTGGGAATGGTACCGTGACTACTTCGGACGTTTCCGGTCAGAGCAATAGTATATACGATAACGATGGCAATCTCGTCTCTTCCCAGCAAGTTGCACAGCGGAAAAATGTTGCGCCAGCGCCGGTCGGCGCCAATGCACAGTTTGGTAGTTCTCAACAGGGGCAATGGAATGGCAGCAGGAGCCCTGCGTTACCCACCCCCAACAGGTTTGGCGAGGAAGCCAATTTGAACGGGCTAGGCATGGGAGGGTTCGGCATGGGAGGGCTGGGCAGTCCCGGGCTAAGCATGGGGTTACCTTCTGCGGGGTTGTTGGCGGGCATGAACCCCCTGCAGATGAACATGTTGAATTTACAAGCACAGATGAACGCTATGGGGTTGACACCCGAGCAGATACTGGCGGCTCAGATGGGATTCACGCCACAGAACTGGTTGAGTTTACAGCAGGCTGCGATGCAGGGCAACAACGGAAACAACAATAACAGGGGCCGCGGTGGAGGTCGGTCACCTGGAATTCCGAAGACAGGCTCTTCAGGTGGAAGCGGTAGCGGTAGTGGGGGAAGTGGGGCGAAGAAGGACGAGGAAGAGATTGATCCAGCGCTGCTGAACGATATCCCGGCCTGGCTCAGGAGCCTGAGGCTACACAAGTATACACCGAACTTTGAGAAGATGAAATGGCAGGAGATGGTCGTCCTGGACGATGTGGGATTGGAAGCCAAGGGCGTGGCGGCGCTGGGAGCGCGACGGAAGATGTTGAAGACGTTTGAGGCCATTCGGAAGAAGATGGGGATTGAGACGCCTCCTGGGTACAACGAAGGTACGAAGGAGGGGTGAAGGAGGACAATGTCGAATACTGTTTAGTACTGGTCATGCTCAGCTGCTGTCTGTAACGTACAACGAACCGGGGTCTCTCCCTTCTCACCCCCTGCCACCGTAGTGATGGGAGTGGACGAAAGGATATATAAGCCTCTAACTACACCAACTCATCGTAGTATTACACGACCATGCCTCTGGACCGTGGACCATCTCCCCTTCGACCACCTATCCGTGGTACGACGCCCGCTAATAGGCGATTCGAGGACCTCTCGCTCGCCGACAGCGACGTCCACCCCGTCATCCATACCGGCAGAGTCGCGGTGATCACTGGTGCCGCGAGCGGTATCGGAAAAGCGGCCGCCATCGAACTTGCAAGGTGCGCAACCATTGCTCCTCTGCACGCTGTCGTGCCACGATCACGACGATGTGCGAACGCCCTGTGGTACTGATCGACCCCGGGTCCTGTAGGCTGGGTCTAAAGATCGCACTCGCTGACATCTCGGAGGACGTGCTTGTCGAGGTGGGCAAGGAGGTGGTCGCGATCGTGGGCGAGACCAACGTGCTCGTCATTCCCACCGACGTCTCCAAAATCAGCGAGGTACAGCGTCTGCGTGACAAGGTTTACGAAGCCTGGGGAGAGGTGCGCTCTTTTCGCGACAAGGTGCGGCAAGAATTCATCAAACCACATCAGGTCGCCGTCCTGCTGAACAATGCAGCCATTGTCCTGGAGAGTAAATCCTGGGAACTGCTTGACAACTGGAGGAGCACCTTTGAGGTCAACCTTTTCGGGTAGGGTCACTCACTCTGGGAAAACGTGGTGTATCATGCGACTCTTGTTTCAGGGTCGTCAATGTACAGCAGACATTTGTGCCAGTGCGTGTGTAGAGTGCGGTGCCATGTCTGACAGACGAGTCAGGGTCCGTTTGCAGTCGATGTTGTGCCAAGAAAATCAGGCGATAGTTATTAACACTGGATCCAAGCAAGGGATCATGAATCCTCCGTGAGTGACCCCCGTTTCAGATGGATGTGTCGATAGCCGATTGAATGTATTTTTGAAACGACAGTGGCAACCCAGCGTATAACGCCACGAAAGCCGCAGTGAAGAGTTTGACGGAAGGATTAGCGTACGAACTGCGGGGACGGCCCGCGTGCAATGTGACGGCGCACTTGTTCGTGTGAGTCTCTTTGGATTTCTCATACGATGGTCGGCGATAAATAAATGTGTGTGTAGTCCCGGGTGGACGTTCACAGGATTAGCGGCACAGTCCGGGAAAGCGAAACCCCCTGGCGCATGGAGTGCGGAGGAGACGGTGCTCTACATGCTTGATCACGTGCGAGTGGGGGAGTTTTACATTCTGTGTCCGGACAATGAGACGCGTCGGGAGGTGGACCAACTCCGTATCATGTGGGGCGCTGCAGACGTAGCAGAAGGACGCCCTGCGCTGAGCCGATGGCACAAGAACTGGAAGCCGCTCTTTGAGGAGTACATGCGGGAAGGGCTGGCCGAGCTGCAGTGACCGGTAGTACAGACAATGAGATCACGTGTACCATAACTCTAGACGGGGTACACTGCATTCTGGGGTCGACGACGATGGCAACGATGGCGACGACGCGTTCGGGGTGTCGGATCTGCACGGGTACACTTACATTCTTAACTTTGCATGCGGATTAAACCAAACAGGCCTACTCAGTAGCAGCTGGGCGTTGGCGACGCTGAGGAGGAGGGGGAGTGAGCTCGGATCTTAGCCAGTAACTACAACACAGGCCTACGGGGGATGCAGGGTGGACGCCTGCGGATCTTCCACCTCTGCCGCATATAAATATTGACCTTGTCCCCCCTCTACTTCCCATCCCATCCTTCCTTATGTCTTCCACCTCCCTCCACCCCTCCGGCAACGGCACCCCTTACGGTCCCAACGCCGCTTCAAAGACCAGCAGTGAAGCGTCTCTACAGCGCGTCAAGAACCTCCCCGGTTACACCACACCCGTCTTCAAAGGCAAGCAGGAACAGCGCGCAAAAGTACAGGCCGACGTCGCCGCCAAGGTCTGTCTCATCGCTTTTCCCTTTCACCCAAGCCTCTCACTTCATCTCGCTAGGGCTTCGTTCCTCGTGAGCTCGTCGCCAACGAAGTCAACTGGTTTTACTCCCAGCTTGGCATCGACGACACTTATTTCCAGAATGAATCTCCCTCTGTGATATCCGATCATATCATGGCCCTCTTCGGCGCTAAAGTCCTCGCCTTCACCAAACACGATCCCACCAAGCTCGTCATAGATCTAGAGCGAATCGACGACAAGGGAAACGGTGCTACCTTCATCCACACAAGTCGTCCGGGTCTGACGTCCAGCGAAGGCCCCGGCGCTACTTGTGAATCTAGGTGCGATCAGGCGCATCACGCCCTCTCGGGCCTGCTGACTATCGCCTCCCCAGAATCGACGCCATGTTCCTCGACAACTCAACTCCGGTAAACTGCTATCGTCTGGAAACCTACCGGTCGACAGGCTCCATCTCCGCGACCGCTTTACAGCAACTCCGCTGTTACTTTATCACAAAGTGCCATTTCCCTGCCGTGCCTCCGCCATCCTCTCTCGCCGATGGACGCACCGACATCCGATCCGTGTCGGACCCAGTCTTTCTCGAAAAGGCTAGCGAAAACACCCTCGAGATATACCAGAGGATCATGTGGCAGGTCGAAAGTCGCTATGGCCCTGTCATGGAGGTCTTCGAGGTCGAGGGCACCCGCGAGAGGCGCCTTGTCATCGGCTACAAGATGGGCGGCACTTCCCGTTTCTTTAGGTAGGTTTTCCCCTCTCGTCGTTCCGTTTGCATTCACCTATCGTTTCTTAGCGCCCTCTCCAATCTCTACCACTATTACCAACTCTACTCCGCTCGCAAGTATGTCGAACAGTTTTCCAACGGCGTCACGATCATATCCCTCTATCTCAATCCGATGCCGAATTCAACTGCTGCACCCATCGAGAGCTCGATTTTCCAAGTGATGAAGGAAGCCTCTTTGCTTTACTGTCTTCCTGACAACCCATTCTTCCTCAACCCCGAGAATTCGAACCATGCCGTCCAGGAAGCTACGTATGCCTGTAGGTGTTTCGCCTGTCGTTTTCTTATCAGTCTTGACTATTCATCATCAGATTGCGGTTGGGTCTTTGCACAACACTTTTGCAACCGTCTCGGGCCTGCATATCTTCATCTGAGGAACGTCCTCGACGAGTCGAACCCTCTTCATGCAGAGGTCCTCAATGATATCAAGAGGCGTTTCAGAGAAGAGACTTTTATGCGGGAGAGCATCGCTCAGGTCATCCATGCCCACTCGGAACTAGTCGGTATCACTCAGACTTATCGTCCGAGCCCGCTCTCACGCCGTTGCAGATCCACCTTCTCTATGTCAACTTCGCTATGGTCCACTACCCGCTTGTCGATGATGAATCACTCAAGTGCGTCTTGCCAAAGTCATCGAGTGCAATGATCTGACCAAGTCCACAAGGCCCACTCTTTCATACCAGCGATTACAGACTACTCAACCTCTCACAGACGAGGAACTGTACGACAAGATTAGACGCTCAGTTCCCAACAAGCAAGACTTGCAGGTTCTAGAGAGTTTCCTCGTGTTCAACAAGTATGTTTACCATTCGTTCTGGCTTGGGATTGTATTGATTGTTGTGCTCGCCAGGCATGTTCTGAAGACAAACTTTTATCAACCAACCAAGGTTGCTCTTTCATTCCGCCTTGCACCAGATTTCCTACCAGAAGTAGAATACCCAAAGAAGCCATTTGGCATGTTTTTTGTTATTGGGAATGAATTCCGTGGATTCCATATCCGCTTTAGAGATGTCGCCCGCGGCGGAATTCGCATCGTCATGTCTAGAAACAAAGAGTGCGTCTGATCGGCCCAAATCTTACCGCACCGTCCTGATTTTGTCTACAGGATCTATTCCATCAACCAGAGGATGCTGTTTGACGAAAACTATGGTCTGGCCTCTACACAATCATTGAAGAATAAAGATATACCTGAAGGAGGTGCCAAGGGAACCATCCTACCTTCGTACGTTATTCGTCTTCGCTTATATGATGCGAATTAAGCAGCACCACTGTTTAGCATCGGGGCCAGCCCAAGGCTTTGTTTCGAAAAATACGTAGATGTGAGTCATAATGTAGTGTTCGCGACATGCTCCTTACGCAATCATTCTAGGCAATTGTAGACTTGTTGATACCTGGGCAGACTCCTGGGATCAAGGAGCGTTTGGTCGACCTTTACGGTAAACCTGAGCTATTGTTTTTCGGGCCTGATGGTTCGTTCGTTTCCCTCTACTAGTTTGCGTGCAATGATAACGTCGTGTTCCTAGAGGGTACCGCGGACATGATGGACTGGGCAGCATGTAAGCAGACAATGCACGAATTCGGTCCAACAGTTCTGATCTTTTCTTCCAGTGCACGCACGCAGCCGCGGTGCAGAGAAGTGGTGGAAGTCGTTCACAACCGGCAAGAGTGCTGAGCGTCTTGGTGGTGTGCCTCACGACACGTATGGAATGACTTCACTGTCGATCCGGCAGTATGTATTGGGCATCTACAAGCAACTCGGCCTCAGGGAGAAGGACGTGACCAAGGTGCAGACAGGTGGGCCTGGTAAGTAATCCTTGTCTATTTTAGAGGTGCATTCTGACCGTCAATGGGTCGACAGATGGCGATCTTGGCTCAAGTGCGTATACACATTCGCCTAGCAACGACCTTCTCACGAGAGAATACAGATGAGATCTTGCTCAGTTCAGACAAGACCGTTGCGGTTATCGATGGTAGTGGTGTTCTTGCGGACCCTGCCGGTCTCAACCGCGAAGAGCTTGTACGCCTCGCCAAATTGAGGAAGCCAGTCGCCAACTTTGACAGGACCAAGTTGAGCAAGGACGGGTACCTTGTCAAGGTCGAGGAACATGATGTCAGGTTGCCGTGTACGTGGTCACCCCCCATACTCCTCCTGGGCCCCGCTGATGCGCCGGGAAACAACAGCCGGCGAGGTCATTCTAGATGGCACAGACTTCAGAAACGGAGCGCATTTCAGGTTCAAGGCGGATTTATTCGTACCTTGCGGCGGGCGTCCTGAAGCCGTCAACATATCCAACGTTGCTGCTCTGAGTGACACAGAGGGTAAACCCCACTTCAAGTACATTGTCGAGGGTGCGAACTTGTTTATAACACAACAAGCGCGGCTTCATTTGGAGAAACGCAAGGTCGTCTTGTTCAAGGATTCTAGCGCTAACAAAGGCGAGCCTTTTTTTCTGTTCGTCCAACTCAACTGACTGTGCTTCAGGTGGTGTGACTAGCTCATCTCTCGAAGTTCTTGCCGGTCTTGCTTTGTCTACCCAAGAATACATTGATCTCATGATCTTCAAGGACGGAAAGCCCTCCGAGTTCTATCAGAGCTATGTCAAGGATATCCAAGCCAAGATCACAGAGAACGCTGCTGCTGAATTCCAGTGCATCTGGCGCGAGCATGCGCGTCTTCAAGGCGCAAAACCACGGACTCAGATCTCCGACGAGCTTTCAAGCTCACTCAACAATCTACAAGCTGAGCTTGAAAGTTCGGACTTGTTCGACGATCTTCCAAGTAGGAGGGGTGTCATACGCAGAGCTGTTCCGAAAACATTGGTCGACCAGACCGGCCTTGATACCTTGCTCGAGAGGCTTCCAGAGCCTTATCAACGCGCACTGTTCTCTAGCTGGGTTGCTTCGCATTTTGTACGTTTTGCACGATACCTCGGCGCACCCACGACTAACTTTTTCTTTTCAGATTTATAAATACGGTGTGAATGGTTCCAGCGTCGACTTCTTCCACTTTGCTCGCGACCTTTCCAATTAGCATGGGTTATTGCGTTTCCTTGGACATGTATGTAGAGCTTGATTGGTCAAAAGTAATGCGAACGCAGTTGTACAAGTAACTCTCTACATTGTTTCGCGCACAGCCAGCCCGTCAAGCGCGATTCGTGATTCTTCAGCACACTCGGTTGGGCTTGCTACTGAACAATATCGTATTGCATCTATGCTACAGACCCTCGTCGTACAGTTTACGAGTCAAGGCGACGTAAAACCGCTCCAAATCGAACTTGGTTGTCGGGTCACTCTTGATTGTTTTCTCGCTTCTGGCAGGCGAAATGGGTACGTGTTCCACGATCCAATCAAACACTGCAGAGAGCTTGTCCGTCGACGCCTTGACGACAGCATCGTTGCGACCGTCTCGTGCGGTCTGTTCTGTTCCTCTGTGAGACGAACCAGTCCCAGCGGCCTGAACAAGCTCGAATTCCGCCGAAACGCCTTTCTCCAGTTTCCTCCATACGTCGATGAGCCGAGACCGGTCTCCTAATGCCCCGCCTTCCCCAGCGATGCGATTCGCGATGCTGCCTATCCCCGACGGCAATTCTACGTTCATCTCCATCCGCCGTGCACCCCTTATTTCCCAATGATCGCAATCATTCAAAATACCCAGAAACTCACCCCATCGTGCGCTCTGGACGGTCACCAGACCGTCGTTTCCCCACTCGTTCTCTTGTTCCCATGACGGGACGATTAGATCGTGGGACGTGATTCCGGCTTTTGCTTTCAGTCGTTCCTTGGCCCTTCTCTCGGCGTCGTCGAGAACCATTTTCGGAAACCAGAGTGGATGGAAGATATTCGTCTCATCGATGCGGGACGCTACGCTAAAGTATCTGACGCGGGGGTCGTCTGGCGTCGATGGGTTGAACACATCGTTGAGGTAGGACGTCGTCAAATTTGCGTATGCGGGCGAGTCGACGATGGAAAGGAGGAGGGCCGTAAACGAGGACGGGAGTGTAGAAAGCGATAGACGAAAGGCCGCTTCGCGTTTCTCGGACGCGCCGTTCGGGTCTGCGGACGATGTCGATGTCAGTTCCGATGGCGTTTCTCGCGCGGGTTCGTTGGTGTGTTGTTGGCGACCGAGGCCAAGGTATTGCTGGTCGTATTGATTTCGTCTGTGTCCATTCTGGGTAACATGAAGGGAATAAGGCTTACCGCACACCAATCCATGAAAGGACTTCCGCGGTGGGGAGTGCTTATCGTGGTCAATGACAGGGGGACGTACTCGGTTGGACGAATGTGGGTGATTAGATGTCGACCGTCGAGCCCACCCATGGAATGGGCCATGAGATTGACGCCCCTGCCGCGCGCCCTTTGCTGAAGGATACGGTCTAGATGCTCTGCCCTGGATGCAATAGAACCAGTTCTTCGGGGACGAACAACGGGTCAATGCTAGCGATTAGAAAGGGCCGTGTGGAACTTACGCGGGTACGCCTGTGACGATGACTTCTGCACCGAGTTTACGCCTGAGAATCGACAATACCGATGACCAATAGTGTAGACGTAGACTCGGGAATGCCGCGGGACCCCTCACGTCGAATCCGTACAATCCTGGGGCAAGGGTCAGGCGGGGAAATGGGGATGAAGGGCGACCATACCGTGGCAAAGGACGATGGGATAGCGAGGTGCTCTGGTTGGATCAAAAAGCGCAGGGTTGTTCATCAGCTGGTGTATGGCGTCTTGACGTTCTTCTCGAGCGTACGAGAATGTTGAACGTTGATCATCGAGAAGTGGTGTCGGATGGAGATGTTCATAGGCAGCTGCTGAGGGAATGTCTTGTGCGGGGACGGGAGAATAGGCAGATATGAGCCATGACCAGAAGGAAATGTGTGGGGTCTTGTCTGAGCGGGGAGAGAGGGTGGATATGATACGGCGGAGGAGGTCGACGAACTTCATCTCTTTGTGGCAAGCACACACTAGCACGACGAAATCAGTTACATCTAGCTTATGTAATCCGAGTCGTTATGGCCACAGTGAGTGAGAGATTCTACTTGAGACGGGTCAGGCGAGGTAAATGTCATGACATGAGCTGATCTGCGGCTGACCGACCCTTGGATGCATAAATATTCTGGCCAGGCGCACCAGAACCCTCGGGGTTCGTCATGAAGGCCTTCATTCTTGCCATCACTGCCATCTTTATTTGCATTTCTCCAGTTCTAGCCGGTCAAACTTATACGAAATCTCTAGACATTATAGGCGCCAACTTCTACGACCAGTTCAGTTTCGACAATTTTGCAGACCCAACCCATGGTCGAGTGTACACTCCCTTCTCTACAGAATTTTCCTTTATTCTAACACACTCACACTCTTCAGTAAATACGTGGATAAGCAGACAGCCCAACAGTACAACCTTACGTATGCTACCGATAACTCCTTTATCTTGCGCGCCGACTACACAACGTATCTCATGCCGTCCGATCCTGGAAGAAGATCGGTTCGCATCAAATCTTCCAAACAATTCACAACTTTCGTCGCTATGCATGTTGCTCGACCTCTTCATCGTTCCCTTATTAAACATACCTTCGCAGCTTCGACATACGTCATATGCCAGAAGGATGCGGGTGAGCATTCAATTGACATCTGTATCTACTCTACACCCGACAGACGGCACCCAGAACATGGCCAGCCGTATGGACTGTGAGTCTCTTACTATGATATCCATGCATCACGTCACATCAATCTTCGCTCGCAGGTGGGGGATAACTGGCCCAATCAAGTATTTCAGAGTTGGATTCCTCGGCTTCGCAACTAGTTGACATGCACTACAGGGCGAAATCGATATCCTCGAGGGCGTGAACAACATGACACCAAACATTGCTTCCCTGCACACCAGTTCCAGTGCGAAATCCGTTTGACACTCCATTTTATTGTTTAATTGTCCCGTCAGACTGTAGCATGCCGTCGTCGCGTGACATGATCGGGTTTGTGCCAACTCCATCCCCTTTTCTGTTCTTCATGATCATCTAGTCGATCCGTTGGTCAGAATTGTGCAGCATACGAGACGGGAAACGATGGTTGCGGTGTCCAATTTAGTGATACGGCAAGTTTTGGACCCTCATTCAACCTAAATCAAGGCGGATGGCACGATCGCATTTTTGTCAGGAAGAAGAATGCTGACTTCCGCCCATAGGTATGCCATCGAGCACTCCAGCAACAGCATTCAAGTATTTTTCTGGCGTCGCCCTGACGGCTCTGTCCCTGCGCAGGTTTGGTCATCCCATACCGTAGTTGAACCGGCAACCTGGGTACGTGCTTCTGCAGACGAGCTCGTTGCTGACGATGCCTCAACAGGGTAAGCCTGCTGCCGCCTGGTCGAATGATATGTGTGACTTTAGCGACCACTTCGGTCCCCATAACATCATAATCAATCTCACATTTTGTATGATCTTTTCTCGATTGCAGGAGCACTCGTAACTGACTTTTCAGGCGGTGACTGGGCCGGTGCTGTATACCCAAATTCCGGTTGTCCCGACACGTGCGAAAGTCGGTACGGACATGATCCTTTGACCTCTACGGATGATCACCCCCTCTTTGCAGATTTTGTAAACACAAATCCAGGCAGCTTCCGTGACGCGTACTTTGACTTTGCGGCGATCAGGATATACACGTAGTCGGATGACCTTGCATTGGTGATACCATGAGTGGGATGCACAATTTTGATCATTCTTGCACTTCAAGTTGAGTATAGAAGTGGCTGTGTTCTCGGGCAAGTTGGAGACGCGCCATGACTTCGATGTCCTGCGAGGGGGAGATCAACGAGACACTAGTAGTCACCTTACAAAGCTCTACGAACGACGACATGCGTCCCAGGCGAACGGCGAAAGAGCGTCTCAGACCTTCTGTTTTGCAAGAACTCTGGTCGATCTGGCGAGCCGACCCGCGCGTACCTTCAGTCAAATCCAGGCGACTATGGGCAATCTCCCGCGATGCAAATCCTCGTTTAGTTGGTAGCTGGTTCATACGCAGAAGGACTCACGCGAAAAAAGTGGGCCAACCGATACCAGACGAACCTTATGACCTTGCCCTTGACCCTCCTGGACCGATCTCCCCGAAGCGAGAACAGTCCGCAACCCCCATCAATTTCGAACCTGAAACTTTTTCTGATCCGCCTTCCGATGACACGCTAGTCTATCCTCTCGGCAATGGCAATATGGACTACAACGTAGAGACTTCTTCTGACACCGTTTTTGATGAGGACGTGTTCGTGGAACCAGAAAAAACTGATATCCCTGCATATAAGGAGGCCCCTGAGCAATTTGCCTCTGGAAGCTACCGTTCCCAGTCGAAGTCGAGGTTTGAGGCAACCCTCCTTCCGCTCATCACTGACTTCCTTTGGTACTAGCTCTGCTAATCTTTCTGTAGCAGAGGATTGCTATGTCGATGGTGTCTCCCTCCAACATTCCCCTTCCTCTCTGTGCAATGTTGGTCAGGGGAACTTCACTTGTATACTCTGTACGATGAAGGCTGCCGAAGGTGATACAAATGTTTTATGAAGACTCTGCATATACGCGCCACTAATACGCAGCAGACGAAGTCCTACCTGTCTCTGCTGCGATCCCTGATGCCAGCAAGAACGCGTTTGTCCCGTGCACGCAACTCGACTTCTCTCCCGACACGCTTTCAGAACTTTCTGCCATTCCATTCTTATTTCGCACACCGAGAGCTGTACTTCCAGATCATACTACTGTCGAGCATCAAAATGTGGATAATTGGGCGATCATCGAGGACGAGCTAGGGCGCCTGGTCAGCGATGGAAAGCTCGATTTTTCTTTCCTTGACGTCCCACTCCTCGCTTCCATGGAATTACTCGATTGAATGTAAATTCCACGCTTTCATATTTTTGTGCTCCACAGAGCCGTGTGGGGTGTGAAGCTTGTTTCGCGTGATGGCCCCTCTACAATGTTGTGCTGCCAGGTCTCCTAGTCCGCGACCAATGAAGATTGCGGGCCCATTGATGAGGTGAGCGTTCGTATCACCTTCTGTCCGTTTCTAGGGATAAATACTATCATACTATGGGGCCTGATCTTCTGGTCTCAAACCATTCCCCAGATCAAATTTTGCCTGGGACTGTGTGATAGTGATTCCCATACGGAGAATTGGGAAAGGCTGTATGGACAGGCACGGTTTGTCAGAAAACGCAGTCCAGTAATAGGCACTCCGGTCTTCTAGATCACATCCTCTCTTCCACTGTGAAACTCTCCGCAGCTGCACAATGGCTCGTGCTACGACAAACCTGGGAGGGACGGCATCCGATGTCGTCGTTGGCAAAGTCGCCGTAAGTTTCAATTCATCGATCCACTCTCACGGGCTTGTCTACCCTCTTTAACAGCATGGCCTGATGTCCATGACGTGCGTAGTGAAGAGTCTAACTTTGCGCACGGGAGACCTCCCTGACACAGGTTTTCAGATGGAAGCAAAACCCTGTTCCCGATGAACAATGTTTCGAGGCTATCAAGGCAGGTATCAATGCATTGCCTCCTGGAACCAAGATGTTCCTCAATGGAGGTGGGAAAACGCACTCCGGGCCAGAGAAACGCTCGTCTGACTTGCTTACAGGGGAGTTCTACGGCCACAATCTATCCACCACCAATCTTGAGATGATCGCTCGATTCTTCGAAAAGTATCCAGAGTTCGTCGACAGAACATTCTTGTCCATCAAAGTGGGTCATGACCTGATGAGACCCATCGCGCACAATGACAATCATTCCACCAGGGAGGGATTAGAACTGGTTCCGGTCCGCCTGGACCAGACAGCTCGTGAGTTCATTGGCGATCTCGTTCAGATGATGCCTCCCTCCATCACTCCTTGTTCTATAGGCCAGAAGGCCTTTTAAGGAGCGTGAATACGATCAATGCGAAATTAAGAGGAACGAAGCGCCTCGATTTGTTCCAGAGTGCCCGTGTGGATCCCAACGTCCCCATAGAAGAATCGATAGCGACACTCGCGAAATTCAAGGAGGAAGGCAAGTTGGATCATATCGGGATATCTGAATGCAGCGCAGAGACCCTGCGTCGGGGACACAAGGTCAGTGTCAGCTTCAACCATCCCGCTGACGACCATTCTTGAGCTTTGCAGGTTCACCCGATCAGTGTTGTGGAGATCGAAGTTAGCCTTTTCTCATATGAACCACAGGCACAAGAAGGTAGGGGAAGACGCAATCGGATAATCCTAAGCATACTGATCACAACATGCCAAGTAATCGCCACTGCGAAAGAGCTGGGAATTGCGGTCGCTGCTTACTCGTGAGTCACTTCGTCATTGTCCCTGCCGACGCCCACAACGCTTTTTATAGTCCACTCGGGAGGGGCGTCCTCACAGGACAAATCAAGAAAGTCGAGGATTTACCTGGTGCGCAGTGTCTTGATAGCTGAACAAGCATCGCAAACGCAAGGATGAACATAACATAGCGGACGACTGGCGCCGCCATCTGCCTCGGTTCCAAGAAGATGTAGGTCCCGGATCACATTTTGTCATCGTCGGTTTTAACAAGGACACCCGCTGTCTTCAGTACTTGAAGCACAACCTGGCCATGGTCGACGCCTTGGGTAAGATTGCTAGCAAGAAGAATATCACGACGACGCAGCTTTGTATCGCGTGGGTCAGCTCGCTGGGCCCACATGTCATTCCGCTTCCCGGATCTTCGTATGATGCTGTTCCATATGAAGTTGAACTGTTCAGCTGATCGCATATTGCTAGACGCGTCGAGCGCACGATTGAGAATTGTTCGGGAGGTGATATCACGTTCACAGAGACGGAATTACAGGAAATCCGTCAACTTGTCGAAGAATTTGAGGTGAAAGGGACTCGATACCCTCCCTCTACGCCGCACCTCTGGGGGTGAGTCACGGTACGCACTGGTACATAAGAATTCTGCGTGTACAGAGAAATTTGAATTTGAAGGCGCAGAGCCTGTGGATGGGTCAAGTCAATCAGTCTACCTTACTTGAAAGCTTGAACGCCGCGAAGTTAGAGGGGCTTATTAAAATAAGTTTCACTGGATACTTGGCGTGAGTGATCACAAAGAATCCACTGGTAGTTCAGCCAGGCCGCGAAGCAAACCCTTTAATCAATGCCTAAGGGTCGCCGTGGCGACCAAGCATCTCCTTGGATGTCAGATGCTATGTACATGACCAGCTGTTCTCGACTGCATGGACCAGCGAAGCCTTGGGGACACGTTGAGGCTTCCCAACGGTTCGCTACCGTCAAGCGGCAAGCCAATTTGGAGTGATGAATAAGGTCTTTGAGCCCACTGAGCGATGGTTAGCCCCTGCCGAAAGGACCCAAAGAAACGGTCGACTCGCCGATGGCAGTAGACGTGCTTTCACCCCTGCGTTCCATAGTCACTTTCTTCTCGCCATCTGCATCGTTAGGTTGTCAATGTATGTCTGGAGCGTGGCGTTCTCAGACGTGAGCCCTTCGATGTCAGCTTGAACGCTCTGCACGCGGGTCACAAGAGCTAGAGGAGCCGAGACAGCTGGTTCATATCGCATGGAATAAAGACATCCTTCCGACCCACCTCTGAGGTCACTCTGTGCGGCGGTGATGTCTCTGCAGAGCAGAGTCTATTCATGCCCCAAGTCGCGAAGATGGGGACTGGCGCACTTACTTGAGTACTTGCTCTTTCCGAATCGCGTCCTTGACTATGTCACCCGATTCTGGTACGGATATTCCCCAAGCAGTACTCTCTTCAAAGCCGTTGAGTGTCATTGAGACGTTGCGTTCGATTTGGAAATGATGTGGAGAAAAAAAAAGCTCTCTGGCGGGGAGTCGAACCCCGCTCTCCCGCGGTCTTGTATTGCATACATGACAGGCGGGTGTACTATCCGATATACTACCAGAGAAGTTGACAACAGAACTCAGCTGGATATACTTGTGGCGTTCACGGTGCAATGTCACTCGCTAAATAGGGGATTAGGAGGAATCAGGATCTACTGCAAATGTACTCTCTGGCCCAACTAGAAGTAGCTTTGTTCGCATTCAACAATGGATCCAGCGGCTGAAGCTCCCAGCTACACTGAATGTCAGTCGATGGAGGGTACATAGCAACTGCCGCCAACGACAGGTAGGTGTGATACGGATCTGGAAACAAGTATCAATAGCCCTTCGAGTAAGACTTCGAAGGGACCCTTGACCTGGATGTTCCTTGGGTGCCTTTGAAATCCCACCAAACTTGAATTGGCAGGATGCTATAAATTTGGAGAGCGAGGATTCACATACAAACTCCTGTGCGCCAAGGATCTAAAAAGGTCTCAAGGGACGAAAGTTGGTGATGAGATTCCATCAAAGCTCACCGACAGCGAAGCGCCACACCAAAAACAATAACAAGCGTCCGCTTCTTTGTTCGTTCGCCCACGGTAACCACCCGACGCAACCTGATTTTGGGTCAACCATCGTATAGTCTTTTTCCTTTCGTTGCTGGTCAGGCAGGTGTCTTTCGCAGCAAGAAAGATCGACGCTAATGCGCAATACGTAGGACCGCCTGAATCCGTCAGAGCCAAGTATAGAGGGCCGCAACACAACATACCTGCGGCTTCAGCGAAAGGCACCTGACCGTACCCGCCTTCATATGACTGGAGTATCCATCAGTAAAAGACATGTGCTACCCAAACAGATTTTTTACTCTGCAAGTCGCGATGAACTTCAAGGCGGGCTCGATCCGCACACCCGACCAATCATTCAACATACTGCTGATCGCGAAGGCGCAGTAAGTCGTTCGTACATCGGCATCTCCACCATAAGGCTCGGAGGAAAAACTGAAAGTATCTTCCTTGGTCACCAGAGCACGGAAGTTCCAGTCAAGAGATGCAATCACTAACCTTCCATCTGCGTTCTGGCAAGCCCGCAACAATTTGATGGTTCCCGGTCGATCTAACCGTGAGAAGTCATCGCGAAGTATCGCGAGGGATAACAATGCGGTGTATGTCAAGATGACATGAGGAGAATTCTCAGAGGACTCGGAATAGTTGGTCTGGTCAACTCATTAGAGGGTATTCGTTCGGAATGACGAAAGGACTGGCTACGTGGGCTTCTTTTGTTGACATGTAATTCCCTGGTCGAAAACCAGTACCAGATGGCCCCTCTGGGAGACGGGTGTTGTCAATTCCCCAAGGTACAAGGGCCACAAGAGTTCCTTACGGGTCTGTTGTTCCCATATCCACTTCCGCCAACTTTCCCTTTCCGACATGTTCGTCCTTTCGTCTGCGAACTGACCCATCAGGTCCAACGATCCCAGACAATAGAAAGCCAAAGCCAATCTATCGCATGATTATTACGGATTACTATCAAGATATTCAACGAGTGTCACTTGGATGGATCTATGTCGACCTGGGAGCTTGGCAGTCCAAGGATACACCTCTCACAATGCGTCGTGTGTGCGCCTACGGATAAGGGTGGCAAGGAATTCATTGTGAACTGCATCGATTGACTGAGGGGGAGACTTCAAGCTTCAAGTTCTGGCACACAACGCGCAACGCAACACAGCAAAACAGAAAGACAAGTTACCGATTTGAACTTGCACTCAAGTGCTTCACTTAGTACACTTTGAAGGGTGAATTGGCACTATGGGTTTCCTTGGCCGTCCTTGGCGTCAAACTCAGCCTTTTCTCTCCATCTCGGTTTGCTCGGTGCTGTGTGCCAAATCAAGGCCAGGCGGTGGACCCTTCTTACGAATAAACTTAGTACGAAGTGGGCCATCGTCGAATGACATCCCTACACATCCAGGAACTTGACGGTGCATCTATCGCTGCTTTTTGCAAGACACGGGTCTCATTCTGTCGAATAGAAAGCACCACTCGTTTACCACCACCACCATGAACACTACCACATTCCTCCGTCAGCGATGACGTTCCCTCATGGACATGTTAAAACAAATACTACACCTAATTGACATGGTACGACGAGCAGAGTTTTGATTAACGAATAGTTCTCTCGCACCTAGTTCAACCTATGTCCTTTACCCGCCCCGTTTTACCAAACTCGTGCCATAGACCCCGAAATTGCCTCCAAGTTCATGGAGGACCAACAAACAAAAGGATGCACGCCAACGCAGTAATTCAGAATGCAATTGTATTCCATTCCGTCTGTATCCATCATCAAAACCTCCATTGTTAATTTACATGATCTGCGCTCA